>PVJI01000190.1:0-335435 GCA_004026765.1 Micronycteris hirsuta
GGGGGGGGGGGGGGGGGGGGGGGGGGGGGGGGGGGGGGGGGGGGGGGGGGGCAGGGAGGAAGCTGTAGAAACTTCCCACAGCAGAATGTCTGTTCTCACACCAGCTGCAAAGAGCAAAATGATACTAAGTTGTCAATGCCTTTCCCCTGGTCTGAAGGACCTGAAATCCTACCCGTGTCTGTCTGTCGTCAGACCTGCCGTGGGGCTGGGGGGCCGAAGCCCAGATCCTCACGAGCCTGGGGCAGACCCCATTGTTTGCACGCTTTGAGAACCAGGGCAGAACCCGTCTTGCTTGCGCTGAACCTCAGGGTTTCCTCAGGGTGAAGCTGAGACTTTGGGGCCAGGAGATTTGTAATGAGGATTTAATAATTTCATGTGTGAAACGGCTTTGTAAGCTGTGAAAGTCTCTGCTAATGTTTCTCATTGAGTGAGATGATGTATGTAAAGTATCCACTCAGGGCCTGTTGCATAAGCAGGTAGGCAGCCAAAATCCGCTTTCAGAGGCTCCCTGTGTTACTCCTGCTATGATCAGTGCTTTGTCCCAAGCCCACCCCCATGATGCAAAGTCTTGGAGGATATCAGAGCTCCTCATCCTATATCACTATTACCTCTGGTGGCCAATTGTATATTCCAAGAATGGCACAACCATATTTTCAGTCCCACATGGGACTGAAATCTTTCCCTCCCTGTCCGGAGGTAGAATGTATTTGTCCTTGAACGTGGGTGGGGTGCTGTGACTGCCTTGTTGACTAGAATGTGGCAGACGTGACGTGTCACATCTGAGGCGAGCTCCTGAAAGGCAAAAATGTGTGTGCCAGGATCTCAGGATGCTTGCCCTTAAATTGGCCACCATGTAGTGAGGGAGCCCAGACTAACCCCCAGGAGAGCCCGCATGCGCAGATGACCCTGTGGAAGGGAGATGAGGCCCCGACCCATGGCTGGCAGCATCTACAGGCTCAGAGGGCCCCGAACCTGGAGTCTCCCAGGGGAGACATCACAGAGTCATCACAGACTCAGGGAGCATAACAAATGGTTGTCTTACCCGAAGCTGTGGGTGGTACTTGGTCCGGGCGTGGTAACTGGGACCTCCTCCCGGGACACCTCTGGAGGGCAGAGCACGCTTTAACTCCCCCGACCCCAGCACGCTGAGCAGAGGACTCAGTAAATGGTGGCACCAACCCTTCCTTCAGGTCGTAGCACTGGGCTGGGTTGCCAGGACGGTGTCATTACGTTCCTTGTTAGTGGGCCTCTCTCTCTCCCTCTCCCTGTCCTCGTCTGTCTGTCTGTCTCTCTCTAACACACACACATACACACACACAATGTCGGCCGAAAGTATGTAAGAAACAAAGAGCTTCTGAGCAACCAAAGTCATGGCCGCCAGGCGCACACCAGTTGCCCTGTCCTTTCTTGTTCCACAGCCCTTGGGTCTCATAGATCGCCTGCCAGCTCTCACCGTGTGCCTGGTCTGGCAGCCCTGCATCTCTGCTTGCTGAGCAGGTGAGGGGCAGCAGGCTGGGAGGGAGGACTGGGGGAGGCCATGGGCATCTCCGTGGATAGCCTGGAGGAAGGAGGGAGGCAGATGGCACAGTGAGACCCCGAAGAAGTTGGGGTGGGTGGTGGGGGCAGGCAGCGCAAACCCCTCAGTGCCCGGCCTCTTCCAGCAGCGACAGACACACTCGAAACAATTAGTGCAGGTCCCTGGATTACAAAAGTATACTGTAGAATCATTTCTATTCAAAGTGGAATAAAATTTTAGTGTTTAAAGTGGCAATGATGGTGATAACCAGCATTGGTATTTTGTGCTTCTGCATCTACCCAGTTAGTCTCCAACCTTAGCTTTCTTGAAGCATCAGTTGTCTGACACAATCCCGTCTCCTAGAGCTCAGACAGGTACACACGCAACTTCCAAGGGGGCGTCCTTGTGGGCGAATACAGGCGTTTCTTTCTTACCCTTCAGGAATCCACCAAGTAAAATCCGCGTTTTGCCGGGAGTGGGAGCAGCTGCTTGAGGTCCAAGTCAGACCAGCCTCTCTGCCCAGGGGTTCCTGGGAATGTCTGGAGTGGGGGAGACTCAGGGCTGTCCTGCGTGTCTGCCTCCTTTCACAGGACAGTGGCTGGGGCTGGCGGGAGTGGGGGTTGGGCTCTGCCCTAGCATGCTGCATGGCAGTCTATCAGCTCATCTTCTAAGTGGGGTTCCCTTCCCAGCTGTTGCTGCCGGAATTGTGTTTTCCCACGCCCAGGCCTGCCCAAGCTGTCACCAGCTGTGACCAGCTGTCAGCCAGTTGTGAGCACTTTGCTCCTCTCCCTGCCATGTGACAACTCCATCCTCAGCCAGGCGGACTCGCAGACAGAGGCGCTGGAGACCTGAGTGCCCTGCAGTCAGGAGGAGAGCTAGGTGAGAGACCCACCGAGGTGGACTCAGAGGGACGGACAGACACTCAAACCAGAATGGAGTCAGAGACATGGAATCAGAGAATAAGAAAGCAGGCGCGTGCATGCCTGTGTACACACGTGCACACGGGCTTACAGGGCCAAGGCAGCAAAGAATCACCTTCCACCAACCGTGGGTCCTGGGGGCTGGAAGCTCCGGGTTGTTACCAGGGACCTCACCAGCTCAGCTGCTCACAGTGTGGTCCTCGATCCAGACCCAGGACTGGAGCCTCAGCACCCTGGGAGCTGTGAGACCTGCGGAGTTCCAGGCCCAGCCCAGACCTACAGCATCCAAATGTGCATGTCACAAGAGCCCTGGGAGACACCTGCACACTGAGCGCAGAGGCGCTGTGCTCGCCTATCAGCTGCGGGGAGTTTGAAGACGAAGTTTGGAGTGTGCGCATGCTCACTGTGCATCACAAGAAGACCCGGCAGCACGCGCCACACCAGCCCTGGCCGCCTCTCGGCTGCCTTAGCCTCCTGATGCCTGGTTCCCCCGCGAGCCCTCTCCCGGGGGGGTCCCGTGCGCTAATTCCTTGGAGGCCCAAGCTGAGAGGCTCACAGAGGCAGGGGATTGGGGTATCCCCCGAAGATGGAGCTCTCTACTTCTCTCTCCTCCTAACCGCCAAATAATGACAGCTACCCACCCACTGGACACTTTCCACACTCCCAGGCTGTTTTGATAATTTCTCTCACTCAATACACACAGCAGTTATTCCTATTTCACAGATAGGAACACTGAGGCTTCGAGAGCTGGCTTGTCCTCCATCAGACAAGTGTTTGCCGGGGTGTCCAACCCACAGCCCATGGCTGCATGCTGCCCAGGATAGCTACAGATGCAGCCCAACGCGAAATTGTAAGTTTATTTAAAACCCTTTTTTTTTTCACTCATCAGATTTCATTTGTGTTTATGTATTTAATGTGGGGCCCAGGACAACTCCTCTTCTTCCAGTGTGGCCCAGAGACACCAAAAGATTCCTCCCCCCATACCCAGGGATGATACCAAGTATGTGCCAGGTTGGGGACCAGCTGCTCTATGAGCCCCGCCCCTCCGGTGGTCTGCACCCCGACAGTGGCCCTCGGAGGGTGGGCAAGCCAAGAAATCTCAGCTGCCTGACCACAGATAAGGGGGCTTTGTTCTCCACCAAATTCCATTCGGGCCTGTGGGCGGGCTGGCCACCTCCTTGGGGGCTACACAATCAGCCCGAAACATCCAGAATGACAGTTATTACTTATTAATGAACTCAGGATCTGCCTGGCTCTACAAACAGGGTGTCTCAGTCTCCAGTTCCCCCGCCCCGAAGGGGTTCTCCAGCCTTCAGCCTGTCACCACCTGAAGCTGGTCCCCCCGGACAGAGGGCAGGAAAGAGGAGCCACCTGGAGTACCCCCAGCTCTGGGGTCCCTGGACCTGGTGTGGAGAGAAGGGAGCCAGCTGCCAGCTGGGTCTCCTGGGGCAGCTGACCTCACTTGCCTGGAACTCCGTGTTTCCGGCAGTCGATGGGGACAGTGGTCTGTCTAGAGGGCTGGGGGCATCTGAACAGTGAAGGACCTGCGAAGCTCCGAGGAGATGGCAGGGCAGCTGCGCCTCTGCCGCCTGGGGCAGGAACGGCCCCGCGAGCACAAAATCACGTCCAGGTTTTATCCCAGAGATTGTCTGTTAAACCGTGGCTTAGGGAACATAGCAAGCATTATACTGGGTACAATTTCCACTTTTTAAAAAGATCTTGTTTCTTGTAGAACTTCCTACGTCCTTGTTATGAAGAACAGGTGATAAAGGGGTAAGGCCACTCAGGGGTGACTGATAAATTAAGAATCATTATTTTAGGGATGTGGCCTGAAAGTTATAAACGTGTGGTAATGAAAAGACCTCTACTTCTCATGTTCTTGCAAAAAAAAAAAAATAAGTACTTTTGCTGGTCTGAGCCTCTCATAAAAACGGTTCACTGTAGGACATGATTTCTGAAATTTCATAGGAACGTAACGCTGATGCTTTGAGCAAGACAGCCTGCTCGGAGTCCCCTCCCTGTGCCAGACCCTTCGATCTTACTTAATCCTCCCAACAGTCCCAGGAGGTAAATACCATCTCCCGCTTTCCAGGTGAGAAAACGGAGGCTCAGGGAGAAGTGCAGTAACTTAGCTCAGGTCGCACGGTTGGTAGCAGGGAAGGAATTTGAAGGCAGGACGCTGGGCCCCCAAAACCATACGTTCTGCTGCGAGGCTCAGCCCAGCTCCCTGCATGTAGAAGACTCCTTGGACGACCCCGCCGGTACACAGCAGATGACTCGACCCCGCAGAGGCGAGAGTCCCTGTAAGCTGTGAAGGCCTGCACGGAGGTCAGCACTTCGTACATCAGAGCTCTAATTCATCACAGGTAGTTTAGAGCTTGTTATTGCCTCTGCCAACGGAGCCTGGCTTTTGCAGAAGGAACCACCACAGGGTTCCTTGGATAATGAGCGTTTAAAAAAAATGACTGAGGACCACTCTCCAGAAGCACAATCTGCTGCGCGCAAGTGAGGGGCACATCGAGCTGGGGAGAGAAGTCTCTGGAACTGGAGGGTTTCGCGAGAGGCACTCGGCTGAGCCACCTGCTTCTGGTCACTCCAGCTGGCTCACAGCGATTTTTGTTAACCTCCATTATTCTGTGTCATCACTATAGACATAGAAGCAAGTGTTTATGGTAGGCTCTGAGAAAGTTATTATTTCCAATGAGGCTCAACCAGCTTCAGTAACCTGTCCAAGGTTTTATATATATGAACATCACTTAACAGTAATGCGCAACCCTGTGGTCCAGCAATTCCATTTCTGGGTGTATCCACAAAGCACCGAAAGCAGGGACTTGAACACATACCCGTGCACCAGTGTTTAGAGCAGCCTTATGCACAATAGCAAAGGGTGGAAGCAACGCAAATATCCACCGATGGATGGATGAGTAAACAAAGTGGGGTACACACACACATTGGAATAAGATTCAGCCTTATCAAGGAAAGAAACCTTGAAGACATCATGCTAAGTGAAATAAGCCAGTCACCAGAGAACGAATATTGCACGATTCCATTTATATGAGGTACCTAGAGCACTCGGAGCGACAGGAAGTGGAATGGTGGTTGCCAGGGGCTGGAGGGAGGGGGCGGAAATGGGGAGGCAGTCTTTAGTGGGTTTAGAGTTTCCGTTTGCAATAATGAGAAAGTTTTGGAGCTGGGTGGTGGGGATGATCACACAACATGTGAATACTAATGCCTCTAAACTGTACACAGAAAAATGGTTAAATCGGTAATTCTTGTTTCACATTATGTATATTTTTCCACAATTAAAAAACAAAGTCAATGTCCAACCATAGTAATGAAGGTTACCAATTATTGAGTGCCTACTCTGTTCTCGATACAACCTTGTGAGGTAGTTGTTACTCTTCCACTTTTAAGATGAAGAAACTGATGTTCCAAGTGGTGACATGATTGTCCCCCAATTTTTAAAGCCAGAAATAAAGCTGGGATTTAAAGCCACCTCTTTCTGGCAGGTCACCCCCTCTCCTCTGAATCCCTGAGCATCCTCTGCATGCCCTTAGATAAAAGGTGTTTGTTTCTTTTACAGAAAACTAGCAGCAACGAGCATTTAGCCTTGGATTATTAGTTAGAAGCTGCCCCTGGCACAAATTCAGTGTGGCCTGGGGTTAGTTCCCTCCCACTGTGTACCTCAGTTTCCCCATCAGGCAGACTGGTGGCTGGCCTCCAAGTACATGTGCAAGTCCCACATTTCAACACTCTCTAACACTGCATCCCTCTCAAACAGAACTGTCTTTAAAAAGAAGCCAAATTTGTAGGCTGACTCGAAGTCCCCTTTTGTCCCAGGCAGTCCTGGTTTCTGCCTGTTGGCTTTCAAAATTGTCCTGGTTGAGACGACATGCTCACCTACAAATTCACCAACCAGGTTTTGTTCTGACAACAAGTGACTTCAAACCTCAGAGCTGGAGCTGCTTCTTAGAAATTCCTGTTGCTGTTTGGTTTGCAGCCTGTAACGTAAAACCATCCAAAGGTTGCCGAGATCGGTGTGGCAGACTTTTTTCTGAAGTCACTCAATGGGGTCAGTTACATGTATTTTTGTTTGAACTGCAAACCAACATCCCCAATGATTTGTTTGTTTCTGCTTCAAAACTTCAAAACTTTCTTTTAGCTATTGTCTGGTAAGGGTTATTCTGTGATCTTTAAAAATACAATAATTCAGTGCAATGATTTTTTAAAAATGTAAGTGCAGGTCCAGCTCGTGCAAAATGACTGATGTGGTAGCAGAGGTAAGGAGAGTAACTATTATGGGGTGTTTATGAGTTGATACCTAGAAGGACCACATGTCTATACTAATGGAGTGAGTCAAAAGTTATCCTGTTATGTTCTTCAGTAATTTATTATTACTCTGAGAAGTCTTTCAATTTTTTATTTCACATAAAAGTAATATATATTCAGTCTAGAAAATGTGAAAAATATGGAAAAAATACAAAAAGACAATAATTCCATTACTTAAGATGTCTGTTATTAAATTTTGATAGATGCTTCTAGTTACTTTTATATTCACATATATATTCTTTATCCAGAAATAAAGCACATGCTATTTCTATTCTATAATGTACTTTCCTCCTGTAATATCAAACACGTTTTTCTATTTTATTAAATTCATTCTATAAATCGCTTTAATAGCTATGAATATACCAAAATTTACTTAACTGTACTCCTACGTTAGATGTTATTTTCAATTTTTTGCTTTAAAAATCCAAGACGACTGAGGTAACCACTCCTTTGTCTAAAATTTTGTGCATGTCTAAATTATTTTGGGAGAATGAATTTCTAGCAATGCATTTGTTAGATCAAAGGATGTACAGTTCTAAGGCTCTTGACATACTGCTAATATCATAGTCACTGATAACTTCCAAAACTTCCAGAAGCAACACAAGCCAGGGAAACGGAAAGGCCAGTCTTACAGCTCCAGGCCTGTGCCCCAAAATCCACTCTCTGTGTGTCTCATCCTAGGTTCCTGACCACCACTGACCAAACTCCCCTGACATCGGCGGTGTCCTGGGACGGTGGCTGTAGAGGGAAAAACACAGGACCAGGAGCCTGGACACCTGATTTCTCATCCCGGCTCCGCTCTCACCAGTTTTGGCCATAAACAGGGTAGCTGACCTTCGGGACCTAAGTTCCTCCGTTCATGAAACCAGGGGATCAGCCAGATAACTATGTAAGGCCCTTTCTGCCCTTCTATTGGAGATGAAAGGACATGGATGGAAATGCAGGTAAAATATTAACTTGGTACTTCTCTGATTTTAGCTTGTCGATATAAGAAACATTCAACTGTGGAGAATTTTTATAAGAGTTTATTTGAGCCAAACTGACAACAGATGCCAGGGAATAAGATCTCAAATACTTTAGAAAATAACAGTTTTGCAGATTTTCTGCACTGGAAATTAAGAAGGAAAGGTAAGGAAGATTACGTGCAGGTGGGAGAAGGCAGGCGGGGGTCAGATTGCAGGGCAGTTAAGATTCTGTGCTTTCTTGAAGGTGGTTTACAGTTTATTTCGAAGGTATGTTAACCTAGGTGCACAGAAACAATAGATGGTCTTGCTTAGGGCAAAGGTAAACCTTTTACTAAAAAGTTATGTGTCTGGTGTAGCTGGTGTAGCTCAATGGATTGAGCGCGGGCTGCGAACCAAAGAATCTCTGGTTCGATACCCAGTCAGGGCACATGCCTGGGTTGCAGGCCAGGTCCCCAGTGGGGGCCACGTGAGAGGCAACCACACTGATGCTTCTCTCCCTCTCTTCCTCCTTCCCTTCCCTCCCTGCTCTCTAAAAATAAATAAATAAAATATTTATTTAAAAAAAAATGATGTGTCTGGGGCAAGACTACCCACCAGGCCTTAGGAATTGATGGTCAGGTCGCCTTGTGAGGATACTTTTCCTGGAACCCCTTTCTGCTTTTGTCCATGAGCTCCTCCTGCTTTCTCTCTCCGTAGCTCAACCCCCCACCCCCCACGTCTCTTACATCTGCCCTGTGCTTGGCTGCACTTCATCTTCTCTCATTTCACGCTAAAACTCTTGGACAGGCTTCAGCTGGGTGGCTAATGATGCCCTTGGACTTTCTGAGTCATTAGAAATTAGACGTAATCTTTGCCCAATGTGCTCCTTTGCAGTTTATCTGGTGCCTTTGAAATGCAAATCCCTCCTACCTGCAGTTGGGGAAACTGGACTCCCAGCCTGCTCCACACTGCAGAGAGCAGCCTCTGTGGCCTGCTTCCCAAGATCAAAGGGGCATTGTTCATCTAAAGTCACCACCAGAAAACCTAGATTAGGAAGTGCTTCCGTCCCCATCAAGCTTAATATCAAACCTCTCCGCATGGGTAGGACACGGGGTCCCTGGCCACTGGGCTCCAAGCAGTTCAAGCAAAGAAGCTATTGTAACATCTTAGAGGTGGGCTGAGGTATCCGGGGAAGTTGTCTCTCTAATCTTGCTTGATACAAAGCAAATCAAAGTGGGAACTCTGGAGTTGTCTGGCCTGGAGTTGCACAGAGGAGGTGCCAACATTGGCATCTGCAATAAACTGAATAACTTCCTGCAGCCGGCCATGTCTAAGTGGCATAAGCTCCAGTGGCTTCCGTCATACATTTGCAGTCTCTGCCTTCCTCCCGCAGGAACTAGTCCTGACTGGTCAGTGGTGGTCAGCAAGCTCTGGCCAGTGGGAGTGGACTGTGGTCGTGCCCATCTCTGCAGGTTTCCACACTTCTCACTTGGGTTGCCTGGGCCCCTGACACCTCTTTTTAGTAACACCCCACGGACAGACACACCCGTTATCTCCACCCCTCCCAGAATCCCACGAAAATGATGTGAAGGAATACAGAAGGCATCAACCCCAAGGACAGAGAGAACAGGAGACTATCAAAACCCAGAGATAACCCTCAAAGTTTAGAAGCTGGAAAACAAATGGATGAGTGGTAACTGATTTAGCAGAGAGAAGAATGATCTTTCTTCTGTAGGTTGAGTAAACTGAAGAGGAGACAGCAGCAAACAAGAGATGTCAGCAAATTCTAAAACACAATAGATGGTATCAGACTGAGAAGAAGAAAATTCCTTCATTGGACCAACCAGAAACACAGTTATGAGCCCTAGAACTATGGACAGGCTCCAAATGCGAGGCCTCAGTTTTCTCTGACGTTGAGGATTCAGAATGGGGCTAAAAACTGGAGTTCTAGCTAAACGTCTCCAGTGGGAGCCGCTAGACCTCCAGAGATGTACACACTTACCCCACGCACCCATTTTGACAGAAGGCTGAAGGCTGACTCCCCGAAGTTGTTGAATTGCGGAGGGTATCTATCGTCTTGGAAACACCAGACTCAGCTGAAGAGAGAACGATGTCGGGTCTTAGAAGCCAGGGGACAAAGTCAAAGTGCATCCGGCTACAAAGTGATTCGGCCCCACCCCCAGGCCCTCGGCTCTGCCTGCCCCTCCCAACAGGTGGCACCCACCTCAGAGCACATCTCCCTGTGGTCTTGCATTTTGGCAAGAGAATGGAGCAGTTCCCACAGCAGGCATTGTTGAAAACAAGCAAAAAGAATCTATGAACACTGACATTTGAAAGTTCACCCAAATACCCAGTCACATCCCTCTTTCCCCCACACCATCACATCACGTGAAAGCCTACCAGTTAGCAAACCCCACACATGCGAACAAAGCTACTAGGGCTTCGCTCTCGAATACAGGTGCACAGCCAAAGATCGTCCCATTTCTGCAGAAAGCCTCTCATAGGGTGCCAAAACAATTTGAAAAAGGGAACTCTGACCAATTAGAAGACCCTTATCTGAGTGTTAGGAAATCCAGAGTGCATTTCCAGAGAAACCACACAAGAAAGTTTCCCAGAACTAAAGGACATAAAGTTTTTTAGTGGAAATTATCTTCCAAGAGCCCAACACAATGTGTAAAAAAGGTACATCATTATGAAATTTAATAACAGTAATATAAAGAGGATATCCTAAAAGTTTTCAGGGGGAAAAAACAATGAAAAACTAGAACTAAAAACATGTAAAAACAGTGTCTTGAGAATTCTGAGGGAAACCGTTTTTCAAATGGAGAATATTATACTCATCTAAATTATCTGTCAAACGTCAGTCGAGAAGAAAAGCCCAGACTTGAAAGATCTCGTCCATGGGCAGACCACCCTGTACATGCCACATCTCGTCTGATTCTGGAAGCTAAGCAGGGTTGGGCCTGATTAGTGTTTGGATGGGAGACCATCTGAAAATAACAGGGGCCACAGGCTTTTGGGGGGAGGGGAAGAAAGCTCTCAAAAACTTCTGTCCCATAAATCCTTCCTCAGGAAGTTACCGCAGAATGTATTCCACAAAATGAGGGACTTAAGAAAGTAAAAGGTATGGGGTATAGCACGGGTGGAGTAATAAGGACCAGAATTTTTTTTTAATTTTATAAGCATTTATTTAAGCCACGCTGTTGACATATGGTGGGGAGCAAGATCTCAAATTAAAGAAGGAACGTGAGAAAGATGGAGAAAGCAAGGCAGGGATTGTATTACAGGATAGTTAAGATTATATGCTCTCTGGAGGGTTAATACCCACTTCAAGGGGTATTACTTCTGATATTTCAAAAGAGTGTTAACCTAGATGCACAAGAGCAGTGGACAGGGCTGGCTTAAAACCTTTAACTACAGAAGTTATAGGCCTGGGGCATGATTGCCCCCCACCACCTGCCCAGTTAGAAATTTATGATCAGATCACCGTGCGATGTTACATTCCATAGAACCGGTGGAGACCAAATTTACACTCCCACCTGAAACAAATGAAGAACCAGACAAAACCTATGAAACCATGACTCTCCAGGTATTGGACACCCGGTGACAAAGTGAGTAGTCCCTGAGAGATGAGAGAGGGAGGGTCCTGCAGTGCAGGGAGAGCACCTCCAGGCAGAACTCAGAGGTGGAGCCGGAAGTCTGAGAAATCAAGGCAGCTGGCATTTGTAGAGTAGATGCCTGAGTACAGAGAGCTGCACGGCAAGAAAACGAGAGATCTGAAAAGGGGCCCCTCCAGTATACAGCTGAGTACCGTAGTCGCTCTCATGCGTGGAGGGTACATTTCAGAACCCTCCATGGATATCCGAAACTGCAGACAGTACTGAACCCTGTATATACTCTGTTTTAGTCGACACATACATATCTATGATAAAGTTTAATTTATAAATTAAGCACAGTAAGAGATTAACAGAAGTAACTAATAACAAAATAGAACAATTATAATAAGATACTGTAATAGAAGTCATAGCAAATGCGGTTTCTTGAGCTTTCTAGTAATTTTTATGTTTTTCAGTCCAAACCTATTTCTGAATCTGTGGAAACCATCCCTCACTTGCAGTAAATGGTGTCACTCATCTCGGGGGATCCCTGGCTGAAGTCTTCATGTGGGCTCAGAGCTTTCTGGCACAACACCACATTGCCATCAATCCAAACACATCTTCTGTCCATGTCTTCCACCCAAAATGTAATGCCTTTTGCATCTCGACAAAACACTTAGCACGCCCTGTGGCTGTAACTTTTGCGGTTCGAGGTGCGATAGCAAAACTAGCACGGATTTCTTTTTCTGTCTTCACAGTTTCATGGGTAGAAGATTCATTCTCACCGTAGATCTATCTTAGCAACCTCAGCATACCATTTTTTTTTCTTTCCTTATTAAGGTGAGAACTTTCACCTTTTCCCTTTTACAGAAGCATTTTACAGTTTCTTTTTGGGATATCCAAATTGCCACCATCACTATTCTTGCACTGTGGGGCCGTTATTGAGTGAAATAAGGGTGACTTGAACACACACGCTGTGATACCGTGACAATCGTCTGATAACCCAGGTGGCTACTAAGGGAGGAATGGGACAGGCAGGGAGACGCAGGACAAAAGGATGATTCACATTCAGGGAGGGATGGAGCAGGACAGCACGAGATTTCATCACGCTAACTCAGAACAGTGTGCAATTTAAAACTTATGAATTGTTCATTTCTGGAATGTCCCATTTAATATTCTTGACCATGGATGACTGTGGGTAACTGAAGTCTCAGAAAGTGAAACTAAGGAGAGACTACTGTACTTACTGTATATGTGTGAGCAAACTACCAAGGTCAAGGAGAGAGCCATTAAAGGGATTAGAGGGAGCAGGGCTGATACTATCTCCCCAGTCTGACTGCAAAGTCTCATGATTCATGAGGCTTTAGCTAAAGTGCTAAGGAGGGTTTTGCCCCTGTCTTGGGGGAAAATTAAGCCTAGATTAAGCATTGTTTTGATTCAGCCTCGCAAAGATTAAAAGCAAAAGCCAAAAGGGTTGTTCCCATGTAATTTAACGTCCACTTAGAAAATAATTGAAGAATAGTTTCAGAAATACAGAAGTACCCAGCACTCAACATAAGTAAAATGAATGAAAAAGAGAATAAATAAAATGCCTGGATAAATATACGGACTATTATAATTGACATTTCTCTAAAAGATAACACTAATTACAGTAAAAATATTAACAGCATAGCGTGAAGTCATCAACATATATGGCGGTACAGTGTGGGAGAATGTTACTGTGAAGACCTGGAGGGATGATATGGCACTTTGTTATCATACGGTTCTTAGACCACATGAGGGACCCTGAGCCAGAAGTGCTCAAAGCCACTTCAGGATTTCTGACCTTCAGAAACTGGTGACAAAAACTCTCAGAAAACTATGAATAAAGGAGAACTTCTTTAATCAGCTAAGGGCATCTACAAAACCGCTAACATTAATATTGTCTGAAGACTGAATGATTTCTTCCCAAGGTCAGGTTCAAGGCAATGAATGTTATGGTAACCATTGCACAAAGGCAAGAAAAAGAATCAAAAGACGTCTAGATCAGAAAGAAAGAAAACTGTCCTTCTTTACAGAGGACATGGCCATCTACAGAGAAAAATTATTTTGAATTTGACAAATATGCTGCTAGAATGACTGAGTTTCACAGACTTTGCAGTGTACAAGATCAACATGTAAACATCAGTTTGTATTTCCATAGACTAACAACAAAAGATCAGAAACTGAGATTTAAAAATCAACACTGTTTACAATAGCATCAAACATATTAACATGTGAAGTTTACTGTTTGTTAATTCCACCATAAAGCTGATAAAAATGAAAAGAGCTAAAAGTCCTTTAAAAAAGAAAAAAGACCCAGTATATAGGCCTTTGGGAATCCGATACAAGAAACAGGAGATGGAAATGCCCAGGAAGACGGTCAAGAGAAGGCCGAAGGTCACGAGAGAATCCACACTCCAGATCAGAAGAGGAGGAGGTGGGGAGGGTGCTCCCAAGGAATAAGTAAAAGACACAGTTTACTTTGTGTGTTCAAGTGCACTAATTAAAATACGAAGGAAATGCAGCTGTACTGGAGAGTCTGAGGATGAAGTTAAGATAGATGTATAGGAAGCTAAGCAAACAAAATGAGGCAATTACTAATTCTAAAGAATGCCAAAAAGTTGTACAAGACAGGAAATGTAATGGGAGTACAGAAAGGGGCTCCATTCCAAGCATATTCACATAGGCAAAGAAATGTAAGTAAAGACTATTTATTTATTTTGTCCTAAAAGATTTTTATTAAGTTAATTGAGATGACATTCGTTAATAGCATTATGTAAGTTTTAAATGTACAATTCTATAATGCATCAGCTAAGATTCTTTATTTTTAATTATGTTTTATTGATTATGCTATTACAGCTGTTTTGATTTTTCCTCCTTTGTCCCCCTCCACCCAGCCCACTCCACGCCCTCAGGTGATCCCTCCATTGCTCATGTCCATGGGTCATTACATAAGTTCTTTGACTACTCCCTTTCCTATACTGTACTTTATATCCCCATGGCTATTCTGTGACTACCAGTTAGTACTTCTCGGTCCCCTCACCTCTTCACCCATTCCTCCACACCCCCCTCCCATCTGACAACCATCAAAATACTCTCCATATCCATGATTCTGTCTCTGTTCTTCTTGTTTGCTTAGTTGGTTTTTTAGATTCAACTGTTGACGGATATGTATTGTTGTCATTTTATTGTTCATAGTTTTGATGTTATTCTTTTTCTTAAGTAAATCCCTGTAGCATTTTTTATAATAATGGTTTGGTGATGGTGAACTCCTTCAGTTTTCTTCTTTTCTGGAAAGCTCATGAGCTGCCCTTCAATTCTAATTGATAGCTTAGCTGGTTAGAGCAACCAAAATGGCTGCAGGTCCTAGATTTTCATGACTTTGAATATTTTTTGCCAATCCCTTCAAGCCTGCAAAGTTTCTTTTGAGAAATCAGTTGGCGGTCTTAGGGGAAGTCCTGTGTAGCTAACTAACTTCTTTTCTCTTGCTGCTTTTGAGATTCTCTCTTTATCTTTAACCTTTGGCATTTTAATTATGGTTTGGGCTCTTTGCGTCCATGTGTGGTACTCTCTGTGCTTCCTGGACTTGCATGTCTATTTCCTCCACCAAATTAGGGAGGTTTTCTTTCATAATTTTTTCAAAGAGATTTCCAATTTCTTGCCCTTTCTCTTCTGCTTCTGGCACCCCTGGATGTGAATGTTGAACCTTTTGAAGTCATCCCAGAGGCTGCTTATACTACCCTCAATTTCTGGATTTTTTTTCTTCTTGTTGCTCTGATTGGTCATTTTTTGCTTCTTTATGTTCCAAATCATTGATCTGATTCTCAGTTTCATCCACTCTATTGTTGTTTCCCTATAAATTGTTGTTTATTTCAATTAGTGTATCCTTCATTTCTAACTGGATCTTTTTTATGTTGCTGAGGTCCTCATTAAGTTCCTTAATCATCCTTATAACCAGTGTTTTGAACACATTGTTATCCGCATCTGATAGATTGCTTATTTAACTCTTGGATGGGTCTATAAATTGAATGGGGTGGTGTCCCTGAGGATCTCCAAGGTGGGTCAAACAGTGTAAGCCAGGTTGATGGAGTCTCAGATATGGCACCAGCTGACAGCTCTGTAGCTCTTTGGGGGAAGGGTTTAGAAAAGGAACAATGGCCTCTGCTCACCTTGATGCCAGACACTTTAGTTTTTCCTTGTATACCACTGGTGCCCTTCAAGCTGCCACCCTAGGGCTGGAGCTTGGAGGGAGTGAGTCTGTTTAGGTGAGATCATGTGTGGATTCTTTAAGAGGAGCTGCTTGGGGGTCTAGAATACTATTACACTGACTCAATCCCCACTGGTTTTTGCAGCCAGAAATTGTGGAGACTTATCTTCCTGGCACTGGAACCCAGGACTTGGGGGCTAGGTATGGGGCTGGGACTCCCTGCTCCCGAGATATCTCTCCCAAATTTTTACCCACCACACGTGAATATGGGACCAGTTCATTCCATGTCTGTGCCCCTCCTACCAGTCGGGATGGATATGGTTTCTTTAATTCCATAATTGTCATTCTTCCATTCACCTCAATTTCTGATGGTTCCAAGTTATGGTTGTTCTATATTTTAGTTTTAAATTTCGATGTGGTTGAGAGAAGAGGCAAGCCATGTCTGCCTACACTGCCATCTTGACCAGAAGTCCTAAGATTCTTTCTTTAGCCAAAAAGTCACATAATATTGGGAGAAAGGGAGAATGAGGAGTGGAAATTGGTGGGCAGCTGAGTGCTTGTGTAGAGTGTGAAGGAGGACTCGACTCCGTTACCAAGAAGTCAAAAGACAAAAATCTTAAAGTCTTAGGTGAGGGATGTGCTAATCAACCTGGTGTGGTAATCATTTCACGATATACACATTTGTTGTCATCATCACATTGTATACCGTGAGCTTATATGATGTTATATGGTGATTTTATCTCAATAAAGCTGGAAACAATAGTAACATAAGTATGTTTTTGAGACAGACAGAGGTAAATACCAGAGACCTGGCTGAAAGGAAGAAGTAGTTGCCTCTGGGGAGTGGGAATAAGGGCAGGAAAAAAGCCAGGCAGCAGACTACTGGTTGTCATCAAAAGTCAATAGTCTCCGACTTTTTAAACTACATACAAATAACCCTGTGACCCAACAAATTTAAGAAAATGTAAGGAAAGAATCCTGGGAGAACATCAATAACAATGAAAACAATGGTTTTGACTTTGTTTTCCCCATCTATTTGTAGTTGTCCAGAGTTTTTCTAAGGCTATTTATTACTTCCATAAAAAATATTAAATGAGTCAATAAGTGTAAGTGCACAAAACCCATCCTGTTTACAGTTTGCAATAAGGTAGAGGAAAAGACTTTGAAAAAAAAAGTAGAAACGGAGACGGAAAACCCCAGAGCCAGGGCAGCTGGCAGTGGATCTGGTCCATAGGGCCCTGGGGCAGGACTCCCTGGGAAATCCCGCAGGATCGCTCCAGGGTAGAACCGAGCTTCCTGAGAGCCACGTGCTTGCCGACTACTGCAAGGGGGAAGCCTCCGAAGCACCTACTCACATACAACCACCACAACAACAACACAATTTCAAAGGCTGACCTAAGATGCCTGCCACTGCTAACAGGCTGCCTTCCCATGCTTACGGCTTAACCTCAGAACACCTGCAATTCGGAACCTGCGATGTTCCGCGGACCTCTCCTTTAGGAGGGAAGTAAGAGGTAAAAGGGGGCAAGGTGAGTGCGAAGGGAGGCGAGACAGAGTCGAGGTCTATTCTAAAGAGAACTTCCTAAAAGTTTCCAGGGGAAAACATTAGAAAATGGGTTCTTTGCGCATGTTACCTCATTGAATTCCAAAAATAATTCACATTCCTCTTTTGACAGAAAAGGAATCAAATGCCACGAGAGGTCAAAGAATGTTTTCAGATTCGCCAAAGTCAGAATTTGAACCCAAGACTCCTCCTGCCTTTCTCAGCCCCTTTCTTCTTTCTAGGCTTCCTTTGTCATTTTTTTTTTCCTTCTGAAGTTATTTGTATGGCACCTAGGTAGGATACTAAACCCTGGTCTGGGTCTTCATGGAACTTACACTCTAGTGGGAGATCTGGAAAGTAAAATAAACAAAACAATAAATAAACAGAACGGTCTCAGACACTTGTTAAGACTGTGGAGCAGATAAAACAGGGAGCTGCCATAGACAGTGACTAGGCCAAGGTGGGAGTGGGGTGCTTTAGCGTGAGTGTCAGGGAGGGAGCAATGTTTGAGCTGAACCCTGAATGACAAGCTGTGGAAAGATTGATCTAGGAGCAAAGCGTTTCAGGGACAGAGAATAGTGAGTGCAAAGACCATGAGATAAAAGTGAAAACAAGTTATCCATTTCCAAACCCATGTTCTTTCTCCCATCCCACACTGAGCCCATTGGCAGGGATCCGAACACTGATATGCTATTGATATGACCGCCCGCCCTGTCTGGTGTGGGGTTCCCTGGAAAGCCGACTTTGAAACTGAGATTAGAGTGCAGGGAGGTTACTGGGGAGAGAGCTCTTGGGAGCTGCGCCCAGGGAGGGAGGAGTGGAACTCTGCTGTAGTCTCAAGACACTTTGCACAAGGACCCTGACCTTGCCATAGCAGACTCGCTGAATTTGAGAATTCAGCCATCTCTGGAGCTTTGCTGCCTTTGCAATTAACTCCAGGACCTGATATTTAGCCTTTACTGCCTTCAGTTGGCAGGAGATGATTGTCTCGTGATGTGCTGCAAAGAGGTCTTCCGGCTTTCACACTTGACCTTATTGACCAATCACTCTCAGCCCTTCATTGCCTGAATCATTCTCAACAACAGCCACCCTGCTCCACTTTCCTCCTTCCTGCCTGCCTCTCAAACACCTGAGATCTTGCCCCCCACCCCGATGGATTCCTCTCCATAGATATTCCCCCCAAGTTCATCCTGGAGCTTTTAACAATTACTTGAGGCAAGTAGGGGACCACCAACAGCAAATGATGGGCTCTCACAGCCAGTTGGCTGGTGAGTGATCGCACCCCAGACTCTAGGGTAGAGTCCGCCTCCTCAGACCATTTCTGGAACCACAATCTCTGAGCGGGAGGTGGGAGGTACAGTAAGTTTATTGAGGAATGCCTTCGGGATCAACCCTGGTGGGGAGGAGCAGTAAAGGGAGTAAGAGGGGCCAGAAGGAGCTGAATTCTGATGCCTTTGCAACAAGGGCCCCAGCTTGTTTCACAGGGAGATCTACAGTTGTGGCGTCTCTTTAGAGCTATTCCAAATTGAAGCAGGGGGCCTAGTCATTTATACCCCCTTATCAACCAATCATTGGATTGGGCTGCCTTAGGGGGGGGCCTGTGACTTTGAATAACTTGACTTCACCAACTGTAGTGTCTAGGGAGGGCTCAGCTGGGAGCCATTGGCAGGCATGACCACTTTGGTTGGAAGGGGGTCCTGGGGAGTGCGCAGGGATGGCCACCGCAGCCCCTCCTTGGACACTTCCAATGCAAAGAACAATTAGCTTCCTTTCCTGAGGCATCCATAAAATCAACATCTGGAGGCCGGGAGCCTGAGGCCCATTACAAGTAGCAAAAAAATTTGGACAGGATGCATTTAATCTTGAGTTAATGGTACAATGGCCTGCCAAGATAAACTTCTCAACCTCAACATATTTTATTTTGAAAAAAAATGTTATTGTCAGGTACAAGGGAAATTCCTCCTCACTTAGGCCACTGTGCCAGATGACATCATGGCTGGATGGGGCCGCTTGTTGGGTGTGTTATCTTTTCCATCTGAGCAGATCTCTCCCCACAGGCCCATCTCCCGAAAAGCTGGCCTCAGTTACTAAGTAAACCTGGCCTCTGACGGCTGCAGGAAAGGAAAGAAATGTGACTTGAAAACAGACATTTTTGGATGTCATGTTTCTAAACAGCAGATATGTTGGATTTTCCCCCCACCACCACCCCTGCTCTGAGTGGAAATCAAGTGGTAATTAAAGGGAGCACTTTGAGCCTAATTTTCATTCCTTAGATTTTTTTTGAGCACCTACTATGTGGTCAGTGTGGTGGTAGTTGTTAATAATAGTGACCATTGTCCACTGCCTGTTATGGGCCAGGCGCTGTGCAGATATTACTTTGCATACTTGGAAGGACTGCAGGAGGTAGATGGATGTGGAAATTGTCCCAGTTGTCCAGAAGGAGACAGGGAGGCTCAGACAGACTGAGCAACCTAACCAAGTCAGTGGTGGAGCCCCGTCCGTGATACAGGCCTTCGGTGTTAAAATTCCAGGGCCCTCCGTCTGTTGCGGAGTCTGTCAAAGTGAAGAAACTCAGTAAATGCATGTTGAAGGAGTGTCTGAGGCGCTTGGGTGGACAGCAGCGGTGGGAGTGGTAGTTCTTTGCTAGCCCTGTGCCTGCTTCCACGGCCTGTAGTTCAGCTTCTAGGGAAGATCCTGGCACTCATGGAGAACTCTAGAAACTCTAGAGCTCTCTAGACCTGCTATCAACAGTCCAGGCCTGGGCAGTAATCTCTACTCTCAGAACAGGATGTCCATGCCCAGGAATGGGGCTGCCTCTTGGCCCTGCGCGATCGGTTCTCTGCCCTGGGAAAGCTGTGGGGGGCTGGTGTGGTGCACAGAAGCAGGACGGCTCATGGGCTTGGTTCCCCCAGTCCCACCCTTGGGAGCTTTCCTTGAGGGCTAAGATAGAGCTAAGGATAGAAGAGGATGGGAGACAGAAGGGGGTGGTTGTAGAGCCCACCTTCATCACGGAATCTCAAAGCATGCAGGGAAGTGCTGAGAACAAGTACATCTTAGCTTTGGTCATGGGTCAACGTCAAATCCTGGATGTACAGTCACTTTTTCAGAGGCACTTTTCTGCTCAGTGAAGTTGGCAGGGCTGAGATCCCCAGTCCCATTTTCGATAAAGGGGTTGAGACTCAGAAGAACTACCTCATTTGCCAGGATCATCCTGAAGCCCCAAGGCCACGGTCTCCTCCAAGTCTACTGCTCTTTTTGCCTCTCACTCCCATGGCGTCTGAGCCAGAACCCTGGGAGGGAACAGCATATTCTGGCAGAGAGAAGACAGGCTTTGAACTCAGAAGAGCTGGGCTTGAATCCTGGGTCACAAGCTGAGTGATCTTGTGTAAGTGACCTAGCCCCTCCTAGCCTCCAATTTCCCGTTTGCAAAATGGAGCAAGTGACCCTGTATCCCAGAGATTGTTCTGAGAATGAAAAGATGTCATAGCTGTAAAGAAGCTGGCCCATGCTGTTTGAAATAAATCTTACGTCTCTTTCTCCATTCTCCAAGAAGTGCAATTATTCCTACACAGACGTGGGATGATTATTATATAATTTATTTTTACCGGTCTTTCTCTAAAAATAAGTTGAGGAAGCTGATGTAATGACAAGCCCGAAGTGGAAGGATCTTTGTCCCTTCAACCCTTGCTCTCCAAGCATCAGGGCAGGTGGGTATGTCCTCTCGGAGATGCAGGAAATAGAAGGAAGCACAAGGCATCCGTTTAACAGTCACTGTGCCGGGCTAACAAGAAAGCTGATGGCCTGCTTCTCCCCAGGATTCTTCCTCACTCGGCATTGAACTTCTTGCTTGACTGTGCTGAACTTATCGCTGAGCATTTTGAATGCTCTTCTCTCTGCCAGGGACACTCTCCATCTGGCTAACTGAGCTGGAATGTCACTTCATTCATTCATTCATTCAGTGCAGGGTGCTGTTATATTCTAGTGGGAAGACAGTCAAGAAACAAGTACATGTGATAGATAGTCATCCCCCCCATATCCGCAGGGGAGGCACCCCAAGACCCCCAGTGGACGCCAGAAATCCGGGATGGCACCGAACCCTATATTTACCATATTGTTTTCCTATACATACCTACAGTAAAGTTTAATTTATAAATTGGGCAGAGAGTAAGGGTAACAACAACAAAGAATAAAATATGACAATCATAATAGTGGGTCTCTCTCAAAATCTCTGATTGTCCTGCACGCACATTTTCATGTTAAGGAAACACTTCACTTCTCTCTGACATATTTGAATTGCTGGCAGCATGACTCTTGCACTGTGGGGACATTATTAAGTAAAACTAGGGTGACTTGAGCACCAGTACTGAGATGACACGACAGTCAATCTGATGACCGAGGGACGGTGTGAGATTCTGTCATGATATTCAGAAGGGAGCACGGTTTAAAACTTATGAATTGCTTATTTCTGGAATTTTCCATTTAATATCATTGGACTGCGGTTGACCGCAGGAAACGGAAACTGAAAATCGGAACTGAGGATGGGGAGACTACTGTGTGTACGATTTCTGCCCCCGAGAAGAGCCGTGAAGAATGAAGAGCTGGGCCAAGGTGCAGAGGGTGGTGCCACCAGTTCGGGCATCCTGCTTCAAGAACATGTGTGCAGAGTGAAGTCCAGACAGAAGTGAGGGATGGAGGCGGGTGTGCATCAAGGTGGGGGGAAGTCAAACGCAAACACTGAGTAGAAATAAACTTGGAGTGTGTGTGGAGAAAAGGGAATAGGGTGCAGGTGCCCCCGGCCCTTGCTGGGCCTAGAATCTGAGAGGCCGTTGAGGGGGGACTGGACTGCCTCTGTGAACTCCCTCAAGCTCTGACCTTCTAAGCGTCAAAGAGCCCTGAGCCCCCAAGCCCCCAGCTAGCTGGACAGAGAAGGGAGCATTTATTTATTTAAGATTTTATTTATTTATTTTTAAACAGAAGGGAAGGGAGGGAGAAAGAGAGGGAGAGAAGCATCAATGTGTGATTGCCTCTCACATGGCCCCCACTGGGGACCTGGCCTGCAACCCTGGCGTGTGCCCTGACTGGGAATCAAACCGCGATCCTTTGGTTCGCAGCCTGTGCTCAATCCACTGAGCTACACCGGCCAGGGCCGGAGAAGGGAGCATTTACGACCAGGTGCTGCAGTTGGCCCAGGTGAGCCTGTGCTCTGCTCCCCGGTACAGGCCACCTGTCCAGGCCCAGATGGGGACACGAGGGACTGTGCAGTGCATCAGGGGCACCTGTCGCTGTCAGCCTGACTCAGAGATGGGAGTCTAGCTAATCCACTCTGAGAGAGACCCTGGGGGTCATCACACTCATCTTCCCACTCAGTGCACATTTCCTCTGTCTTGGTCCCCAGGCCTGCCATGACCAGGCCCATACAAACCAGGTGGCGTAAAGCACAGCACTGTTTGCCCTCCCAGTCGTGAGCGCAACAAGTCCGAAATCAGGTATTTATTGGCAGGGCCGTGCTCCCTCAAAAAGTTTCTAGTGGCTTTCTGGCAACTTTGGGATCCCTGCATTTGCAGGTCCATAGTTCCAATCTTGGTCTTCGTGGCCACATGGCATCTCCCTGTGTGTCTGTCTTCACATGGCTGTCTTTTTATACGGCCACCAGTCATGTGGGATTAGGGGTCCACCTTACACCAGTATGACCTTGTTGTAACTAATTACATCTGCAACAAGCCTATTTCCAAGGAAATCACATTCTGAGGTCCTGGGTGGTAGAACTTCAACATATCTTCTTTTTTTTCTGGTGAGGGGGCACAATTCAGCCCATAACCCCTTCCCTGCCACCCAAGCAAGGGGCCTCTGGGCTTCTGGTGGGCACTCCCCCTGAAGGGAGCACGCGGCCTTAGATGCAGCCAACTCTGTGGCTGGAGATTTCCCTCTTCACCCTGTCTCCCTCCTCCAGTTCTCCCTGTCTCCCAGAAATATTTATCAAGGAATTAACACATTCCAGGAAGAGAGCCAAGCCCTGGGTGCCCAACAGTAAACAGAAGAGATGGAGGGAAAGGCTGTCAATTGCATCACCCTCACTCATGGGTCTTAGGTTCCCTCGAGGCCACACACAACCCCCTGGCCACACTCTGAAGGTGGCCCTTCAGGTGTCCGAAGACAGTGATGGGCTCCCCGAGTCTCCTGTGGATGAACACCTTTAGTTTCTTTACTTATTCTGCGTAATAGGGTGATAGACACTTCATGGTCCAGACCAGGCACGGTCGAGAGTGACAGTGTGTGCTATGGATAAGTACACTGAGACCACAGGTGCACACCAGAAGTGTCCCTCGCTGACTGTGACATGTGGTCACGTCATGGGGCATGGCCCCCAGGTCCTTCCTCACCCAGGTTGCTCTCTTCTGGACATTTTCTAGTCTGTCTCCTCTTAAATCACCATTCCCAGAAGGAACTGCCGTATGGGTCTGGCATAGCAGAAAAAAACAAACAGATAAAGAGGTCATTTCAATAAATGTGCTGAACACTGTCACAGAGGCATAAGAACGGTATCTGGGGAACCTAGAGGGAGATACAGCGAATGCTTTCTGAGAAAGTGGGGATTGGCTTCACAGGGGGCCCCATGTCTGAAAGGGGTCTTTATAGGTGAGTAGACGTTTCCCCTTTCAGGACAGGGGTGGGGCATCTCAGGAAAAAACATCTTTGTCACGTCTCAAGGTAGAGGAAAGAGTGGGCTCCCTGCTCACCTATTGCCATATTGTTTTTGTTTTTTCTTTTCAGTTACAGTTGACATACAATATTACAGAGACTCGCATTATTTTTCATGAAGCCTGGTGAGATCTCATTGGTTGCTGGCCTACTTTGGGCTGGTCTAACCCTAAATTATCATGAGAAGGATGCACCTGTCTGGATGACAGCAGTTCATTCCTACTTCTGACCTTCTGATTTGTTCTAAGGAAAGATAGCCAACATACAGGACAAATTTGGCAAATAAGGAACCAGCAGCCTAGTCCAGGACCCTTCATGTTTCCAGGCCCCCATGGGACTGAGCGGTAGATAAGCATTTGCTGAGCACGAGCTTCATTGGTGGGTCCATGCTGGTCTCTGGGGAGGCAACTGTCACTCATTGTCACTGCTTTTCTCAAAGAGGTCATTCGCGAGATACAGCGCACGCATGTGATAGACAGCAAGTCATGACCAAATATCTAAGGACGGTCACACACGTTTCTAATTTTACCATGTATTTTGGAAACACAGGGAAAGTTGCATGTAATTCCAACCAGAGAAGCACGGTTGGCTTTCACTGAAGACCTTTGAAAGCCTTGATAGTCCAGTTAAATGTCAGGGTGGAGAGGGGTAGCCCAGAGGTGTGAACACACAGCAAATTAGTGAGATAAGAACAGGCTTGGGGCTGGCTTGTGGTAGAGAGGAGGGAGGAGCAGGGAGATGTTTCAGAGGGCAACAACTAGGAGCTGCTGGGATAGCAGGCCACCGCCTTGCATGGACAGCCATCCACAAACTTGCCTTCCCTCAGGCCAAGTCTAAATGCAAGTGTGGTGATCGCCCGGGGCAGAGGTGAGAGCAGTGGGGAACAAGGTGGATCCTGGGAGCCCCGCAGCCAAAGCTCACAGCACCACCTCTGGGCCACCTTGTCATCGGCTGCACCCTCTTCCCCCACCCGCCTTGGGAGGCCGGCCTTTCAGTAGCTGCCTGGCATCCCTCCCCCGTTGTGGGCGGTGGCGGTTCTCTAGAGTGATGACTCACCACAAAGCTGGCCTCCATCCAAACCCACAACCCAGGCTGAGGAAGCCACAAGCAAATCCTCACCAGCCCTCTCAAAGCGCGGCCTGCCAGAGGGGCTCGTCTTGGACAGACGTGGAAGCCAGGGGTGTGGGAAACAGCAGTGGTTGGGGGAGACATTCAAACACTGAAATGGCCCTCAGTTTTGTGCCTTCTTGTCTTAGGTGAGAGTGCAGTTCTGCTGGGGTGCTGACCTGCTCATTTCCTGGCACCCACACATCACCAGTTTGGGGGGCCTTCCCAAGTGCCCAGGGTGGAGAGGGCCCCGCCTCCCATGTGCTGTGGTCTCCTGTTGTGACATCTAAAGAAAGGTATTCTGGCTGGTGGTCTCTGGACCTTTACCCCTCTGCAATGGGAACCACCTCAGGGCAGGGAGCGCAGCTTCCTCCTTCAGGATCCTCAGACTGGGCACCCAGGGGGTGGTCAGCGATTGTGGACCATAGAACAGTAGGAAAAGAGGAAGGAAGTGAACCAAAAACCCCACAAAAGACCGCACGATGGAATAAAACCACGTATTGACAGATTAGAGAGCCCGAATGGGCTGCATCTGAATTTGCTCTTGTTCTTACAGGCCCCATCCACTCAGATTGTATGATCTACTTCAAAGTTGTATTTTATGGCTATGTTGGTATCACAACAAATGTAATCCAAGCACAATTCATTGTTATGTAGTCATTATCATTGTTATATTCAATTTTTTCTTCTGATTTTAAAGACAATTAAACTGGAGACATTTCCACGGGCCCCTTAAAGCCCAGCGGACCCCAGGCACTGCACTTACTAAGCCCCACGATGTAGCTTGCCCTGAGCCTTGAACACAATGGGCAAATAGTAATGAGCGGTCCCACCAAGGCACCAGCCAATCAAAACCCACCCTTTGCAGGTTCCTGTTCCTGGATGCCCACGGCTGTGCCCGACATTAGCCCTTGGGTTGCTGGATCTTGGGAAGGGCCTGAAGCTCTGGAGGGAGGTTAGGAGTGAGAACTTGTGACTCTTTGCCAACCAGTTTGGAAGGATATCAAGATTTGGAAAATGGGCATGGGCAGCCTGGTGCCGTCCGCAAACTCTGGACAGCAGTAGTAATAAAAGATGGTCACTGCCAAGGTACAAGATGAAAAAGAGGAGGACCAGGCCTGACTGCCAGACTTCTGATCTGGGTCCCAGGTAAGTGCCACGGTGATGAGCGAGTTCTGTGGGAGGAGTGTGTAGAAGGGGAAAGACAGTGAGTTTATTCTGGGACACGCTGAGTGTGAAGGATCTCTGGGTTCCCGGGGGCGATGCTTGTGAGTGTTGAAGGGTTGGGTAGAGTTTTTTAGGACATAAAGTGAGGATGCAAACAGAGGTCTAGAAGGTTCAGTGGGCACATAGTAGGCCCTTGACAAATGTGTCCTGGGCGGAATGAGAGCCCCTAGGGCCAGCACTTCAGCTCAGGCTCAGGGGTTGTCTGGGAGGACCCCACACAGGCTGCCTTCAGGGGGACGCACAGAACACCCTTTATGTGATTAGGATCGAAGCAGACAACTGGAGGGCATATTTCAGCTCAAAGGACCCAAGATGTGGGGGTGGGGGGCTTAGTGCTGTCAGAAGTCAGTGCAGGGGCTAGCAAGAGCTTGTCTTGTTGTGTTGTACTTTGGAGATCTGGGAGGCATCAGCGTACGAAAATGCATTTTCCGGACCCTGGAGCAATACTTATTTTCCCTTTGAGTTTATTTCCCGAAAACTCTGTTGATAGATATTATATCATCACATTGTTTAAATATTTGAGATGGTGATTACACCACCTTTCAATTTTAATTGCCACTTCTGTTCACAAGTCAGACGTTCTCAAGCAAAATTAATTAGGATGAAACAACTGATTGATGGTCTTTAAAATCCAAACCTTCAGAAACTAACCAGTTTCATAACCTAACATCACAACCCCAGAGTGAATTTGGACAATAGACCTTACCACCTCAGGGCTGCCCTCCCCTAAGGCCACGTGTTCGTCCTGAAAGTCAAGGACAAAAATGCAAAATATGCAGTTGAGAATCACAGAATTTATTTTCATGCAAAAATCCCTTCTCCTTAAAACCTAAAATAAAAAATAGCCATTCTGAAAAAAAAAAATCCCTTCTAGAGCAGTTCTGATGCTTCAGTCGTCTCTCTTTGAGTCCTGAGTGACAAGCACCTCAGTAGCCCGAAAGACAGCCCCGTCTATTGTTGACTTGTTCCAGTCGTTACCAACTTCTTTAGGTCACACTGGAATAGCGTTCCCAGTCACTTCCTGCTGTCACTTGTAAATTTTACTTTTGGGAACAGCACAGAAAAATTCCATTTAAAAAAATATATATTTTATTGATTATTCTTTTACAGTTGTCCCATTTTTTTTCTCTCCTTTACGCCCCTCTGCCCTGTACTGCCCTCCCACCATCATTCCCCCACCTTAGTTCATGTCCATGGGTCATACCTACAACTTCTTTGGCTTCTCTATTTCTCATACCATTCTTAACCTCCCCCTGTCTATTTTGTGCCTACCGTTTATGCTTCTTATTCCCTGTCCTTTTCCCCCATCCTCCCCTCCCACTCCCCACTGATAACACTCCATGTGATCTCCATTTCTGTGAATCTGTTCCTATTCTAGTTGTTTGTTTAATTTGTTTTTGTTTTTTTAGGTTCAGTTGTTGATAGGTGTGAGCTTGTTATCATTTTACTTTTCATATTTTTGATCTTCTTTTTCTTAGATAAGTCCCTTTAACATTTCATATAATAGGGGCTTGCTGATGATGAACTCCTTTAACTTGACCTTATCTGGGAAGCACTTTATCTGCCTTTCCATTCTAAATGAGAGTTTTGCTGGATAGAGTGATCTCGGATGTAGGTCCTTGCCTTCCATGACTTCGAATACTTCTTTCCAGCCCCTTCTTGCCTGTAAGGTTTCTTTTGAGAAATCAGCAGATAGTCTTATGGGAACTCCTTTGTAGGTAACTGTCTCCTTTTCTCTTGCTGCTTTTAAGATTCTCTCCTTGTCTTTGATCTTGGGTAATGTAATTATGATGTGCCCTGGTGTGTGCTTCCTTGGGTCCAACTTCTTTGGGACTCTCTGAGCTTCTTGGACTTCCTGGAAGTCTATTTCCTCTGCCAGATTGGGGAAGTTTTCCTTCATTATGTTTTCAAAGAAGTTTTCAATTTCTTGCTCTTCCTCTTCTTCTGGCACCCCTAGGATTCAGATGTTGGAACGTTTAACGTTGTCCCAGGGGTTCCTAAGCCTCTCCTCATTTTTCTGAATTCTTGTTTCTTCATTCTGTTCTGGTTGAATGTTTATTTCTTCCTTCTGCTCCAAATCATTGATTTGAGCCCCGGTTTCCTTCCCATCACTGTTGGTTTCCTGTATATTTTCCTTTATTTCATTTCTCAAAGCCTTCACTTTTTCCTCTATTTTGCGACCATACTCAGCCATTTCTGTGAGCATCCTGATTACCAGTGTTTTGAACTGTGCCTCTGATAGGTTGGCTATCTCTTCATTGCTTAGTTGCATTTTTTTCTGGAGCTTTGATCTGTTCTTTCATCTGGGCCATATATATATATATATTTTGTCTCCAAGCACCTGTTACGCAGTAAAGGGCAGAGCCTTAGGTATTTTCCAGGGAGGGGTAACCCAGGTCGATGCTCTGTGGCACTGTGGGGGAGGGGTCTGAAAGGGAACTGTGCTACTTGCTTCGCTCTGGGCCAACTCTCAGTTACTTTTCCTGCTACCTACAGTCAAATTGGGCCCTTTTGGTGCTGACTCCTGGGTGGGTTGTTTTGTGTATGTTCTAGGACCCTGTGGGTCTCTCCAGCAGATTCTCCTGTGAGGCTGGGAGTTTCTCCCCCCACTGTGACCAACACAGGTTTTTTCAGTCAGAGGCTTTGAGGCTTTATTTCCTCACACTGGAACCCTGGGTTGTGTGGTCTGTCTTGCTCCCCAGTTGTTCGTCCAGGTTTATCTGCACACAAATGTGGGACCACCTGCTTCACCAGCCGCTGCCTTGCCCACTCCATGAGCTGCCACCTTGCCCACCCCGTCCTCCAGCCGCCACCTCGCTGCGTGTACTCTCTGCCCGGCTGCCGTCTCCGCCCCTCCTACCAGTCTGGGTGACTGTTTCTCCTTTAACTCCTTGGTTTTCGGACTTCCATACAGTTCAATTTACTGGCAGTTCTGGTTGTTTTTTGTTGATAAACTTGTTGTTGTTCTTCTTTTTGTTGTGCAAGGAGTTATCTACCTATGCCTCCATCTTGGCCGGAAGTTATGAAAAATTCCATTTCCGATTTGAAGATTTCTTTGAGAACTGAGTTCCCATGGATAGAGAAACCCACTAGATCCCTTACTCTTCTCCCCAGGGATTACCTGAGGGTACGGCACTGGGAAGTTATGTAGCAGATTTCATTTCACGTTGTGGTGTTGTTAAGTCTACAGACTTACACGGTTTGAGAAATCTTGGAGAAGGTGCTCTGAACAGTTAGCTGCTTGCTGCAGCTTTACTTAGATGTAATTCGAATACAGAGCAGCCCTCCCTAAGATCTACCTTTGCCCTTGCTCATTGGGAAGGTGGGGGGGAGTCAGTTTATGGGGATGAAAGTTAATATGCTATATTGAATATTTATTTTAAAGTCAGTTCCTGTGTATTGATATGTAGTGATTAAAATTTTTTAAATTATGCTTATGAGGTTTAATTCCATCTTTAAGAAAGCATCAAGAAACCTGCAGAGAGTACCTTTATAAACAGATGTGCACTTTGGTCAGATTGAGTCAAATGTGCTGGGTTAGAATTCCAGCTCTGTCATTTATTAATGGTATGACCTTAGGCCTTGGCTTCCTCAGGTGGAAAGTGGGTGTGAAAATAATTAACCTTGCAGGGTTAGAGAAGGATTAAGTGAGAAAAGCTCCATCAAGGGCCTGACGTTCAGCCTGAGGTGCAGCAGGTGCTCAATATATGGAGTGATTAGGATGCTAGACTCCAGTTTTAAACATGAGAGAAAATGTTCCGTTAATGTCTTTATAAAATTAAATAATAATAACAGACATATACAATCTATTAAAATATATTCAAGGTCATATATTTAAAGTATTTGATGTTTAAAATTTTGTTAATTTAAAAAGTAACATCGAGGTGAGTGGGTGTGTCCCTCTGGGCCAGAGGTGCCCGTGGAGCCGGAAGGAGAGAGCATGTCTTTTCAAGGGGGCGGCTATGGAAGCTCTCATCAAGGTTGTGGAGGTGGAGGCTCCATGCTGGCCACAGAAGCAGCAACTGCTTCTTCCGAGGCTGCAGCGGCTGTGGTGGCAGAGGAGAACTTGGACGTGGGAGTGGCTGCCGAGGTTGTAATGAAGGCCAAGAGCAAGGGCCTCCAGCACACGTGGGTTGATTAGGAGTTCCTGCATCTCTGTGAAGATGGCATAGTTTGCAAATGGACCACAGATGAAAACAAGGTGCCGTATGTTAATGCTTCCATTTATTTAGAAAACAAAGAACGAGTTGGAAAAGTGGATGAAATATTTGGACAACTTAGACAGTTCTATTTTTTCAGTTACGTTGTCAGAAAACTTGAAGCATCGTCCTTTTAAAAACTGCTGCAGAGGTTTTCACCTCGGCCTCCAGGTGAAAAGGGACCTCCAAGAGGCAGTGGCAGGGGCTGTGGAGGAGGAGGGAAAGGAGGAGATGGCACAGGGGGTGGAGGGGGCGGTTTTAGACGTGGACCAGGAGGGAGGGACAGGGGCTTCCAGGGAGGAAGTGGTGGTTTCAGAGGGAGAGGACATGAAGTGCCGCAGGGACAGAGGGGCTTCCCCGGTGGCTCTCTGCATTGACCTGCATGGTCTCCTTGCATGGATCAGAGACGTGTTTCTCGAGCAATTCTTGAAGCCCCACCCACTTATTATATCACAGGGACACTCAACCGTCAGCGTCACACACACACAAGCACAACAGAAAAGGCACTTACGCTCTGGAAGAGTTTGAACAAGTGTTTCAATGTTTTCTATTGTGGTTCGAACCGTGGTTGCTTACTAAATGGACAATTTTCATATAAAAAAAAGCAATTCTAAGAATTTTTGAATTTTAAACATATTTAAATAATTAATAACCAGTCATGGTTTAAAAAAATTCAAACAATAGGAAAAGGAACGCAAGTTCCCTTATCATCTCTCCACACAACCCTTGATCATAGCCCCCCCAAATTTCACCGAACAGCCAGGCATGGAACCTTCCAGACATGTACATATACACGCGTCGGCTGTTTTTCCTTAGAAATGAGCTCATGCTCCACACTGTTCTTCAGCATCCTTTTTTACCTAACATGATATGATGGCACTGTTTCACGCTGGACTTGACCTTCATCTCAGTCCTCTTCACAACCACGTATAATTTGGATGGGTTTTAAAAGATAGCAAAAATAATGTCAGTAAACTGTGGTGTTTCCTTGAGTCTATGATTCTAAAGAGCAGGATTAGAAGAGAAAAATTCAGGTTAACATCTGACTGCTTCATCTCTGTTATGTGGCAGATATCCAGAGAGCAGGTAGGGGAATAACCCAGATAAGACAGTTAGGGCTGGCTGGTGTGGCTCAGTGGATTGAGTGCTAGCCTGGGAACCAAAGGGTTGCTGGTTCAATTCCCAGTCTGGGCACATGCCTGGGTTGCGGGCCAGGTCCCCAGTGGGGGGTGCGTGGGAGGCAACCACACATGGATGTTTCTCTACCTCTCTTTCTCCTTCCCTTCCCCTCCCTCTAAAAATAAATAAGTAAATAAAATCTTTTTAAAAAGACAGGGGATGCCAGGTGAGCAGGGGTTGTTTTTGCACTAATGACAGTCACCCCTACAATGCATGGCGTGCTCTGTCATGTATGTCACAGTTGGTGCTGATGGTTTCAAGGATACAGGGGCCTATTATCACCATTTTAAATCTGAAGATCCTGAGCTTCAAAGAGGCTTCCCTGCAGCTGGGGGGCCAGGAGTTTGGAGGGAGGTGGAGGAAAGGGAGCTCTCTCCTGACCTGGCTCCTCGAGGCCCTTGGTCAGCCTGTGGACCATAAAAAGGGACAAAGTGGCCCCTGGGCATCTGAGCTCATGGCTTGCGCTGAGCTCAGTTTGGGAGGACTGCTCTCTAGGACGTCCGCTGAAGAACTGGGCTCTCCTTCATCTACAAGCAGTTGTCAGTGGTCCATAGTGTTTTCCGAGAATCCTGAACGTGCCAGCCCTGGGTTAGACATCACCGAATGAGGGACAGTGGAGCAGGCTTCTGCCCCAACCTGGGCACGTCCACCCCTCTCTGGACACTGTTGACTAGCTACCTGAAATGTGGCTTGGCTAGAGGGGGCTGATCTTGGCTTGGAACTGGGCTGCTGGGGCCTCCATGAGTGCAGAGTGGGGGAAGGGGACCTCCTGTACTCCCGAGTTGAAAGAATGAAAGTCTCCCACATTTGTGCTTGTGGTTGCAGAGGTGAGCGGAGAGTCTGACATCATCAAAGGCTGACCTTGGGTTGTAATGGAGCAGAGTGAAGACAAGGGGACAAGAGACCCCATCTGGCACTGGATGGTGATGCTTCAAAAGTGCATCGCACTGCCCAGCCCTGTCATCTCAGTGGAAGCCAGGGAAGGTGATGCAGGAAGGAAAAGCACACTTCACCCCCGACAGGATCCACGGGGCTCAAGGCTCTGGCCCTCCTTGGCTCAGTGCGGCCATACTGGGAACGGGGACAGGAAGGCCGTGCCCAGGTCTCTCTGGGCCGCTCAGAGGGGATTACAACTCTTGAGTTGTAATACTGTGGGTCAGGGGTCTTAGTGAGCTAGAGGGGAGGAGCTGACTGGCAAGGTGTCTTCTCCCTTCTCCCCAGACTCCCCTAAAGCCTGGGCTGTGGAAATTGAGTACTACATGGAGAGAAAGACAGTCTCCCTCGGGCGTGAAGAGGATACTGCAGGAAAGTGCCAGTGTTCCCACCTTCGGGAGGCACTGGGAGGGCACCTTGCTTAGCAAATCTGCATCTGTGGAGGAGCCCAGCCCTGGGACATGCCAGAGCCAGTGGCTGCTGCCAGTCTCCTTGTCTGGAGTCATTCCTTCTTTGGGAAACAAAATGCAGCCCGAACCCTCAAAGGGGACTGGAGACAACTGGAGATTTCAGCAGGTGAAAGAGATCAAAGCCAGAAACTGGTTTCACGAGAAAGTGCTGGGATTTGCTGCTGGTGTGACTTGATTTATCCAGATGTGTGGTGTTCAGTCTGGGTTTGAAATTCCCAAACGTGTCCAGAAGTTTCTTGAGATGGAAACAGAAGGAGACTGAGAAAGTGAGGTTCAGGGTCCCCCATCCCTACATCTACCAAAGGCATTCTACTTTTATCTCATTAAAGAAACACTTGGGCTTAATGTAAATGTTATTTAAATAATTTTTTTTTTTTTACTAAAGGGTTTCGCTACTACCAACAAGTTGGACAACTACAGTTCCTGTTACCTCCCTTTTCTATAGGGTGTTAATACATTCCATATATAGAAAGAGAAGATCAGTGTTGCTTTGGGAGAAGAGAGAGAAATTCATTCACTCCTTCCAGAAGTATTTATTGAGCGCCTCCTTTGTGTCAGGCACAATGATGCATTATGAAAAATAAAAAGGTCTAATAAATGCCACCCTTTATGGAATGGCACAGGTACAGCTCAGGGCAGGCAGTTCAGAGGAGTTTTCAGAGTGTGGGCTTGGGGAAAAGCCAGGGTCTTCATCCTCAAATTACCTAATTCCTATCAGTGGAAGCCACAGACACAGTTCCCTTCAAGATACCTCTCTTTTTCTCTAGATGTATTTTCAGTGTCTTCAGCTTAGGAGGCTTCTTTAGGAATGTCATGCCTTTAGTTTCTTTTTCCCATACCATTTGATCCAACTGGAGGCCACTCTAATCCAAACAGAGGCTTTAACAAAGGGTTTAATGACTATGCTCTTGATTTGTTCTTTCCTTGTTCTTTTTTTCTTGAGGGGCTGGTCCTTCAGTGAGGATGCTGTCATACACAGTGAGAGCAAAAACTAAGCTTTTGTTATAGTAGGCCACTGAGCTTTAGGAGTTGTTTGTTATAGCACCATAACCTTACCTGTCCTGACTAATACAAATTATTTATACTTATCTATTACCGAGCAAACTCCTGTTTCTTGTCCCATAGTTTAATTGTCTCCCAGTCTGTAAGCCATGTTCCAATCCCCCAGTTAGAGGGGAAAGCTCTTTCCTCTATGCACACAATATATTATAGGACACAATAATTTTAATGGAATTTTTTCTATGTCTTTGCTTATTATCCCCACTGGCTTGTGTGTACTTTGAGAGCAGAACTTATACATCATATAGAAGTATGTGTTGATAGACTGCATGAATGCAAATATGGGATTTAGAAATTGCGTCTTAAAGCCCAGAGTTGAGTGCTCATTTCTGAGCTGTTTCTTTAAACCCTCTGTCCCTGTGGAAGGGACATGGTGCCATTGTCAGCATCGGCCAGACAGCCCTGGTTAGGTGTGGGAGTTTAAAGTCTAGGTGGTTAGAAGGGAGGGTCTGTAAGGTTTCTTGGGGCCCTAACAGCCAGGGCCCTGCGAGCACTGAAGAACCAGACGGGAGCCTTCTTTAGCTCGTGTTGGGGAAGACAGCACAGGCCTCCACGCTGAAACACTTTGTTAGCGTTTACGAGTTCCCGTTTTCTGTATGTTAACTTCTAATTGGTTTCCTCTTTTGTGCTAAGAATGCCATCTGTCCCTTTGACAGGTTTTTGGATTGGATACCATTTACCAGGAAATATAACCATCATCAGTACCGTTAGATGATCCTAAAGTGTCCATCCCAAACAGCCCTGTTTGAATAACTTTGCACAGACCCCTGCGCTGTTCCAGTGAAGAGGTTTGACCATTTTCCAAGTACCTGCTGCCTTAGAATAATGCCCTTTACCTCCACAGTTTCTAGGAGGTTATAATATGGCGCAAGGTAATATACATGGTCTTATTTTGATTCCAGGTCTCATATCTTCTCTGTTGCAGTAATTAAAAGAATATTATTATCTGTATTTGCAGATGAGAAAACTGAGGCTGGTGAAAGTGGCCTTGCCTAACATATGGAAATGATATGGTACCAGGTCATTAATCTTAATTTCTGAATCGAAACCTACTGCTCTGCAGGTATCATCTCCCCCTTGTGGACTCATTACTCCCATTTTATGAAGCAAGAAACTGAGGCCAGGAGAAGTTAAACGACCAATGTGAGATTCTTCAGCATCTAATGCACAACTCTAGGTTTCAAAAACTCCGGTCCTTTCCCCTCAGGTCTTGTGCTCTCACTAGGACCACCTTACATTATCTTGGCTTTGCAATATCTGCTTCCAGGTCCAAAGCTACCTGGGCCTTGGACAAGCTAAGAAGGGGGAAAGGGAGTGTACCAGGGGAGGTTAGGTTGAAGAAAAGGTGACTAATTAGTCTCATTGAAACAGACAACCACCTTCCACAGGCTCAGCCCAGAATGCAAATGCTGTGGCCTCTTGCTATAGGATTCGCTGAGCCCCTGGAGGCAGGCTGGGGCTGGAGTGAAGGGGTAGAACTGACCCTCACTGGGCACCCATTGTAAGCCAGGTTTATGACTGCTGCATACCCTGACGAGACACTAATTTAAAGATGGAGAAATGAAGGCTCAGAGTGGCTCTCTGCATGGTTCAATCTGGCCAAGCTTGCTGGGCCATCTGGCTTCAGAGCTGGGCTCTTTCCACCATTGGTTGAAGCAGATGCTGTGGAAGATGCAAAGATGAGGTGGGGGAAGGTCCTTCCGCTAAGGAACTGCTAACCTGGTTAGGGGAGCACACGCTGGAGTCTGACAAGGAGCACAGCTGGACGATGTGAGCTGGGGTCAGGGCAGGGAATAAACAAGGGCGAAGATTTGGTGGGAGAAGAGGAGGGTTGGGAGAAAGATCAGCATTTCCTTCTGCAGAGTCTCCAGCTGATCTTGCAGGACAGGATTTGAATAAGCAGACAAAGACTTTTTAGGCCATAAGCAGTAACTTCTGGAAAGGGACAGACTGGTACCACTATTTAAACCTGAAGAAACCAAAAGTCTTCCAGGCAGGTATTAGACTGGGTGTGGGCAGTCCTGGAAGCTAACAGGAGTATCTCCTGAATGAAGGACATTGAAATCAGCAAGAATCAGCCATCTGTTAGGCAACCACCTAAAGAGAAGATCTGAAAACCTCAGTGGAGGAGCTCTGGACAAACCCAAACTGAATCACTGAGCCTGGAAAGTAGTCCCAAAAAAAGAAGACGTAGTGTAGAAAGTGCTGCTCTTGCCGAAGGGCAGAGCAAAGGGATCTGGAAGCCGGACCAGGGAGCGGGATCTGGAGGCAGCATTCCATGTAGCTCTTACAGGCTCCTGCTAATCCTGGGATCCCCTCCTTGCAAGGCCTCCTGGTGCACTGATAGCCCGAGGTTGAGCTCTGAGGAGTGGAAGCCCCTCCACCACCCGCATGGCCAACCTGCCCACCTCCCACCCAGGTCAGCCTTTCCATTTTGCTGTTTAGCATAAAGAAAATAAGGTAAAAAGATTCTATGGCAACAACAGTCATTTCTGACCATGAAGGTCTTTGCAGTTAGTACTTTCCCCAAGTTTGTAAGGAAGCAAGCCCAAGAGGAGGCTTCCCAGTGGAAGGGGTAACTCAGCTGCCTCAAATGGTGCAACATTTGTCTCTGAGAGGAATCCAGTAGGCTATGTTTTATTTTCTAAATTAGTAATTAAATTACTGGCATTACATGAAGATAATTTTTCTCTTAAACATAATTGCGCCTTTACCCCCAAAATTTCCCATCTCCAAAATTCAATGCTGGCTCTCAAATTTTCCTCCAGCCTCAGAGGTCAAAAAGTATATGTCTTGGCTTGGGTGCAGGAAACATCAAATACTTTAAATGGCTTTGGTTGGCTTGATTCTACTCTTAATTAAACCAGTGCTCATATTGGCCCATCTTAGTCTCTTGGAATCCTCGTCTGACTCAGTTCAGCACCAGTCTGGTCTGAAGGAATGCCAACCAGCCTAAGAAACAGATCTTTGGGGCAACTCTAGGTTTCACAAAAGCATCCTTTACTTTCCCCAAATAATCAGCTTCATGGTTAGCTTTCCTGAGGAGTAACAAAAATTCTGTTTTCAAAAGTAACTGAAAGAAATGAATCAAATTTGCTCATAATCCCACTGGTTCAAAAAATTTCACAAAGCCCTGGCCAGATAGCTCAGGTGGTTGGAGCACACGCCAAGGCTGCAGGTTCAATCTTCCGTCAGGGCACATACAAGAATCAACCAATGAAAGCATAACTAAGTGGAACGACAAATCGACGTGTGTGTGTGTGTGTGTGTGTGTGTCTCACAAATCAATACATTTTTTTCATAAAGCAAGAGAAAATGTTTCTCCCTCAACCCGATCCCCTTCTTCAAAGTAAACTGCTTTTAATAAGTTGTTGTGCATTTCACCCGGTTTGTTCCTGGGTGTATATAGACACATTGAAGTGCACACACACCCAAACGCCAGCCACACTGACCCACACCTTGTTTGCACCCTTTCACACCCACGGATGTTTTCCAACACAACACCTATGGCTCTAACACACTCTTTTCAGTGGCTGCACAGTCTTCGCTGCATGGATATATTGGAATAGACCCACTCCCTCCCCTACTGATGGGCACTTAGGTTGTTTACAATCTTTCTGTTATTATGGACAACGCCACAACACATATTCCAACATTTTTATGTGTTTGTTGTCTTTTGGTTACTAGGATGGATTTGAAAGACTGGGAATGTGTTTACATATGGGGCTAGAATGCCAACAGTGTGGGAAAGGACCCCAGCTCCCGCCCAGCCTTGCCAACGCTACGTCCAGTCCAGTCTGCTAGACCAAAAAACGGTAATCGCCTTGAGGTTGGATCTGCCTTTCCCTGACTGCTGGTGAGGCTGCGCATCTTCTCCTGTGTTTATGGAAAGTCACATTTTCTGCGCAGTGAATTCCCTCCTCTTACCCTGGACCCGATTTCTATCAGCTCTTTTTCCTACTCGGTGTGTAGTGCCTGTCTGTGTACACGGGTACACTCCTCATCTCACACGTGAGGCAGGTGTTTTTCTAGCATGCGGTTGTCTTTTCATTTTGTTTATAGGGTGTGTGCTAACTCTAAATTTTAACTTCTATTGTTGTTGTAGTCAAATAGGTTAACATGTTCCTTCCTTGTTTCAGGGCTGTCTTAGAAAGAACTCCAGCCTATATTTTCTTCTTACACTTTTATAGTCTTACGTTTTCCATTTGAATCTTTAAGCTTTTAAAAATGAATGCATTAATTAATTTGTAATTGGGTAAGTCAGGGAGACAGCTTTACTTTAGTCCCAACAAGGAGTCAGGGATTTAAAAATTATTTAATCAGTACAAATTGACATGTTTTTGTTGTTTATTTTGGGGGCAGGAGGATCCAGAGACCTGTCTAAGGAAAACTGTGGCCCCGAAGCTGCACCTGACTGGTCTTTAACCCATGACGTAAGACAACACCTAGAGACTGCTGACCTCCTGGCCAGTCCTGGGTAGGACCCATCTGAATGTGTGTGTGCATTGTTTTTCTTTTAATACAGAAGGGAGGAAACGTTCTCCTCCATCAAGAAAATCTCCTTATTCATAAACCAAATCTTGTGTATAACTTTGTCAATGTAAAAAATGTCCAGACCTGTAGACACTTTTTATAAGTTTTTTTTTTTGAGCCAGACCGACGACATATGCAGGGAGCAAAGCCTCAAATGCTCCCGAGAACAACAGTTTTGCAGCTTCTTTTAGGCATTTAAAATGAAGGGGGGGATGCATATAAGGAAGGTTACATGGAGGTGGGAGAAGAAAGGCAGTGATTGGATTAGTACAAGATTGTGGGCTTTCTCAAGAGTGGCCGCAGTTTATTTCAAAGGTGCGTGAACCTAGATTCACAGAAACGATGGAACAGGCCTTGCTTAAGGCAAAGATAAAACTTTTACTAAAAAAGTTGTATACCCAGGGCAGGACTACCCACCATAACCGGCCCGATTGGGAATTTACGACCGGATCACCCTGTAAAGTCACTTTCCATAACCCGTTTTTGTCCACAACTCTCTCCTGTCTGTCAGTGCATCTTTGGAGCGTGTCCCCTTCCATCCCAGATAAACTCTTGGAGGCTGTGTTAACTCATCTCTCTTCTGAATGGGGACAGTGCATGCATGCTGAACCGAACCTCGTCTTTGAAGCCATCTGATTTATGTGGTGTGCATCCACACAGACTGAGGGTGTTTCGACATTTTTGAGAAGAATTTGTGCTGGTTTCTCTACAAGCTGATTAGGAACCAGCAGGAACAAGGTTTCCCCACAGAGTCTTTTATCTTCCCGTTTGCAAATGAAAGTACCAATAAATACTTGTTGAATTTTATCATTCTGTTAACTTTCAAATTCAGACTTGTCAGTAATTACTGGCTTGCGTTAAAAGATGGAAATTAGAGATTGAGGCCCAGGAAGGATACACAATTTGCTTGGAGGCATGCAGAGTAACCAGGTCTCTTGTCTTCCTGTCCCTTCTTTTCCTGCTACATTTTGCCCCTTGACAAAGGGCAACTGGAGTAGTGAAGGCTACAGGTCTGGTGCCAGAGGACAAGGGTCGGACTTTTAAATGTAGCAAGGGGGTCATCTTTGCCTATTTTAACTGTCCTTTCATTTTGGTTAAAAAAAAAAAAAAGGTAAGGCAGGCAATTCTGAACACCGTTTATTGGATGCCTGCTGAGGGCCTGAAGAAGGTTCCGCCATGACATTCACTCCTCCTTTGCTGATGATCTTGGAAGAAAGAGCTCGCTGCCTTAGAAGGACTCATTCAGGGATTTCTGCCTTGAACAATAGAGTTCAGTACTTTCTGTACACAGGGACCCCTCTTTGTTTCCAGGATACCACTGTAAGCAAAGTAGGTCCTTTTCTGCAGGGGCTCCCAGGTCGAGGAAGGGAGACAGAGCCTGTTTCCTCGCCGACTCAGGCGGGAAGCCGGCATTAAACAAACACTCCCAGGAATATATAATTACAAATGGAGGTAAAGGATGTTTGGAGAGAATACAGCAGGAAGGCTTGGTTTAGATTAGGGGGTTAGGGAAGAGCAGACAAGGGGTGTTAAGGGCTTTTGCAAAAGTAAAGTGTTTTACATATGTGAGGGAAGTAATAATAATAATAAAGGTGCTCGGAAGGGCAGCGCATCCTCATTCATGGGCCACTTCCTAGAACTCGGGGAATCTCTTTCTCTTCCCAGAATTATGTAGGCATCCTGGGTAAGGGCTGGAAGAGCCTTCACAAATGCTAATCCGTGAGCATTTTACGGGCTGCCCCCGACCCTCTGCAACCTCAACTGTAACTAGTTTGAATGTTGAGGCGAATGGCAGGGATGAGTGGAATTTCCAGTTTGGAAAATGGGATATAAAGAAGCGTTCCCTCCCAAGCCAGGGGCCAGGTTCCCCTTATCCCAAACCATCCGAGAATAGTTTTTCAAAGCAAAATACCACCTCGTTGTGTATTTGGTTGTAAGGGGGGCTGTCCAGGAGACCTGGGTTGTTTCTGGGGAGTTTGGGGGTAGGGGCCATCATCTCTGACCCCCCACCCCTTCCCCCAAACACACCTGTGAGAAAGCTGAGTTCAGTGGGGCCGGGGTGTGATAGGGGTGGGGGGGAGGGGTTAAGGCGAATGCTGCGGGATGGGGGTGTTCATTTCTCCGGAAGAATCTACCGTGGTCTGATAATAACAATTATAGCTGACATTCACACTTGTGTATTGGACACTATTCTAAGCGCTTTCCTAACTTATTTCTCAAAACAGCCTATGGGTGACCACCATTACTAATTCCATTTCGCAGCTGAGGAAACTGAGGCACAAAGAGGCTCAGTAGTGATAGCAGCCGGACAATTTGGAGTTAAGGTGTCTGAGCTGAAGTTTGGTCTTCAAGAGGTGTGGGCCGTAACTCCGTGTGAACCTGAGCCGCCTCCCGTAATTCGGCACAATGCTGGTTTTGAAAGGTTAACTTGAGAGTCGGTGGGGATGGCTGGGCCGGTGGGAGGGTCTCACGCCAATTCCCTTCGGAATCCGAGCCTCCGTCTCCTGCACAGTGGGGAAGGCCGGTTGACAGTGCCAGGGGGGCGGTGGTGGAGCTGCAGGGGGGCGCCACTTCAGTCCCCAGCACAAGGTCCAGCAGTTCCGCTTTTCTTCTTGGTCTCCGCGAGGTGTCGCCTTCGGCCGAAGAAACCACCGCGGCGCCACCCTCGTAGCCCGCAGTTATTTATTTTCAAACAAGGGGGGCGCCCCTCTCCTTTCAATTTTAAAGTAGAAACATCCTGCGGTCTCGTTACTAAGTGCGCGCGTACTCTTTCATTTTGCACCCTGGGTGTAACCTCCCTTGGGAATCCGTACACCAGCAGCCCTCCGTGCCTACATCCCCTTGCAGGACGACGGTCCACGCCTGGCGGTACATAAACGCAGGCAAGGGGGGGCTGGGTTAGGAGGCTCTGTTCTTCCCCACCCGCCCCCCACAACTACACCCAACATACTCCCCCGGGGCCCCCTGGACATTTCTTCTTATTTTTTTTTTTTAATGCCAAGCAATTGCCAGGCCTTCGGGGTGGGTGCTGCTGCACTGCTCTGCACATAGCTGTTTTGCAAAGTGCACCGGGTGCAAGCCCGGGGGTCTGAGAGGGTGGGGGAGCACACCCCGAGCTTCCCAGCTTTGCAGCCCCCTCTCTGCAAAGAAGAAAAGCAAGTGGCTTTTGGCGCGAAAGCCTTGGCGCCTCCCCTGATTTTTATGGAAATCAAGAGGGCGGGGTAAGGCCCCTTTCCTCTGCCTTTCTCCCTCCCCCTTGTCTGTGCCGCAGCCCCCTTCTCTCCCCGCCCCCCGGGTGTGTCAGATTTTTCAGTTAATAATATCCCCCGAGCTTCAAAGCGCAGCCAGTGACAGTCATCTGTCTGGACGTACTGGGTGGATGCGGGGGACTCCTGGGAACTGGGTTGGAGCCGAGCTACCGCTAGCCAGGCGCAAGCGCGCATAGACTGCAGCCACCCGAGGACCACCCCGCCCCAGGCCACCCGGGGACCCCGCACAGATTTGCCTCTAGATCCCCAGCAATCTGCGGGAGGTAAGGAGCGGGTGAGGGGGGTTGGGGGCGTTCAAACCTCTCGGCGCCTGGGAAGCGCAAGCGCGGCGGTGGAAGGCAAGCCTGGGACCGGATCGCGGCTCGCGCTCAAGGCGCTCCCACGTACTCGGGGGACTGTTGCTGTTTCCGAAACAAAACCTCCTCTGGCTTTTCTCTGAAAAGCCAATCCCAGCCCCCAAGGCACCCCATCTGGAAGAGACCCGCCCTAATCCTTTTAGTGCTCCTGCCTTAATGGCTTCATCGGAAATAAATTCGCCCTTCTTTAGAACAGTTGTCTGTGTTTGAGCTGACGGGGACCCGGAGTGTTCCCACCCCGAACCTGGGGTTCTTCAAAGGGTGCCCCCAGAGGAAGAAGAAGAGGGTTAGGCTGGGCGAGGCAGCCTTGGTGGTAATCTGGGTCACCGCTGCTCCGGCTCAGAGGAGACGCTGCTCTCCGACGACCTTCCCCACGTTGGCCCCTGCACCGTTCCGGGAATGGGTTCAGGTTGTGCTTTCGCCCAGGGAGAGGACGTGGTTGGGGGTTTGGAAGAGGAGGGGATGGGGTTAGGAAGGCACAAAATAAGGCAGTGGTAGGACTCTCCGTTCAGCGGGTGAATGTTGAGGGGCGTCTGCTCAAACTGGGGGTGGGGATAGATTTGGGTGCCTGTTGTTGGTGTCGGTCTAGAGAAAGGATTTTTCCATTTGCAAAGTTTCGTAAAGCCCCCTCTACCGCTCGCACGCCCAAGGCTGCAGTTTGACCGCGGGGGTGGGGGAGATTGGGATACTCTAGATCCAGTGCTTGGCAGCTGGGTTGGAGCCCCTGGCTGCCTTTTAGGAGCCGGACGACATTGGTGCCACCGGGGTTGCCCGCGAGCTGTTGAGCTAGAATCCTGCAGCCTCGCCTGGAACAGCCCCCTCCCCCAGGCAGTGCCTTGTGTGAATGAAATGGCAGTTTCCAAAGTTGCAGAGCCACCGCCACCACCCCCGCATCTGCATGCCCCCTCCCACCCTCTGTCGTAGACAGGCTTGTACACAAAAGGAGGGAGGGAGGGAGAGAGCAGAGGCAGAACTTCCTCCACCTTCAGGAGCGCAGGGTGGAGTGGAGGGCTTGGAGCGGAGACCGAGGGACGGAGTTCGAGGGCCGCCACTGCCTGACCCCCAGTTTGGCTCCGCTTGCCAACCCGCCTGGGGTGCCTGTCGGTTGCAGTGTCGGAGGTTGGTGCGCGTCCCCGCCTTCTGCGCCCCCCACGGGAAGGAAGCACCCCGAACTAAAAACAGAGGAGCGGAAAGAAGCCTTTATTCGCCGGCCGGGAGGCGAGCCAATGCTGAGCTGCACCGCGTCGAACATGCCGGGGATGATCTGCAAGAACCCAGACCTCGAGTTTGACTCGCTGCAACCTTGCTTCTACCCGGACGAAGATGACTTCTACTTCAGTGGCCCTGACTCGACCCCCCCAGGGGAGGACATCTGGAAGAAGTTTGAGCTGCTGCCCACGCCCCCGCTGTCGCCCAGCCGTGCCTTCCCGGAGCACAGCCCGGAGCCCCCGAACTGGGCCACCGAGATGCTGCTGCCCGAGGCCGACCTGTGGGGCAACCCGGCCGAGGAGGACGCGTTCGGCCTGGGAGGCCTGGGCAGTCTCACCCCCAACCCGGTCATCCTCCAGGACTGCATGTGGAGTGGCTTTTCGGCCCGGGAGAAGCTGGAGCGTGCCGTGAGCGAAAAGCTGCAGCACGGTCGTCCGCAGGCGGGGCCCGCCTCCCCAGCCACCGGAGCGGGCACCGCTAGCCCTGCCGGCCACGGGCACGCTGCGGGAACTGGCCGCACCGGGGCCACCCTGCCCTCCGAGCTCGCCCACCCGGCCTCTGAGTGCGTGGATCCCGCTGTGGTCTTTCCCTTCCCGGTGAACAAGCGCGAGCCTGCTCCCCTGCCAGCCGCCCAGGCCGGTGCTCCAGCGGCGGGCACTGTGGTCCCTTCGGTGGCGAGTGCCGCAGCTCCAGCCGCTGCCCCGGTGGCCTCCCTGTCGCGCACCGGGGGGCGCCCGGCCAGCAGTGTTGACCACAAGGCTCTCAGCACCTCTGGCGAGGACACTCTGAGCGACTCAGGTAAAGACCAAGCCAGGGTCCACGGCCTTCCTGGACCCTGTGCGGGGGCTGCGCTCCCTTTGTTGCTGTTCATGGATTTAGGTTTTGGAGGTGGGGGTCATTTGGGGGAGGTAGGGCTGGAGGCTGAGGTCTTTTTTTTCCCCAAGCTGATCCCCAAGGTAAGGAGGAGAGGATGAGTGGAAGCTGCTAAGAGGGTGTTACCCAAAGTGCCACCTTCTTTAGAAGTTACTTCCAGCCTCATCCAGTCCGGTCATCCTCTTCTTTGCAGCCAGTCCGAGGCACAAAATTAGGAAAAGTTTAGGGGCAAAAGCCGAGTGGGAGTTTAGGGGGCTGCTGGCTGCTTCACCTGGGCAGAAACCTGTTAGCCCCCAGTGTAGAAAGGGACAGTGGCCCAGGTCAGGGGTGGGGAGACACCTCGGGAAGACACAGGCACTGTGTACAATCCTGCTTAGGGCACAAGAAGTTGGAGGGAGATTGCACAGATGGTTGGTAGTGATTTTTATTTTTCAAACCTTGGTGTTCTCCCCCTCCCTCCGTGGGTGGTGGGTTATTTGTTTCTGGTACATCACCAGCAGGAGGCGATATTCCAGGCAGGTGAACGATCTGAATGCCTGGGGGGTGGTGGGGCCACCCCTGCCTCCACTCAGCAGCTGGCGGCTAGTCCACAGAAGTTGTGTACATTCCCGAGGGGCCGCCTCTTTACAGGGCGCAGTGCAACTGGGTTCAGTTCTGTCTTCTTGCCGGAATTCCTGGGCCAATTTCAGATCTGAGCGGTGTTTTGTGACCCAGTGTTCTTCAAGGTGAGGGCAGGCACTTAGCCCGCCCTCCAGGAATGCACACACCCTAGAAGCCCTCATTGATCATTTCTATTGTGTGCCTTGTCTTGAAGGGTAGGGGTTAAAACGAAGACTCTACCCAAATACCGAGACAGCCCTTGTCCTTGGAGCTAGGAGCTCAATCTTGAAACCCAGTGTTTTCAGAATGCAGGCGGATTAAAAGCCTAAATTTCCTTCGGGGCTGAGGACGGATTCCTCTGAGGCTCCTGGAAGGAAGCTTGGTGATAAGCCTCCAGTTCCAGGCGGGTCTGTCCCTTTAATGTTGGTGCCTTGACAGCTCTCGGTGAGGAAGCACTTCCTTCCAACAGCTGTCTTCTTGGCAGAAAACCAAAACATTGGCTTAAAGGGACCCACAGGCTGGAACAGCCTCACATTTCGGCTTTAGAACAAATCCTACAATTGTTCAGCTTTCCGGTCCCCTTCGGATCAAGCAGGAGATGTGTGTTGATTTTTCATGCTTGCATTTTAAACAATAATTTTCTATCCCAGCAAGTAGTAAACGAGGAGAGGGGAGAATGCGCACAGGATGCCACACGTTTTGGTTGTTGCTGTTATTTTCGGGGACGTTGAAAGGGGGGGCTCCCCATATGTGGGTTTCGAGCTCCTGTGGATTATGACTGGAGAGTTAAGATTTGATCTTTGCTGGATGAAAAATTGCTTAATTAAATTGTTCTTTAAGTTTGCTTAAGGACCTAAAGTCAACTGCAACCCTCTGTAGAATTGCTAAATGAAGACCGTAAAATGAGGAGCCTCAATTCTTAGGTGTAGAAATGGAAATATTTAATAAATAAGTATATGGGAGGGGTGGCTGGTGATGGTGTTAAAAACTACCATTTCCTGAGCATCTGTCTGGCAGGCCCTGTGCTCTACATATTACCTGTCCAGCTCAGGAGCCCTGTGGTATTAGTCCCGTGTAATACCTGAGGGAACTAAGGCTTAGAAAGGTTCAGTGACTTGCCCAGGGTCACACAACCAGTGTGTGATGCAGCCAGGATTCTGCCCAACCCCAAAGTCCAGGTTCTTCATGCAGCTGCCACCTGCTGAAGTCTGAAGGCTGAAAGTGCCAGGGCTGAGGGGAAGGAGAAAGTGTTTACAGATACGTTTAATTTAAGAGCGATCAATAAACTGCACTTCTGTTCTCATGAGTGTTGATGGAGCCATAAGGAGAGCCAACTGTGCCAGGGCCTGCCTAGGAGAGGTTATAGAGAGAGAGAGATGATTTTCATGTGCCTGATTGTGAGAATAACCCCCCTTTTGTTCTTGAAGAGGATGAAGATGATGAAGAGGAGGATGAAGAGGAGGAAATTGATGTGGTGACCGTGGAGAAGCGGCGGTCCTCCTCCAACAGCAAGGCCGTCACCACCTTCACCATCACCGTGCGCCCCAAGAGCGCAGCCCTGGGCCTGGGGAGAGCCCAGGCCGGCGACCTGATCCTCAAGCGCTGTGTCCCCATCCACCAGCAGCACAACTATGCTGCCCCGTCTCCCTACATGGAGAGCGAGGATGCGCCGCCCCAGAAGAAGATTAAGAGCGAAGCATCCCCACGTCCTCTCAAGAGTGTCATCCCCCCGAAGGCGAAGAGCCTGAGCCCCCGCAACTCCGACTCGGAGGACAGCGAGCGCCGCCGGAACCACAATATCCTGGAGCGCCAGCGCCGCAACGACCTGCGCTCCAGCTTCCTCACGCTCAGGGACCACGTGCCAGAGCTGGTGAAGAACGAGAAAGCCGCCAAGGTGGTCATTTTGAAAAAGGCCACTGAGTATGTCCACTCTCTCCAGGCCGAGGAGCACCAGCTTTTGTTGCAGAAGGAGAAGCTGCAGGCCAGACAGCAGCAGTTGCTAAAGAAAATCGAACACGCTCGGACTTGCTAAACCTTTCTCAGAACTGGACAGTCACTGCCACTTTGCACATTTTGATTTTTTTTTTAAAACAAACATTGGGTTGACATTAAGAATGTTGGTTTACTTTCACATTGGTCCCCCGTCGAGTTTGGATCTGGGTGGGGAGCAGGACGTGTGTGGGGTTCTGCCGGGACCTCTGGAGAGGGCCTGCGAGATGGGATGCTGTGTGGCCCCTGACGTTTCCTCCAAGTCACCTTCAAGACAGTGGTCGAAGTTCGTGACCGTTGGGAGCCTTTGGGGCTGTTGAAGTCACCTTGTTTGTTCCAAGTTTCCAAACAACAGAAAGTCATTCCTTTTTAAAATGGTGCTTAAGTTCCAGCAGGTGCCACGGAAGGGGTTTGCCATTCAATGCCCCTGGGGGACATTTCTAAATGCCACTGACACACCCGCCTTTTGTGTGCGTCCTGGGTAATGAGAGGTGGCTGTGGTGGCCCAGGTTAGACTGGAAGTTCATGCCTACGTACTGTAATACCTCAATGTTTGAGGAGCATGTTTTATATACAGATGTATTGTTAATCTCTGTTATGTACTGTACTAATTCTTCCACTGCCTGTATACTTTAGTATGATGCTGATACATAACTAAATTTGATACTTATATTTTCGTATGAAAATGAGTTGTGAAAGTTTTGAGTAGATATTACTTTATCACTTTTTGAATTAAAAAAAACTTTTGTAAAGAAATTTACTATATATATATATGCCTTTTTCCTAGCCTGTTCCTTCCTGTTGATGTACTTGTTCATGTCGGGTGCATAGAACTGGGTAAATGCAAAGTTCTGTGTTTAATTTCTTTCAAAATGTATATATTTAGTGCTGCATCTTCTAGCACTTTGAAATACCTCATGTTTATGAAAATAAATAGCAATTAAATGATATGACTTCTTTTGTTTTTTTTTACTCGATGGCCTTGGTTAGAGTTGGTCCCATAAACAGTGACCATAACAGAATGTAACTTAGAGAAGGAACTTGGTTTCCACAGACAACCCTTGTACCCCTCTACAGTCCTGACTGGGGGTGGGGGCTGTTGTCCCCACTTGGGGTAGAGGGAACTGAGTTTAGGAAGGTTAAGACATCTTCCAGATTCCACAGAACAGAGAAGTGACCAGTGATGGCATCATAGCGATCGCACTCCATAGTTTACAGAGCACTTTCCCAAGCTGGGCATCGAGTGGAATTAAACTGGGATGGCAGGCGGTAGCCCTTCAGAGTGAGGGGTCCAGTCAAGGCGAGGTTGTGTAATTTGCCTGTGTTTGGTGTCAGCCATGCCTGTCCCATTGGCAGGTGGCTTTATATTTCGGGGCAGAGTGCAGTTTGTCTCCAGGAGGCAAGCGTTCCTCCAAGTTTACCCGGACTTGGAAGGTACTCGGCTAGCTGGGCTTTGTGGCAGAATACACAGGAGGTTGGTCTCTTCCCTCAAGGAGTTCTCAAACGGACTCATAGAAGTAACTCCTGAAGTGACAGCTGTGTGACATGCCCCTTCGGAAGAGTCACTGGGGTATAGTGCAGCTCTGTCCCTTTTCAGCTCCTGTCCTTTCACAGTCTGGTCTTGGGGCTGCCCTGTGGAAGCAGGATTAACCTCTAGGCCCTGAGGACAGCCAGGGCCAAAAGGCAGTGGGGTGGGCACCTACTGCTAGGAAGGAAGTTTAGTTTCCCAGATTGGAGGGGACACTGGCTGGTGAGGCATTCTGCTCAGAGCCGAAAGCCCATAAAAATCTATTTCTCTTGCAGGTGAAGTGTACTGCATTATTTTTGTAAGATTTCAGCCATCTCTGATTTTTAGCGTTGTCCTGGAAAAGGCCTCTGCTTTACTGGGAAGAAAGCGGGTCCAGGGATGAGAATGCTTTGCTTGTCTGGTCACAGTTTGTGAGGGCAGAGAGACCCTGGGGCCTTGTGGCTGCCTGTCTGCTTAGACCATTTTATAAAGCCCAGTGGGAGACAAGGACTTGAGCTCCTTCTGAGTCGGTGCACAGCCACATATCCCAGGGCTCTGAGGTTGCTACTGCCGTGGACATTCCCTGGACATTCCTGATGGTCAGACCATCCCCACGCTTGAAAAATAACAAACCTGCTTTGAAAGTCCATTTTGAGTGGTCATTCACAAGACGTCCTGACCATTTGCATTTTACAAGCCCCAGATCGCCTGGCCTCTGCACCTTGTTTGTGCCGGCCTGAGCCAAAAGGAAGTTCAGTGACCTCAAAGCAATTGAGCACCTGGCTTCTCTACTTGTGGTCCCATTAAGGGGCCTACCTAGGTGTTTCAGATGAGCTGGAAATCTAGCCATGAAGGAGGAAAATAATGAGGCTCTAAACTAATTTCTACCATGCTCTGTATTTGCTCTGGCTGCTGGGAAGCTCAGAGCTGAATTCTATACCCTCGTACATATCTGGTGCCCATTCTCTCTTTTCTTCTAAGATGTCTCTGACTTCTTGTTTTTGATTTTCAGTTTAAGCATCATTTTTAATGTTCTTTGTCATGTTACATTAAAGAGGAGCATTTTGCATTAGGTGGATCATGAATATATATTTGAATGTTAAAACTAAACGCCACTTCCCCTCTCTGGCCCAGTTGAGGGAAAGCATCACCCAGTTTGGCTCTGCAGTTATTTGTAAGGTAATTGCTATAGTCACCGAAGAGGTGACCCACTCGTTTCAATCACATCAGAAACCACCTCTGCAACAAATCATAGGACTGAGGGGGAGCGCAGAGATCATCTCCCTGAATGACTTCATTTCAGAACGGGGCCGTGAGGTCCTGTATCAAGTCAGTGGCCAAGCCCGGGACTAGAGTTGGGTCTCCTGATCAGCCCAGTGTTCTCCCCACAGCATTGGTTTTCCAACCTCTCCCACGGCAGCCTCCGCCTCCTGGCTTGCGCTTCCACCTGCAGCATTGCTTCCATATTAATGCTAAATCGCTGACCCTGCGTGAAAACTTCCAACAGTCCTCTATCGCTTAGGGGATAAAGTCCCAATCCCTCAGCCTGGCACAGAGGCTGCCCTCACCATGGCTCACCAGCCCCTTCCCCTACTGCCCGCCTCAAGCTTTCTCATCTGTGACTAGTCTCACCCTATCTCCTCCTCCTCCTTTGTCCATTTTCTGTGTATTGAAATCCTTCCTAATCTGAAGTGGCAAACCCCAGGTCATCTCACCCAGGAAGTCTTCCTCATACCCCCAGTTGGGTCCTTCCTAGCTCATGATCTTGCTTTGCCTCTGGGGGTAGTCCTATACCACAGACTCCCCTAAGGCAGGTACGGTGGCCCATTCACCCCTGACCTTCAGCCCCAGCCTGGTGACTGACAGATGGCGGGGCCTTGGTGGATGCCAGAAGAATGGCTGGTGGCTGAGCAGCAGTGGAGGAAGGAGCCAGGTGAGGAGCAGGTGGGGCTGATTTTCATGATGGGTGTGTCTCTTGCCAACCCCGGTTCCAAGCTCTCAGGCTAATACAAATGGGGAAGCACATCTGTTAGGCATCAGGAAACTTCCGGCCCTGACTGCTGGAAGTGAGGACAGAATGCACATGGAGGCCCAGGTAGGCCTGTCTTCTGGAAGCCCACAGTCTGGAAGGGAGCTCAGCCCCTTGTGTAGAAGGCAGGGAGGGGAGACAGGAAGGACTGGTGCAGAGTAGGGGGCCGTTGAGCAAACATATGAAGGGTCTCATGCCTGTGTCAGCCTCTGAGCCTTCAGGTCCCAAGTTTGGAACTCTGTTGGAGGAAGGAAGCCGGTTTGCTGGTCTGCCACAAAGCCGAGGCACCTCGTACGCGTGTCTGCAACCATGGCTCACCTGCACTGTGCTGGCCATGAGGACAGCACTTCCCGCTTCTGTAGAGCACTATAGAGATGACCCGGTCTTTCACACATGAGTCTCACAGTCTCTCAGGAGTGCTGACCACTTCATCTTTTTATTTCGGGAGCTGGGTCTTTGGGGTTTGACTTTCATTCATCTCCGTGGTGCCTATCTTTTGAGAATCTTAATTTGGGCTGCCTTTAGCATCAAAGGGAGAAGCTGAAAAGCCATCCAGTGCAATCTCCCATCTCAGAGGTGGGACACTGGATCAGAAAGGAAGAGCAACCTGTGTGCCCACGAGTGTTCTTTTCTCTTTCTTCCTCTCCCTCTCTCCCTCCTTTCCTCTCTTTCACTCTCTCTTCTCACAAGGAATATTTATTTAGCACTTACCATGCATCAAGTACTATTCCAGACACTTGGGAGACATCAGTGAACAAAAGAGACAAAACTCACCCAAACCCCTGCTTCATGGACTTCATAATCTAGGAGAGAGTGACAACATACAATAAACACAGTAAGCAAATGCATCAGATAGCATTCAGGAAGGTGGCAGATGCTATGACAGGTAAGTAGAATGGCTGGAGGGATTCTGGAAGCCACAGCAGGAAGGGGGTGGGGTGCAGTTTTGGGTGGGATGGTCAGGAAGGCACAATGAGACAGGAAAACTGCCAGGCAGACCAGCCCCCAGCACCGTGGCGGCTGCTCAGGCCTCTGGCTTCCCTGGTCCAGTCCGGGTTCTTCCTCCTCCATATCCCTCCCGTCATTGGCAAATGCCCTCACCCCCACCCCTACCCCAGCCTCTGACACTCTTTCAAGGAGAAGCACCAGAGTCGAGAAGCAAAGAGTGTGGATCTGAAGCAAGACTCCTTGGTTTGCCTGGAACTCCCGCACCTACAAGCTCTGGGCTGTGCCGTTTCCCCACTGTGACAGTGAGGGTACCACCCACTGTCCCGGGCCTTAGGGGGATTACGGGTACTCACGTGTGTGTGGCACACAGAAGAGCTCCTCCCATATGATGGGGACAGTTGAAGTCTGTTAAATAATCTGATAGCTCATAGACACAATCTTTCCTCTCTCTCTTTCCCTGTGTTACCAAGGGCAAAGAATCTTTAAAAACACATTTACTGGTAGAACAAAATCACAAGCCTGAGCTTAGCAAGAAGTTGTGGACTTTTGTTCCTCCAAGGGAGCCTTAACAAAAACCTGAAAACGGGTACCTTGGAAACAAATGAATGTGAGATTTGAAGCCTCTCTCAGACGGAGCCCAGGAATTTGAGTGCCACGGAACATCGACACCGTCCACAATGGTTTATTAGTTTTCCTTGCTTGTAAAGGAAATCTCTTCATAGGCCACTGACCAGGGCTACCTGATCTCTTTTGATATCGACAGATCATGCTACAAGATATTCATCCTGAAACCTTTGACAAGGAGAAGTAACAGAGCCTTTTTATGGTTGGAGCAGACAGACCCACGGGGACAACACACATTTGGAGAACATGCATAGCACATGCCCCAGTGATAAAAACGCATGATTTGCTACGGGATGTGCTCTGAAGAGGCCATGCAAATCTGACTTTCCTCTGCACCTTAACAGGCCCGAGATTTTCATCAGGCTTTCCAAAGGGTTGCAGTGGGGAAAAACGAGTCCATTCCTTCACAGACCCACGGCCAGATAGGAGTTGAATTGCACGTCCTGTGTCCTCCTCCACCATTTTTCTAGGCATCAAAGCAGCCCCCCTGCCGTACAAAATCAGGTTTCACATTGACTGGGAGGCAGCTGGCTAATAGGTGTACTTAGTTTATGGACCAGAAGCCTTCGGCTTGGATCTAAGCTCAGTTATTCGTTATTTTCAACCTTGGCATAGGAAGGTCGCCTCCACTGTTTTGCTGTCACGTCTCCAAGAGTTGGAGCTTGTCATCTCCAAGGCATCCTTTCCGTTCTGAGGACTGAGGGTCATTGATCCTCAGGGATGGCTTGGGTCGCTGCAAATGTCTGCAGTGTTTGCAAACACTCTCTAGTCAAAACCTCAGATGCACCTATGGGCTCTGCCACACACCCAGCTCTGCGGCTGGGGGTACCTCACTTCCCTCTGAACCTCATATTCTTCACCCTTAAAGTGATAGTAATCATCACCCCCCCACCAGGTTATTAATCGGATCAAATGACATAAAGTACATGAAGGATGTATAGCACTTCGGAAACTGGGAAGGCTTCTAGGGGCTCTTGTCCAGAGTGGCCCTTGCACTTCTTCGGGTGCTTTCTGGACTCACCTTTAAATAGGTTTCCCCAAACAGAATGCCTTTAAAGACGATGGACCCACGTCTCATGGCTCCACTCTACCTGGAATAGGGCTTCGCTCAGAATCGCTGGCCTGAAACGCTTGTTAAATAACTATTACCAATGAAAGGACTTGACTCGTTCAAAGCTGGCAAGGGGCTCTCAATCTGTGCAAATGAACTTGGAACAGAGACTTGTCTGGCCTGGACCTGGAGAAAACCATGGATCAGTCTGAAAACAGAATATGGTAACAACTACCTAACACCTTGATTTTTTGCTTGGGTTGGTTTAGCCCCTTTTGTTTGGCATAAAGCCAAGAAGAAGAGGCAATTTATACTGAGGCCAGAGACGGGAAACTGTTCAAGCTATAGTCAGATGCATTTTCTTTGTTGGTGGAGAGGGCAAGGTTGAGACTCGAGTTTACTATTGTAAATTATTTGATTGCATTTAGATTTGAAAATAAGTCTTTCCCAACCTGAGCCGGTCTTTCTTATGAATTTGCTGAACTAATATTATAACATGTCTTGAGGGAAAGTCATCTTTCTGCCAGAAACCCTCTCTCCCAAACATCTCATTAAAATAATGAAGTTGGAAGTTTTCTTGGATGTTTTTAACTGTAAACTTCCGGGGTGGCTGTGAATACATTTCGTTTGACACTTCTGGGAGGTCATTCTCCTGTAGTGTTACCTCACTTGGAAATTCCTCTGGGCAATAAATGTGCGCATGTCACGTTGTCGCTGCAGGTGGAACCTGCATTATTTTTGGCTGTCCGAGCGTGGAGACTAGAGTGTGGAGACTACCCTGTCGTGTGACCCTGGGAGGGTTTTTTCCTTGTCCACCGCGATGGACCACAACATGAAAATGTTCTAGCAAAGGCACAGCATTTAGCTGAAATGCATATGAAGCCCTGGCTTCACTGGCAGCATGGATGCTGAGGGCCGGGTAATTAGAGTGGAAACCACCGTAAAACGCTTACTATGATGTTTGCTGCCATTCGAGCGCTTTCTCTGCACAGTGTTTTCATTTGAGGTGGGCACATCCTTTTGCAGGGTTGTGGTTTCTCTTCCCCTCTTTACCTAGGGTGACTGACTGGGCTTAGGTTGGGTGACTGTCCCAGCTTTAAAACTGGAAGTCCTGTGTCCAGGTAAACCAGTCTCTGGCATATCAGGGCAGAGAGTCCCTCTCACCTCAGTTTGACCAGCTGGCCAAGACCCCCTACCCACAGGCTGGAGCTCTGCCAGCCCTCACCCCCAAGACTCACCTCTCAGACTCACCCCCCAGACTCACCCAGCCCTGCAGAGTGGAAGAGTCTGCCGAGCAAGGAGGGCCTGGAAAGAACACTGCCTTCGTGTCCCAGCACATGGGTTCGAGCTCTGGGTACACTGCTGAGTGACGGAGAGCATGTCACCTGCAGGCTGCACCAGAAAGGGAGATTCCGTTGGCCCAGCATCCCAATGGCCCGGCAGCACACAATGAGTGTGAAGGTGGCGGGTCCTGCACTGATGGCAGGCCCCAATAGTCCGCTGGTCTGCCCACTCCTCTCAGGCTCTGCGGTTCTTTCTAGATGATGATGATGATGATGATGATGATGATAGCATTTCAGAAGCAGAGATGTGAAGCTAGCCTCAGTCTTCTAGTCTGGACTTCCTGACTCCCCTTCATCCCTCAGGACTGCGAGGAGATGAAAGCAGCAGTTTTCAAACTATGGCATGCCCCCAGGCTCTGCAGCAGTGGCTGTCCCAGGCTGTCTGGGTCTGGGCTTGCTTCCGGAAACGGAATAGAATCCTCCCCGAGAGAGTGTGGGTTGCCATGCTGTTTCATCAGAGAAGCTGCAAGTCCAGGCACCTAAAACTGGACTTGGACCTCTGTTCTCTGGGTGGTAGCCCTGTGATGATACTGCCATTAACATGCCCAGTGCGGTGAACTGCTCCCGGTGGGTTTTCTTTTTATTGACTGTTGTGGAACCATTTTGCCTACTTCTGTTGGGGGTAGAAGGTTTGACGTCCCTCAGGATTTCCAGGTGTGTCCTGTCCTTTTGCAAAAGGAACTGGATGGAAAATCAAGCAAACCTTTTTGGGGAACTTTTAAAGAGGTGTTTGTACATATTTAGTTATTGGGGGGAAACCCATGATTAACTCCCAGTGAGCAACAGCTTATATATTCTGAAAATCCCCATGGGAGGGGCACAAGTGCCTGGCTAAGGATCCTCTCCAGTCCCAGGCCCCTGAAGGGGACAGGGTCTGTCATGTTAATGGCATGTGCATATTATTAAGGAAAGGGACAAAGGGCCTGGGAGTGAGAGCCTTGTGGGGACTCTTCAATATGCAGATGGCACCCTAATTATACATGGGGTGGTGGTGTGCATACACTTGTGACAGGGGGGAGGGCCCTGGGAGTGTCAACCCATAACCCCTGTCCTGACGGAGATTGGCTGCAGTTTGGGGTCCCCTCTCCACAGGCACGGAGCTCCCAGCATACTCTGCTGCCCTCCCAACCAGGACGGGATACGCCGTTGCATAATCACAGAACTCGTTCTGGAGCAGAAAGGTAATTTTGGTTTGATTTCTTTGCATTAAAGATGGCCGATTTCTTTGCCTAAAGATGGCTGCCACCCACCCTCCTTTCAAAGCTTCATGGAGAGATGCTATTCCACTCAACCCATCCAGAAATGGGAGTGTGTGCGTGGAATTGAGATGGAGGCACATGGGGAGACAGCAAGACTACAGGTGACCAACCGTCATGTGGGGAAGGAGGTAAGATGTGAACTCAAATCATTCCAGAGGAGGGGGCACAGGAAGTGAGACAACAGTGCAGGGAGACTTCCCCTGCCCCCCCGCCCCGCCCCCTGCCCGGAGATAATGTGCAAGGTGGCCTTAAAGGACGGATAGGATTGGCCCGGTGCAGAAAGACAGGAAGAGCATATGGATCGAGGAGCAGCCTTTTTCTCTTCCCTCCGAATATGTCCCCAGTCTTACACGTCTGAAGCCCACCTGTGTTCCAGGGACCAGATGAAAAGCGCCTTCTTTACACTCCCCTCCTCTGAGTGCTTCCCCTACTCCTCTGTGCTTGAAAGCTGAAAGTAACTCCCTCCCTCCCTCTCTCTCTCCCATGGTCACTATGAAAAAATTATACAAAAAAGAAAAGTATAAAAGGCAAAGAATGTCATTTAGTAATCCAATTTTCAGAGAGAACCACTATTAAAGTGTTGGTGTATATCTTTCTAGATTTTTCCACATACACGTTAAGTGGAGATGAATGTGCTTGTTTTGTATCATTGTTAGGTTATTAATGACTTTTTATTATGCATTATAAGTAATCATATTTGGATCTTACCTCTCTTACTAGGAGTAAGGGGCTCTCTTGCTTTGTGTGTTCTACATCTTCTAGAACAGGTTATGTACCTTGTAGCACAACAGCAAGTGATGAATTAATGATTGAATGGGTTTCTCTATATCAGGCTTTAAAATGAGAATCTCAGATTGTGTTATATCTGAGGTCTTTTCTAGTTCCAATAATGTGAAGACTTCTGGTCATTATCTCTCTGACAGGGGGAGAAGAAAGAATCTTCCTACAAATCTGGTGACCAGGATGTCCTCTTTGGCACTGACATCGCCATGTCCCCAAACTAAAAGGAGATTGAATGATGATTTAATGCATTCAGGCTGTGTCCCTACAAAACCCGAGAACCACCCGGTTGAGGGGGGACTGTTATCTGTTTTCATCTTAGCCAAAGCAGGGCAATCTGGGGGTGTCCACTGATACTTAGAATCGGAGAAAAACACATTTCTTCTCACCAGCAGTGCTTCCCAGTTGGCTACGTGGCATCTTTGTATGGATTAGAGAAAGGCTTCCTCTCTTCCCAGGCAGATCCAGGTGTGTGTGTATATAAGCCCCCTTTATGCCATCAGTAGGGTGCCCCTTGGGCAGGACCCAGTCTGAACAATCACATTGGCTACCCTGGTGCAGAATAGCTAGAAGAACTTAAAATGGCACTGAAATGTGCGATAAGTGTGTTTAAGATTCTTCTTTAAGCCAATAAGCAAGACTCTGTTATGAATATCAAGCAGTACAGTGTTGGTGAGCTCACCTGACAATACAATTCTAGTGGTAGGGCTCAGACACACCCCTGCCTCTGCTTTTCCTCCCTCACCTCCCTCTGTCTGGAAGCTACCCTGTCTCCAGCCATTCTCTTCTCAATATTACCCACTTCCCAAGGCCCGTCTCAAAGGCTGCCTCTTCCACACAGCCTCCGTGACCCATCTTGTTGGAATTCACTGAGACTGCTCCTATGCTCCCTCAGTCTGCACGCTGCCCTCTTTTACTGCATATTTCATGTTGTCTTTGAGTGTTGGGTGATTAGTTTCCCTGCTAGGCAGCCACCCTTCTGAGACTCAAGTCCACCATCATTCAAATGGAGATGATAGAGTAGCTCTCCCAGGTTCCTTGATAAGCACTACGATTTTTACTTTTGTAACATGCACATTTTATGACCTATGGAACTCCTAGAGAAGAGACACCACCTGTGTCTCTGTGGTTCTGTGGTTCCCCCTTATCCACATGGTGCCGATATACAGTGCTGGTGCTCATAGAATGTACTGGAAACCATTTGGAAAGCCTGAATGGGTAGATGGGGCCATCCACGCAGCCCTGGAAGACTTCTCGTATGCATGTCCTCTTTCCCTTCCCTATACACCCATTGTGCCAGGCGTATTTTATTCCTGGTCCTTTGCAATTCTGTAGCTCTGCATAGCTCCCAAAGCTTCGCAGCAAACTAACAGAGCAGGTATTACTGAAGTGAAGGTATCACTGAAGTGAAGAGAAACTAAGACTTGAACACCTGGGTGTGAATTCCAAATTCTTTGCTCAGTGCTGCGTGCATTATTGCGTCCCTTCAGGCCTCAGTTGCCTCGTTGAATAATAGGGATAAAAAAACACGCCGAGCGCTTCGCTTCGCTTTGAGGAGTAAAAGAGTAAATACAGTGACCGGGTGAGTTAAAAAATGCAGTAAATGTTAGTGACTATTTTTGATATTTAAAAATAGTCTAAGAAGTGCCTGGATAAACCTGAGCAGACATGGCCAGACCTGGCAGATCCAGCGCCTACCTGTCGACAGACTCACCTGGGTCTGCCTACCCCACCCTCTTGGCAGAGTGGTCCAGGGAGAGGCTAATGGGGCCTCAAAGTTTGGGGGTCTCTGGGAAGAGTTGTGTGGGGGGAGCCTTTGCTGTGGGGACATGCGAGGTCTCTGGAGTCAATGACCTCCAGGTAATTCCAACCTCACAAGGTCGTGAGGAGTCAGTGAAATAAAAAGGACCTCTGGGGTTATGTAAACTGGAAAGTGCCACAGGAATCCAAGGGGTTATTGTTATTCAGAAGTAATTCACATGACGCGCACCATCACCCCTGAAGGTGCTGGAGGTTATCCCCATTTTACAAATGCAGAAACTGAGGTCAAGCCCAGCAAAGGGCACCTACTCCTTTGGAGACTGAGTAGGAGCCTGTCCCTTGTGCCGCAGGAGCCCTTGGGGAGAGGCAGCCCTGGGAGAGCCTTGGGTATACCCCTTCCCAGGGACTCGGGGTGGCAGAGTGCGGGGGCCTCATTCTTCAAACAGTGGGCAAGTCCACCCAGACTCTGGACCCGGGGCAGCTTCGGCTGGGCAGAGTCTCTCTCTCTCCCCCATTACTGGGGCCAGGCCCTAATCGCCTCCTTCAGAGGTCTTTGTTCAGCCCATTCTTTCATTCTGGGCCCGACACAATGCAGGGGTGAGGGGAGGTCAGATTTTCCACCTTCAGCTCTGGATTTCCTGTCTTTTGTGGGGTGGAGGACAGATTATGCCACCCGGCTTCCTGTCATCTCAGCACTGGGGGTTCCTGCTCCCTGGCGCCGTCGGCCCTGGGAGGCCGCCACGAGTCCCTCTGGCTGCCGTTGGGCACTGAAGACTTCTCTAGGTCTTTGGTTATTGACAACGCCTTCTTGTGGGGTTTGAATTCCGATAGCATCCCCAAGGCCACTCGCAATACTGCAGGTTAATATAAATTACCGTTCCCATTCACCAGCCCTCAGTGGGAGGAGAGATGGGCCCCCCGGGAGCAGAAAGAAGTTGAAAAAATGAAGCCTTTGAGACTTGAGGAGGAGGTGGGTGGGGGCGGGGTGTGCAACAGTTTCCTAGAGCTGCCACAACAAAGTGCCACAAACAGTGGAAATTTAAAACAACGGAAATGTATTTCTCACACTTTGGGAGGCTAGAATCTGAAATCAAGGTGTCACAGGGCCCAGCTCTCTGAAAGGCTTTTGGGAGAGTCTGTTCCCTGCTTCTCTCCCAGCTTCCAGAAGGTGCGGGTGGGGGCAGGGGGCGGCGCTGGCCATCCTGAGGTTCCCTCGGCTTAAACACACGTCCGTCCCTGCCTTCATCTCCTCGTGGCATTTCTCTGAATCTGTGCCTTCACACGGCATCTCTCTGCCTCTGTGTCCAAAGCTCCCCCTTCTCAGGCGGACACCAGACCTATTGGATTGGCGGTCCACTCTACCCCAGGCTGATCTCATCTTAACTCGTCACGTTTGCAATGACGCCATTTCTGAAACAGTTACTTTCTGAGGCACTGGGCATTAACACTTCAACATACTTTTTAGGGGGCATACCTGGACCCCGGAACAGGAGGGATCAGGTCAGACAACTTTCATTTGTCATCTGCTCTGTGCCAGGCCCTAGGCTCAGTTCTGGGGCTGCAGAGGACCCGAGCCAGTCTTCATCCTCAGGGGACTTACAGTCTCGTGGGAGAGGCAGGCAGGGGAGGAGCAGATGTTCTAATACAGTGTGAGGGCGCTGGAGTGGATTAAACACCAGGTGATGATAGTTCTCATAAAAGCACCCACCCTCCCTCCTGATGATGAGGGATGGGAGGCTTCCTGGAGGACAGGACACCCTACAGAGGAAGGCCAGTGACTTGAGAAAGACAGGGACAAGAACAGGACACAGATTCCAAGAATACCATACGAGGCCACATCTGCCAATGGACTCAGGGAAATCTCAGAACTCCTGGGAGAGAGAGAAGTTTCTATTAGCAAATGTGGGTAATGGAGCTCTCCCTCCCTCTGACATACCCTGTCTTCTCTTTCCAACTGCCCCGGCTGCCTGCCTCTCCCCCACCCTCAGGTCCAGGAAGAATGGCTAATGGGCCTGTGTGTGGTGCTTCTCTGGCCCCTTGGTTCCTGGGTCCCCCAGTGAGAGAGAGGAGCCAGCATTCCGGAAACGAGATGTGCCATTTTTAACTGTTATAATGAATTTTTTTGATATTTTTTGGAGCTGTGAATCATGACTCACTTCATGTGAAATTAAGTTGTATGTAAACCTTGAAATAGAGCATGTTCTGTCTAAGGAGAAGACTCCACCGTGGCTCCCAGTGCACTTGGGGTTGGAGGGAGGAGGCTCCTGGGTTGGGAGTGGAGTGCAAGGCAACGGCTAACAGCATGTGCTCTTGACCCTCTGGGCTCTCCACAGAGACCAGGAGAGTCTGTGTTTGGCCTGAAGGCCTTTTCCAAGAGTTGTTCGCATTTGTCATCATGGAATCTAAAACATGAACCCTTTTACCCAGAAAAGTGTTTACTGGAAACAGTCATCAAAGGCCCCGGGGGGAACCCAAGGGAGGAGTGTCTCTTGGCTAAAATTCTGCTTTTTCATTTCTCCCCCTTGTTTGAACAAGTCCCCACCTCCATCCCACCCCTTTTTCCACCTCTCTGCAATGACCGTTCTAACTTGGAATGGCAACCATCCCTGGCACTTCATGGTCTGCAGGCTGGGACTTTGTCCCCATTTCACTGGTGAGTAAGCCGAGGTACAGAGTCACCCTGGGACTTCTCGGCTCAGATTCACAGTCAGACTCCCAACTCTGTGTCCAGGGATCTTTCACCCCTGTTGCTGGAGTTTTCTCCAGGAGTCTGCCCCACTCCCCACCTTCCTTTCACCGACTCTGGCCTCCCAGCTTCCCCCTGATCCTCCTGAACTCTGGCCTGGGACGGGATGGCCTGGAGGCTTCTCTGGCTTAGAATCAGCTCCCAGCCCAGTGGTGAATCACAGGCTGTGGGGAATCTGCCTCTCCCCACCTCTGGGACCTCCTCATTTCTCTGTGTTCCCCTCAAGGGGGAGGCTACAGCACCACCTCTGGCATGGTTATGGGGATTAAATTAGTCCATTGACGATGATTTCTTGGGACAGTTCCTGACACACAGTAGTCCTATTTACTGTCCATTAAGAAAAAAAGTCCCCACTGTGATGGGAAACTTTGCAGACCCAACAGTGGCAGGCACAGGGATGGGTTCAAGGCCACTCTTCTCCATGTGACTCAGTAGGGAGCCCACAGGTAACTCGGTGGCTCTTTGATGAGTCTTTCATCATGAACATTCCATAGCCTTGGGTCAAGAGGCAGGAGATCAGATTCTAAAGTCCTCTGTCACTGTGATAGAGCCGCTGTCCTCACACTGCTGTTGGCCTCAACAGCATGCGTGTTTCTTCGGGACAGGGCCGTACTCCGTTCCTCTCCTGACTCGTCACGCTGTATCCAGGGCCCGGATGGCAGGAAGCGCCCAGTCTGTACATTTTGACTTGAAACGTTAGGCTCTAAGACTCAGTTCCCTGCTTTACACTCTGACCAAGAGTTCATGGCTGAGGACTCTGTTGGCCTGTGCCTCTGAGAACCTGAGTGAAGAAGGAAACAGAATAAGACCCAAGCCCGGCCCGAAGAAACGCACACCCCAGACCTCCTTTGTAACCCTTGCCCGCGCAATTAGAAACCGATACAGCCGGAAAGACACAGGCACTTCTGAGCTTCCAGATTCCTCTGCGCTGTTCCTCCGCTAAGGGGAAAGGAGAGGAAATCCTATCTCTGTGCTGTGGGCCCCATAGCAAGGAGGCTGCCCGTCCCGGGACCCAGCAGGGCCCAGAGGGAAGCAGGAACTCCCTGTACAGGCCCTTCTGGCTGCAGAGGGGGCCAGACCCTGGTTCTGAATGGCAGCCCAGCTGCTCCACTGCGCCTGGAGTCAGGATACATGGGTCTTAATCCCAATTCTGGGGTGAATCCACTTTCGGAGGCCGAGCAAATCATCATGCTCTCTGGGCGTCACATTTCTCAGCAGTCACAACCTCGTGCTGTGCCTGTGCTACGCCAACCGCCTGGCCAAGTACGGGGGCTGCAGACAGGACTCCAGCGGAGTCCCCACCCAGAAGAACTGGGAGTGGAGACCTGGGTGGTGGCAAGCGCCAGGGGGAAGAACCCCCTGGAGGAAGTGACTTATCTCCCAGATAAGAAGGGATGTGTTCAGAAGAAAAACAGTTTGAAGGAAGACATTCCAGAAAGCAAGAAAACAACAACAAAGGTTTGGAGATCTTAAGCAACTCAGTGTGCATGGAAACAGCAAGTTCTGTGAAAGCAGAGAATGTTGGAAAATGGGGCTTGTTTGGGATTAAAGTTTTAGAACAAGAAAATGAAAAGGGAATAACAGCCCCATGGCTATCGATGCATTCTATGGAACAAAATGATTGCATGGATATGAAAATGCTTAAAAATGTATAAAATACCCTGCAGATGCTATTCATGATTACCAACACACCACACACACACACACAAACACACACACACACACACACACACACACACACCCTGTGGTCTGTGATCTACTGGTGTACTCTTAGAAACTCCTTTCTCCGTTTTTCCCCATCCTTGTTCTGGCTTAATTTCACAAATATTCTGTTTTTCAGCTGAGTTCAGTATCTGTCATTCTAATCTTCAGTCAAGGCTAAAGTCTCCTGTTTTCACAACACCGAGGCAAGGAGGCTCCGGAAACCTGAGAGAGGTCAAGGTTTTCTGGGGGAATTCTTGCGTTGCTCTTCCTGGAAGTCACCATGCCCTGGAAAGAGCTGCTCACTCAGAGACCCAGGGAGAGGCTCTGAGCCACAGGCAAGAGGGAAACGCCTACCTCTGCATTTTTCTAGGCGCTTCCCCATAGCAGAGGGAAGAGCCTTGGGGTGGGAATTGCAAATCTCTGCTTTGCCAGCAAATTCTTGAGTCACTTCCTATCCTGGGGCCTCCATTTCCACATCTTCAAACTAATGGGGGTGATGTGATCTCTAAGGTCCCCTAGAAATAGAGTTAAAAGTTCACAGTAGCCCTTTCTTGCTGAGACCGCTGACGTCATGTCTTCCAAGGCTCTGGAGCCCCTCATGTCCCTGCCATTAGCCAGTTACTGAGTGTTTGCTGTCCCCTGTAGAGGAAGAATTAAGCTGGACGTGGCAGAGAGAGACTGACACGTCTTCTCCATTTACACGAGCTTTGTCTGTGATCCGGTTGCTGGTCGAGTCACTAACTTTCTCTACATCATCTTAAGGGAAACGACCATCTCTGTGAATCTGCTTCCCCTTTTATCAAGTGGAGATCGTAAGAGTACAAGACTTCTCTCTTGTCCACCCCTCAAATCTTCTTGCCGGCCTGGGGACATCCAGCAGGCCTACGTGGTTCCTGTATTTGTGTTCTTCCTGCTCTGCTTGGCCTGACTGCTCCTCACCCCAGCACATCTGAGGATAAAGTTCTAAGAAGCAGACAGCTCGAGGAATTGAAGCCCCAAATGGGGCTTGGAACAGAGACTTTACAGCCATCCTCTTTGAGATGCAGTGAGGCAATAAAACTTTGACCGAGGTCTATTATCTTTTTCCACCATGAAGTCACACCCCATAAGATGTCTTGAATCCTGGCAACATTTTGCCCATTTGGATCTGTTTTTAGTTGTTTTGTAAACAATATGATTTCAAAGACTCCCACCCTTCCCACCTCCCCACGTTTTGGTGTTCTGGCAGCTTCTAAATGCTTTTCTCAAAGCACTTTCCAAAGGCCTGTCACGAATGTCTCTCTTTGACACGTGAGGAGACCATGTTTCGGAGAAGGTAAATCATTTTCTCGAGGAAGAGATCTCAACTTGAAAGGCTGATTTCTTGCCACTACTCCTGTTTCAACCAATCTGGAGAAAAACCTGAGCAGCACATTTTATGAATATTTGAGTCCGTACAAGGAGCAATAGTCCTATGGGGTGCTTTGCTTGGTATCGTCCTCGCAGGCCTGGGCAAGTTGTAAATGCACTTTTTTTCACGCGTTAGGGAGCATATTCTATAAAGGTTGTCTCCAGCAAATCCTTCGGTGAAGCGAGGATTTTTTCCTGCAATGTGAACAATATCTGTTTAATTTATCTGCTTCCTGGACTGGAGCTTTTATACATACTATTTTTTTTTCTCTCAAATGGAATCCTGCAGGCATTTGTGCAGCATTTAATCCTGATTCTTTATAAAATAATAGCAGAGATGATGATTTGAAGATCCGCGTTAAGATTGCAATTAATTGTACAAATAAAGAAAGGTTATGTAGAAATAATTTCGAGTGCTTAGCCTGGTATTTGAGACTATTTATGGTCCGGCCAAAGCTCTCTTTCCAGACTCATTTCTTACCTTCTTAACATACCTTCTGCTGCAGCCACCGGCCCCTTCCTCTTTCACAGGGGCCTTATCTTTCCCCCTCACTGAGCCTGCACTCACCAGGGTTCCCTCCCTTCGAATTCCCCTCATTCCAACACCACCTCTTTGGCCTGGCGTGTGTGAGCAGACATGCACACTCACGCACACGCAAATTTAAATAGCGTGTGGCTGTTTAAATTTAAATGGGTGGATAAACAAAGTGTGGTGCAGACATTAATAGAATATTATTCAACCTTAAAAAGGGAGGAGAATTCTGACTCACACCACAGCCTGGATAAACCTGGAAAACATCATGCTGGGTAAAATAAGCCAGACACAAAAGGACGGATGTCGTACGACTTCATTTATACAAGGGGCCTAGAACAAGCGTTTCACACAGAGACAGAAGTAGAAGAGAGACTCCTGCGGGTTGGGAGAGTGGAGAACGGGGACTCCCTGTTTAATAAGCAGAGCGTTTCCATTTGGAAGGATGGAAAATGTCCCGGAATGGACGGTGGTGACTATGCTTACGGCCACTAACCTGTACACTGAAACAGTGGGCGAGACGGCTGCATTTTACGTGGAGTGTGTTTTATCACAATAAAAATAAAAATGTATTGCGAAAATTAAAACAGTGAAATACAAGATAAAATGCAGGTCCTCAGTCACACTAGCCACCTTCCAAATGCTCAGTAGCCATAAGTAGCTAATGGCTGCAGTGCCGTTCAGAGCACAGAGAACATTCCCTCCTTGCAGAAGGTTCCAGTGGGTCCTGTCGCTCTGGATCCTTCCAGATCCACCTATTTTTAGAAACATTCTTTGAAGCTCCAATCAGCTGCGAATTCTTCCAATACTTCCTCCGTGGAATTCTTGTCATCATTTGCTTTGATCCCTTTCAAGGATTTATCAAATTCTTCATTGTATTTGAGGCAAATAAGCAGTCAGCGGATTTCTTGACAAAATTGCAAGCCTGTGGAAGGCAGGGGCAGAGTTTCAGGGGAAAGGTGCATTTATTGGGTGGGGTGTGCTGGTCCCACCCCACACTCCCAGGGTCTTCCACAGTGCCTTGCAAACTCATCAGTGCTGATCAGAGAGGAAGACAAACGGCAGGACGAGAAACCTTTTATGTTATAGTCCTCGCTGAGAATGTAATTCCATCTTACATATTTCAAGAGTCATTTGAAGATGACGTATTTGTCTTCCATGAATAAATTTGTATCACAGCTCTTGGGCCATACATTAGATGCCTTCTGTGTGCTCCTTTGGGAATGAAGGGAGCATGCTCTGGGAACTTTTGTAATTGAGATAGAATTTTGTCCTATGTATGTGTGAAGTCACTTCTCAGCTAGCTATTGAAGCGAGCTGCCAAGTCTTTCTTCCAGAAACAAATGGCAAAGTCACTTTGTTTTCTGTAACACAAACCCTTTTGCAACAAATAGAGTCCTCCTCTGCTCATTATCTTGTCATTAGAACCTCTGGCTTGATGCGGTTCTCTATAAAATAAACCCGAGACCTTATTCAGAAAGAGGAGAATGCAAACGCGGGCTGGACCACGTCTGAAAAGGACCCAGTGTAAAGAGAGCTCTCTTTGCCTCTTGAGTTCGATGATGAGATCTCGTGGCCAGACAACATTTTTTGACTGGTAAGAGCAGAAACGACCCTCTTGAGTTACTGTTTAGTGAATGAGGGCCTTTGTTTCCCACCAAAGAATTAAAAACCTGTGGGCCTCCCCCATGCAAACAGGAATACGTTTCACACAGCGGCGTTGGGATTAAATGACCGCATCATGAAAAAAGCCAGAACAATGCCTGCTCACGTTTTAATTATTTACCTGGCCTTCCCGTGGAGAAGCTTTCACAGGGAACTGGAAGCTTAGGTAAGTGGTGACTTCTCGCAAGTGCCTTCCCTGTGCCTCCATGCTCCTTGGTGCGAGTCTCCAAGGTGGGAAGTAAAGGGAAACGGCCTGTTTTCTGCTAGTCAGGGGAGAACATAGAGTCTGGAAGCCGGAAGGGGTCCCTGACAGGGTGGGGCCCTTATTCCGCACATGAGCAAAGTGAGGCTCGGAGAGAAGGGATTTCTAGGGTCACCCATGGGACAAACAGCAAAATCAGCTTGAGTACATCCACTCCTGACTCCAGGCCAGCATTTTTCTCCCTTGGCAAAATTGGCCACTGGACATTTTTGAAACTCAAAATGATCTCCAATTTTTAAAAGTGATTCAGGATATACATTTGAGAAGGAAACATCATCCATGGCAAGAGATGAATGTTGTAAGGCTGAGTTATAAGATGGAGTGGAAGAACATGAAGCAGGACATCTCCAAGACTCTCGCCTGGTTCTGCTGGGTGACACCCCTTTCTGCGCCCCCTTTCTGCGCTTGTGCGGAGGGAGAGCATCTAGGTCTCCAAGCTAATAGATGGAAAAGCGCTGCAGGGAGTTGGAAGTGTAATTATCACATGAAACTGCTGTTTTGTTCAGTGGAAAATAGGGAAGGATGGAGAAAAGGATGAGGACACGCCCCCTGAGTGAAGACCTCCATTTATAGACAAATCGGGTCTTACAAACAGTTGGCCTGAGAAACATCCAAACCTGCAGATAGTTTTTACGAGTTTGTTTGAGCCCAACTGAAAATGGCGTGCGACAGGGAGCAAGATCCCAAATACTCCCAAGAGTAACAGTTTGGCTGCTTCTTTTATGCATTCAAAACTAAGGAGGGGGTGTAGGACGCTTATAGGAGGTGGGAGAAAACAAGGCAGGGAATGGGTGTGAACAGGGTGAGCCAGCAAGCGTGCTGTGTGGACAATGTACAATGAGGGGGTGCTAACCCCCAACTGTGTGTGTGGGCTGCCTCTCTGTGCGTGGCCAGGTCCCTTGACCTCTTAGTGAGCCTTGGTTTACCTCTTTGGAAAGGGGGCCACGGACTTCTGCTCTGGGCCAGATCAGAGTCATCTTTTGTAAACTGTGGAGTAGCTTCCGGAGGTGACAGAGGTCACAGAGGATGGGAACCGGGGTTTATTTTGAGCTCAGCCCTTGGGTAGCTACATATGATGTCAGTCAACACACCAGGCCTCAGTTTCCTAAACTTTAACATTATTATTATTTTTTAAATTGACTTTTAGGGGGAGAGAGAGAGAGAGAGAAACATTGATTCGTTGTTCTATTTATTGACACATCCATTGATTGATTCTTGTATGTGCCCTGACCAGAGATTGAACCCACAACCTTAGCATACTGGGACAATGCTCTAACCAACTGAGCTACCTGGCCAGGGCCTCAGTTTCCTAATCTTTAAGTGAAGGTGCATGAAAAGATGATGTGAGAGAGATAGAGAGAGGGAGAGAGAGAGGAGGGGGGCAAAACCCCCTAACTGTTTGCTGAAGAGTGAGGATGCACCTCTGGGTCCGGGCCTTCTGACTGGTCGCTTCCTGTTATCTAGGGAGGACTGTGGGGTGCGCTGGGAGGGGCCCTCTGGCAGGACGTGTTAGGGAGCATCACTGCCATTGTGCTCTTGTTCCCCTTTCTCAGGCCCAGGGCATGCTGGGAGAAGACTCCCCCTCTGTGTGACAGAATGAAGGTCACAGAATTCAGGGTTAAAGAGAGCGCAGTCATCCAGTCCCCCTGCCAGTCGGATGCTCCGTGTCCTCTGCGTGATGTCTCTGTCAGCCAAGACAGGGATGTACCTGCTCCCGGCGGTCCGCTTCCCCTTTGAACAAGGACTACAGGAAACCATTTAGTTTTGAGATCTGTCCAAGTGCCAAGAATTCACGTGGAGTTTCCTTCATCTGCAACTCCTTCCTTCTATGCCAGCCTGACAGCCTCTGTAGCTGCTGCAACCTCATTCAACAGCAGTCGTCACACCAGCAAACAAGAAAAGTGCTTACTGTGGGTCTCACACTGTCTTCTGTGCCGTGCAGACTATTGCACGTGGTCGTCCCAACACCCCAAGAGGGGGGAATCGTGTTGTTGTCACCCCTATTTTACAGAGAAGGAAACCAGAGCACAGAGAGGTTAGGTACTTTGCTAAAATCCACAGTTAGTACGCTTTGGGGTCAGGATTCAAAGGAGGCGAGCTAGGGATCTTGAGCCCTCCAGCTATGAGGTCTCCCCTCCTCCCGGGACTTCAGAGCTTGCCCTGATCACAGTGGGTGGAGGTGCTTTTCCCCAGTACTTTGTGTCATTGTCACCTGGCGCTTAGCACTTTCTCCTTAACAGGAAACCTTGGTATCTGGGATTTAACTCCTTGGGGTCAACCAGCCAAAGCCCCAGGGACAGCCCAGCACTGAGTGGAGATAGCAATCAGGATTGTGCCGGACACCAGCCCAGTGAGTACCATTTGCATCTCAAAGAACCTTTGTGGTTTTCCACTGATTTCAAATGCTCTAACTCTAGGGCAGGGCCCCCTGGTATCTGCAATTTTGTGGGTTTGTAAACGAGTGGCAGCTGATCTCTGGATCTCTTCACCTCAGCAAAGCCTCACACCACCCAACTCAACGCCTGTCACCTACCGTTCAATTTAAGAAGGTTCTAATTTAGTTGACGTGGGTTTTATAAAAATTTGCCTACTGTGTGTAAGACTTCAGATGCCTGACGATGTCATGAAAGATAATTTTATTCTTGAGGAAGTAAATATTAAATCTTGTTATCCACCCAGTTGCTTCTTTTTGCAGCCTTATCTGCCATGAATATGGTGACTGGCATCCCGGGCACATCCCTGCCTGCCGTTCTGTCCCCCGAGGCCATACCTCTCTGCCCTGGGGTGTGATTTCACTCCAGTCTCCGGGAGGGAAATCCTTCTCAGCACCGCCCCCCCACCCGTGATGCCTTCCCAGATCCCTAGCGGAACAAACTGCTGCCCCGTGTGCGGCCAGCACCCTCCCGAGTCCCTCAGCGTCCCGCTCGCTTCGTCTCCTTCCTCCCCAGTGCTGTGCCCAGTGCACAGCTCACAGCCGGTGTTCATTTGAACTGAATCAAATTAACCCTAATTGAAATAAATCTAATTTAATCTTTGTTCCCGAATTTGCTCTGCTGTAGCACAGTGGGATGGGAAGAAGAGATCACTTCCTCTGTCCAAATTCAAGGCAAACATATTCTTCCCTTCCAGAATGTTCCCTGATTTGTCCTGGAGGGAGAGAGGTAAGAGAGCTTCTCACACCGTTGGGCCTACGAGGGGTTTAAGAATTTCATGCTCTCCCTCCACCTAGATCTAGGAAGCCTTTTATAAGAGTTGACACCAGAGAATCTCTGTCCCCCACAAGCCATTTCTCTTCTGTGCCTACAAAGGATAAAGATCTATTTGTCCCTGTGTGTATGTTACAAAAAATGAATGGGGATTTAATTACAGCGGCTCATTTCCTAAAAGGAAGTCCTATTTACGATGCACCATATGTTTTGCCAGTGGCCCTACCCCTGAGGGCCGGAGTCTTGTGTGATCTCCTTCGATAAGCAGGGTCAGCTTGCCTGGCCTGGCCCCCGGACCTGGGAGGACCGGCCGAGTGGTCCAGGAAGTGGGAGGAGGAAGACGTAGGTGGGCTCCCTGCTGGGCAAGCTCACAGGACCGGAGACCCCAGGAGCATCAGCCAGAGACCAGGGGAGGCTGCCCAGCTTCAGAGGATGGAATCAGAGGCTCAGACAATTTGTGATGATTAAAAATCGCCTGGCTTTTTTCATCTACTAAAGTGGCTCTTGAGGGGGAGAGAGTCTTTCTCTGATCCTTCCTTTCGTGGTTTTAATTCCCCCACCGCCACTTCTGAGTCAGCACAGATGGTTTCCTAGAGCTCCCAGAACCTTCCAGTGAGGGATGCAGGGTGGAGGGGGGAAGCTGGGAAGGAGGACTGGCTCCACCCCTCGATCATTCCTTCCTTGGACGATCTATTCTGCTTTATCTTTGGTCGTGCCTATAGTTTCAGGTGCAGGATTTCTCGGCTGCGCTTTAATGCATTTGCTGGAACCTGCCAGAACCTGATGCCACTGATGCGATTTATGATGGGGAGGTACCTTTCCCACCCAGGTTTCCTTTTCTTTCCAGCCCCCTTCCCTCTTTCTAGAGTGTTCTGTTTCTATTGCCTCTTCTCTCCAGATCCCTTTTTAAACTCTCTCCCCAGAGAAATGGTCATCATCTTGTCCTCTTTCTCACGTCCACCACCACGGTACCCCTGCTGTCCTCCCTGCACTGCTGGGTGTCAGTGTGATGTTTCCCCATTCAGCTCTGGCATTCATTCACTTGCCGTGATCTTTAAAGTATGATCTATCTGAATTGGGGAGGGGCATGAAGCGGGGGCACCCTAATCTCTAAAATGTCCCTTCCAGCTCTCACACTTGATCGTGCCAACTAGCCAATGGTCCTGTCTTTTCTACTAAGGGTCTAGCAGGTACCCACCTGCTCAGAAGCAGGAAGGAGTTAGGCAAAGCCTCCAGAAATCAAGTCACCTCCTGGGAGGTTAAGAACTTGATGGAGATGAGAACAGGAATTGCCAATCCTTGGACAAGGGTCCTGGAAGGCTCAGGGGCTCCCAGACCTGGGTTTTCATTGTAGAAACAATGTTGGGTTGAAGGAAGAACTGGCGGCTGGTTGGTGAGAGTGTCTTCATGGGGCTGTGTGTGCTTGCTCTGTCTAGGAGCTGGAGAGGGCAGGTACTCACTGTGGCCAGCCGTCTCCCCCGGGGGTCCTGGGAGCTCCTGGAAGAGAGGGTTGACCTGTTCGCCTCCCTCTTCCAGTGGGCATGGAGGATGTTCTCAGGAAATGCCCAGTGAGCCCGAAACAAGAGCCCACCCTACTTTCCTACTGCCCTGGCCCCCATGGCCCTCCACGTGCAGAGCAATCCCACCCCGGGGCCTCGGGACGCAGCTGCCCTTCGCCCTCCCAAGGACTGCGGCCAGGACTTTTTCAGGTTCCTCATTTCCACATTGTGATGAAAAGTTTTAGCCTCCTCTTCACATTATCTCCAAGGAGGAATTACTCAGGATTTAGGTCCATTTAAAAAAGCACTCTTCTCATTTCCTGGAGCTTGAGGCTCCACGAGCTTCTTGCAGGTACCCCTCTCTAAGTATAAGGCAGTTTGATCCCAGATGCCTTTTGCTAATTAGAAACCCCCTTACTTTTTCTGCCACACAGGAACCCAGGACACCACACGATCCTCTGAAAAGCTGGGTAGGTTTTTAAAATGTATTTTTAGCTGAAATCAAAGAGTGAGATTTTTGCTTTAACTTTGCAACGGTAACGCTGCGCTGGCCTTCACCTCCTCACCTCTCCTGCCTTACTCTCCTCTCCCGACTCTGTCTCTCCTCTCTCTCGCTGTCCTCCTGCTGCTTCTCCTGCAGGCAGGTCTACCTGGGCTGCATGTGAGCGTGAGTGCGTGTGCGTGTGCATTTGTGCATGCACATATGTGTGAGCACATGTGTATGTATGTGGGTAGGTGTCAGGATGTGTGGAAATGTAGGATCCCCCTCCCACCCAGTGCAAAGCAGCCATGCTGCATTGCTGGCTGCTCATTGTTCAGTCTCCGTCTCCATGGTGACGGGAGCAGCTGCTCCATTCTGGGCCTTGGCTTGGCTGTGCCGGCGGCCAGCCCGCCTGTCTGCCCTCCCATCCGCCTGCCCAGCCATGGGAGCTGCCAGCTCTTCACCCTCCCGCTGCCCACAGGCCCTGCCAGGCTGGGCGCAAGAAAGTGTGTTTACTAACACCATCCACACGGCTCCCTGGGCACCGCAGCTCTGCCCAGAAGATGTCAGGCTGAGGGCACCAGGAGGTGGGCCTGGAGCCAGGCTGTCTGCAGCCCAAGAAACACTGTCCCTGGCCTGCTGCTCCCTGGCCTGCCAGCATCCAGGCGAGAGCTCCCAACCTCAAGGCCCAGCCGCAGGCACTGGGGGCATATGAGGCCCTGGCCAGGCCCTCTCCAAAGTGATCCTTGCCCTTTCTAGAATACCTCCTGAACACTCCCAGCCTTGGCACCCACTCTACTTGTACCTTTCAGAAGGGTTTCCTGACAGCTCTGCCCTCTCGGACACCTCGTTGCTGCCTGACTCGTGGAACTCCCAGACAGAAGTAAAGACTGTGGAGTTAGAGGTGACCTCAAAGATGTCTCAGTCCAGTGGCCTCCCGGAACAGATGGAGAAAAGGAGGGCCGGTGGGGAGGTGGGGGTGGAGGATTTGTAGAAATCACAGAACGGATCATAGGCAATGCACAGACATCCTGCCCACCCAGGCCACATCCAGGCACCACGCTGTCCTAACACGGCCCTTCCCAAGATTGGGTTTGGCCTTGGCCTGTGTTCCTTGAAGTTCTGAGCCTCTTTTCTCCCCTTCTCACCCTTTCCTTTTAAGTCGCCCCTCTTCCCTCCTTACGCCCTCCCTCACCTCGCTTTCTCTTTGTCCCCTCCTGCTGCTTCTGTCGGGCAGGCTGGACTCTGTGTGCTGCAGGTGAGTTGTGTGTGTGTGTGAGTGTATGCATGTGTGTGGTGTGTGAGTATGTGACGTGTGTGTGTGTGTGTGTGTGTGAGTGTGCGTGGCCTTTGGGATGTGAAGGCTATTTCTCCTCAGAATTCTGCCTCAGCATTCATCCCTGGCAGGGCCTCTGATGGACAAGTTACTAAAACCTGAGTCAGGAGCATCAGCACCAAGGGCCCGATGCCTTGACTGTTTGCCTGCTCCCTTCCCCACAGGCCCCAGGCTCCTCCACTGCCCAGAGTTGCTCCCTGGGCAGGGCTCCCACAGGGACCCCCTCTCTGTGCTCTCCTGATAGCCCACTGCCCTCTGACTGAGAATGTCTCCCCTCAGTGGGTTGGCCACACTGCCTGATCGCTCAGGTGATTTCCTTAGGAACCCCTGGTGCGTGCAGATATGAGTTCTGTGTCAGCTCTCTCGGTTCCTCCCATTCACTGTGGGCATCTCTGAAGTACCTGCTGGGGCAGGTGCTGGGAATCCGGATGCAGGCCGGCGAGGGCCAGTCCTTGACCAGACCACTCTGTCTACATTTCCGTCAGCCCCTGCCCGTGCTGAAATCTGACTTGCTCGTTCAGGCTCTTAAAGTACACATGCCACCGCCCCATCCCTGGTGAGGAAAAGGTCTGAGATCTGTCACAGGGTAGGGATTGGTGACCATGTCCTCCCCCTCAGGTGTCTGCACCCCAAATCTGATCTCAGCTGTAGAGTTAGGCTCTACAGGTTGCTGAGTCCCCAGGAAAGGATCTCAGGCTTCAGCAAGCGTATAGGGAAATATTTGGGGGAGGAGTTTCCAGGTTTTTATCCTGCTGCTAGCAGTCCCCTTGGGGCCCTGAGACAGATCTGGGGTGGGCACAGATCTGTTGGGAGCATCAGATGGGGTCCTTCTGCGGGCAGCCTTGGCTGGGGTGTGGAAGATGGAGAAGTGGTCCAGCTGGTGACGAGCCAGCTCCCTGAGCTAGGCAGTGGTACTGGACCAGCAGGCAGTCCCTCAGTGTCCCCAGGTCTGAGGCGAAGTGCCCTCTACACACGGCCTTTCATTGAGTCCTCACAGGGATCCTGTGAGGTAGAAATGGTCACCCCAGTTTTGTAGATAGAAAAGTAAGGCTTAGACATGGAGGTGACTTGTCCAGCATCACCCAGCTCTGTTTAAGTGAAAGATCTACCTCTCCTGTGTCACCCTGCCTCACCAGATTGTTGGGGGTCTCTTCTAACCTGTGGTCCCCAGATGAAGAACTGAACAAGGGAGCCCGAGGCACTGGCAGCCCACAGCCACCCGCAGAGGGAGTAAGGCCAGCCCATCTCTTCCCTGGATTCCAATAGCAGCCTCCAGTTTCCAACCTCCATTCTTGCCTGCCTCTAACTTTTTTTTTTAACATAATTTCTAGAGGGAGAGTTTTGAAAACCAAACAAAAAATACATAAATGTTAAGAATAATGATAGCATTTATGTAAAATCCACGCACTCCATCTATATCCAAAGACATTGAAACGGAAACGTGCACACACACACACACTACTTTGGCAACTTAAAAAATGTTAATTAAATTTTTAAAAGATCCAAATCTGGTGTCCTTTGGGACTAATATTCCTCCAGCAGCTCCCCACGGTTCTAGGGATGCCACCCAAACCTGACGTGGTTTGCAAGGCTTTACCTAATCTGCCTCCTGACTGTCCATGTTGGGCACAGCCTGTGCTTCCGCCCAACTGGACTCCATTTAGAGTCTTTGCTTGGCCTCCTGCTGTCTATTACTGCCTCCTGTACCTGGGCCCCCTTCCCCACCTCGCTCCCTTCCCTGTGCCTGAGAACGGGCATCACGGCAGTGTTGTGCTCACAGAGGGGGCCCTTTGTCCGGGTGGGGGGGTGAGGGTAGGTAGGGAAGGTGCTCTACCAGAGGTGACAAGTAAATTGCGTCTTACTCAGTTTCTTGTTAGAAGGACCGGCAGCTGGTTGAACAGTCATGGATAATACCTATCCATGGAAATGCATGGTACACCAGATCTCCCAAACCAGAGGCAGAGACTTCTGCTTCCGTACAAGGTCCAGGACACTTTCAGACCCCACAGCTGGGCAAACTCAGGGTCAGAGCAGGGAGTTCTGGCTTTGGACACTGGCGATGTCCATGAATCACAACTCTTAATGTATGGCAACAAGAGGTAAAGACAATTTGATAAAAATCTCAGAACAAGGAAGAAAGGCTGAGTGAGGACTTGGGCAAATAGCCCTATGAGAGTTGTGGGCGTTTTGGTATCTTCTGATTGAAGATTTGAGAAGGCTTCTATAAAAGAAATGGTACTCGCTTGGAAGACAGGATAGCGGCGTTTTCTAGTCCCGTTTTTGTCACTACTTGACTGGTGACCTTAGACCTCAGTTTCCTCCTCTGTGTAGGTCTAGTTCCTCTGTTAAAAACCCTCCCATCTCTGCAATTGTTAAAATCTCTCCGTTGGAACTCAAAATTCATCCCCATGGTGAATGAAATGTTAGAGGCATAACTGTAACATTTTCAATATAAAAGACTAAATTAAAATAAATAATTTGCACTCTGAGACACAAAACGAAAGGATCAACAGGATAACGCACCTTGACGGCAACCTATAATTTAGACAAAGATATGTGAAATCAAGAAATGTTGAAAATCCCTTCAACATTTTTCAACAAATGTTGAAAATCCCAATGTTCAGGGCCGGGGCTACGCAATTCTCTGCGTGTGTGTGTTTCAACGCACCGGCATTATATATTTTAGCTGATGTTATTCAAAGGGAGCTGGATCATGTGTAGTGGGAGGTATTGTAGTCAGTGTATAAAATGAAAGAAATCAGCCTAGGGGACGTGGCTTTCATGCTGATTTCTGGGAAGATACTGTTTAACTAACCTTGAAGCAAAATCTTTTGGAAAAAAAAATTCTTTCTTGTACCTTGCCAAGACTTTCCCCTGAAACACAAAAGGAAGAAAATAGCACGTTTTTTAAGTAAAAAAAAAGTTTATGTGTCGAAAATCCTTTTCTTCCCTCCTAATGAGGTATATATTTGAACGTGAAATGACAAGGAGAATGTGTTTAGGAAAGTAGCTGTGGGTGGGGGTCTGGAGACCCCTGCTGATCTGGCTCTTGTGCCCAGGAAGCCTTGGGTAGGGACCCTTTGAGGAAAGTTCACCCAGGACTTTTCTTTTGGAGGCTTGGAGAGCCTGAACGCACCCCCCATACCGGTTGAGCCGCATTCTCAACAGTCTCTAATACCAACAACCAATTCCAGGGGGTTCTCCTAGCTTCATGCTAGTAGAAACAAGAGTTTGAGAACTGGAAAGGGACTTAGAAATCACCCAAGATATAATTTATAAATGAGGAGACCAAGACTCAGAGGCTGGAGGGGCCCAAGGCAACAACACTTAGCTTCGGGCCCTGGGCCGCCTCTGCCAGGCTGACTGTGACATCAGAGCTTCTGAGCAACCGAAGATTTCTGGCATCTTCTGCTGGAGACACCAGGATTAGATGCAAGGGGCTCAGGGAAAGAGAGCCCAGGGGTTTTAGTGTCACCGCGTCAGCGTCGGGATGAGACAGAAGCTTTTCTGTGATTGTAGCAGGTCCAAAGGACATGGAGCAGGTCCTGAGCGGGAAGGGCGGGCGAAAGCGGGAGTTCGTGCAACAAGAAAGCTGGGGCAGGAGGCAAATGTGTCCTTTCCCTTTGTTGGTTTCAGCTTGTGCTCGGGCAACCTGAGTGACTCGCTCCTGACCTTCCATTATAGCTCATATGCTTCGGGCAGGACGTTTGTCGTTCTAGCTCTTATCAACATGCCAGCGTCATTGTCTTAATACCTTCATTTTTAAAAACTCCCATTTCTAGATGGAGAGCCCGAGAACCGGAGAGGTGGGCTGTACAAGGCCCCGTGGCTGGTTTGTGCCCGGTGGACCTACTGTCCGGCCCTTAACACCAAGCCTGCCACTCACAGAGACCGGTGAACCCCCGGGAGTGCTGGTGGGAGAGGACCCTGCCGCTCAGTCTCCGTGTGATGAATGGTTGCTCTGCAGGCCTCGTGAGCAGAAGGACGAAGTTGTGACAGAATGTATGTACCAGTGGCTTGTCTCCAGGGCCTCAGAGGATCCAAAGCCACCTGGGACTAAATGCATGATCTTGGGGACTTTCAGCACAAGGCAGTAATTTCTTCTTACAGTACGACATCTTGGGAGACAGACAGAGATGACAGAGGGGCCTGGCTCAGGGTGATCAGGGGGAGTTACTGAGCCTCCATGAAACTTATCAAAGAATTAAAGGGAGGAAAGGGCTTCCTCAGGGGGCTGTTGTTGAAAGGACGACTTAGAGCCCTGACCAGTGTGGCTCAGTGGGTTGAGTGTCGGCCTGCGAACTGAAATATCACCAGTTTGATTCCTGGCCAGGGCACTTTCCTATGTTGCAGGCCAGGTCCCTGTTGGGGCATGTGAAAGGCAATTGATCGATATTTCTCTTGCACATGGATGTTTCTCTCGTTCTCTCTCCCTCCCTTCCCCTCTCTCTAAAAATAAATAAATAAAATCTTAAAACCAAAGAAAGGATGAGTTAGATAGCGTTGCTTGTGGGTGTGAGACAAATGCCTAGGGGTTCCTCCCAGGGTGTCTGATGCTGCCCACCCCCTGTGAGGTCACACAGGACCTCACTGTCCTCCTCACGCCCTGCCCTCACTGGGCACCTACTCCAGGTCTTACCCCTTCCCCTGATTCAGAGACCACTTCAGTCCACTGAAGCCTTGGACCAGCTCAAACACCCTTGCTCACAGAGACTCGATGCAGCCTCTTTCTCAAGGGTCTTAGCCCGTCGCCAGGCATTCATATGGCTGTGTACATGTGGCTTCTACCCCACTCTTTCTCCTTGAAGGGTAGGACATGGTTGTAGTTTCATGCTGGCTTTTCTACTTCAGAACTATGTGACAGGAACCACTCACCTCAGCATTTTGGTAAAGTGCGCTTAGGTAAAATGAGAGTAGTGCTAATGATGCCCCAAGGGTGTTATGCAAATTAGGATAAACTCCTGTGTAAAAGAGCACAGCACCTGACCCATGTAGTCACTTGATGAATGGTTAACTGTTCCATTCTTTATTAGATTGTACCGCTCGGAGGGTGGAGTCTGTCTTGCTCATTCTCTTTTAGCCTCTGCCATGTGTGGTGTGGAGTGAGCGCTCCGCACAGGCTAACCAAACAGAGAGGGAGTGGTGGTTTGGAATGGAGCGGGGTCCTGGGGCCCTCCACACCCTGGAGGGAGAGACACAGTGCCGGCCTCACTGGCCTGTGTTTGAATCTTTGCACTGACACCCACTGTGTGATCTCACACACCTCAACCCGGGGCTCAGTTTCTAACCGGAAATGGAGATGATCACTCCTACTCCAGAGGTGATGCACGGGTCCCTCAGCAGGCACCACTCAGAGGCAGCTTGGTTTCATGAAGCTTCTCCAGGGGGATTCCAGCTGCAGCCTGGGAACAGGTGAGGAGCCTGCTCTCCTGGGCCAGGCTCAGTACCACACGTTTCCCCAGCCATATGGCGCGAGGGACATGAATCCAGTTGTCCGTGCACAACTGTACCCAACAATCTGCCGACTGTGTGTGCGGGGCACCCCTGCCAGTGACAGGTGGCTCCACACCACAGTGGAAATACTGTAGAGGCGGAACAAACCCAATTTTCCCTAGGCCCAGCCCGGGGGAAGGATGGGAGCCAAAGCGAGTGATGGTAACAGGATATTTAAACTTTCATACATAGAAAAGCTGACCATTAGGAACTGGGGACCCCCGGCACAGGTACCTGAGGAGGGAAACTTTTCCCCAGCACAGCGTCCTCATCTCGAAAATTGGAGGGTTACACTGGCTCAAGGTGAAGGCTTTTCCAGACCCACCAGGCTAAGATGTGAGCAGAGGCCTGCCTTCCACACCCGCCAGTTGGCTTTTTAAGACTTTGGCCAAAAGATCTCTTGCATGTTCATCTAACCGCATCACTCCATGTTCATCTCACCAGATCACTCCTTAGTTAGAGCCTTTTATGGCTCTACATGGTCCGTGCGTAACCTCCACGCCCTTGGCCTGGCCTTTCAGGGTTCATGCTCAGGCCTGAGCCTCCCTCAGCTCTGCTTGACCCTTTGGCTCTGTGCCCGCATTTCCAGAGCTCCCTGAGATGCCTCAGTCTCCAGATCTTTTCGTGCCTCTGCTATCCCCACAACCTAAAATCTCCTTCTGGCACTCTTAACTCCATTCAGGAGGTGATGCTCCTCCAGGGACATCTCCTCCCTTTCCCAGGTTGGGCCCCTCCCTCATGCCCACCCTGATAGACCTCAGTCTGGCCTTTATCCCACTATTTGGAAATGAAAGGTTTTAAAGCCTGACTTTCCTATTACTTGGGAGCTTATGAAGATGGCTCTTCATAAGGGGGAGAAGGTGGGAGAGACTGGGGGTGGGCTGGAAGGGTTGCTAGGAAGCTGAGCGCAAGAAAAGAAGAGAGGGAGCGAGGAGAAGAAAGAGAGAGACAGAGAAGGTGCTGGGGAGGGAGGGATCAGTCCTTTCCCTCATCTGGGCCCAATTTCACATCTGTAAAACGGACATAAAAACCTTCCTGTCTAAATGCTTCAGAGTCAAGGTCAGAAATAGTCATGTGAAAGCTCTGTGCCACCCATTAATAATCTTGGGGTTAATGCCAATCATTCCAAATGAAAGAAGTCGCCCAACACAGGCCGTGGTGATAGCTTCTTTAGTGGCTTATTGAGATGACTAGAGGTAACGTATGTATTACATCCAGCATCCTGCCTGGCCACAGTTGGTGCACAATAAGTAGTAGATTATTATTACTTTAATAATTATTATCATTGGCCTATTGAAGGCATGTCTACCAGGAAAATAGGACTTCTAAACGGGGCCCATTTTCAATAGTCTGGGTTTCCTTTCTGCAGACCTTGGGTGTCAGACCCTGGGGGCACAGAGTCAAGGAGGAAACCAGCGGTGGCCGCGTGGGATTTATGCCCAACACAGTCACGGAGTCAGGAAATGCCAGCGCTCTTGGGGCCTCCAGGTAATCTGACCCAGCTGTCCCCTTTCCTATGTGGAGCAAGTGGAGACCTGGAGAGGAGTGACCAAGGCCACCTCCACCAAGGCCACACCTTCTCTGGTGACAGAGCCAGAGGAAACTCATTTCTGAGCTCTAGGTTAGAACTCAGCCTGCCAAAATATGGCAAAAAGGAGCAAAGATCAATAATTATTAAAGTAGACAAATATGACCACTGTGCTCTGAGGGAGGAAAAGGAATAGTTTTTCTTCATTTCTAAGTTGCTTTTTGGAATCAGGCACGTATTTCAGTCTAGTCCTCATGGTGCTTTGCCTTTGCCATCAACAATGGAACGATTTGTGCAATTGAACCAGAATATCCCGAAGTTGTAACGAGCTCTAGCGACCTCCTGGAAACCATTCCAGGTCCTAATGCATACTCATTACTCATAATATGTTCAAAATGCACTGCTTGGAACCCTGGCTTGAAATACCCAGAGATCAGTTTTCAATAGACTGGCAAATAGACAACATTAAATATTATTCATAGAAACAGTGTTTATTTAATCTTTAATGCTACCTAATGCATTTCGGTCAAAGTCATTGGTTCATGTTCAGGCTTTATTGTGTGGAAAATGGATGTGCTATTAATAAGTCAATACAAATACAAATATGGTTTCAATTGGAAATCATTAGGTTGCATTAAACGGCAAATGAAATCCATAGGAAGGATTTGTTTTATTTTGTTTGCAGGGAGGAAAAGGAGCCCTGAGAGGCATTGCTTCACTCGGTAATGAGGAGGAGTGATTGGTTGCTGTGGAGAGGTGGATTACAGTATAGACCTGGCTTTATGCTCCTCAGAATGGGGATTGGGGCGGTGCCTCCCCACCCTCTCACAGCTGTTTGCAGCCCTGGGCCAAGCTTAAGTAAGTGGCTGCTTACTCTGGAGAGTCAGCGGCAGCCCCCAGGACAGAGAGGTGGTGTTGCGGGAAGGCCTTTTGCTCTTCTCTCTAGAGCTGGCGGCCTTGGTGGACCTCAGCCCTCTCCTGATGTCGGCCAGCTCTGTGAGGGTGCTCACCCAGGCACATCCACTCTCCTGGCTGAACGGCAGCTCACGTGGAACAGCGTGTGAACCTCTATGTGATTAGAAGCTCATTATGAGCCCAAACCAGCCTTTGGTGGCCGAAACCAGGACCCTTGTTCATAAAGATATTCTCGGGTGATTGCAGTGGCGTGGGTGGGCAGTGGGCCTTTTGTAGTAAGGTGACTGTGGAAGATGCAGCTGAACTAGATTCAAGTTCTGGTGCCTCCGTCTGTTATCTGTGAGTCCTGGAGAGGATGACTCAGGAGGTCTGGACCTCTGCACCCTCATTGCCGTCCTGACGACTCCATGAGATGAGACAAGGAAACTGCCCAGCAGAGACAAGGCTCCATCAACATGCGCTTCCTGCCACCAACCCTGGGAATCTGTCGTTCTGTGCTTGGACCTTCTTCCTGAATCTTGCCCTTTGTCCCTCATAAGTGCAACAGAGAAATAGATGTCCAGTGCTTGCTTAGTATTATTAATGAATGACATCATCTACTTGTAATTCTTGCTGTGATGATAGCTCATCTACACTGGACAGCTGATCTGCCCCTCCAGCTTGGCACAGAGGAGGCGAGGCTTTCCTTGTTTTCATACCCATAGAGGCTCCTTTGCGGAAAATGCGCCTCTTGTCTCTCTGTCTCAGTGAGCAGTTCAGCTGGGACCAGAGATTGCCCCTCTACCCCCGGTTCCCCTGCAGAGCCTGCCAGCTGCCTGTGAAAGGTGCATGTTGGAGGATGGGCAGTCAAGACCAAGAAGTCCCAGCAGAGGCATGTTTGGGGCTCAAAGTTGCTGAGCGGAGCTCCGCCAGACTGCGGTACATTCTTTTGGGTCCTTCTCCAGGAGCGATGGGGCCGATGATGGTCAGCCCTGGTGAACAGCCTGGGGAGTCAGCGAGCCTCTCTTGCCACACTCTGCAGGGTTTCTTCTCAGCAGTTTGATCTACCCCGCTAAAAATACATGGCAATAACCAACACCTGCACAGCACGTACCATGTAGCAGGCAAGGATCTAAATGACTGAACTCAGTTCATCTGTACAGCTATTTCCATTTCACAGATGAGGAAGCTGAGGCACAGAGAGGTTAAGTAACCTCCTCAAGGTCACACAGCATGGAGTGGTGGAGCTGAGGTTAAAATTTAGGTCTTGTCCCAGAGTCCAACCTTTTAGAACACTCCTCTCCTTCTCGAGGTATAAACATTCATTTCTGCACAGGGTAGCAGTTCACTTTTTCTCAGAATTTGGGTGGATTTGGAACTGTTCTGCCAGTACCCGGCTGTGTGGCCTTGCCAAGTCCCCTGGCCTCTTTGAGCCATGTGTGTTTATTTGAACTAGTTGTGGGGACTGGGTGAGGACTGAGCAAGTAGGTGCGATGTTGTTAAATGTCTACCATATTGCCCAGCATGTTGCAGACATGTAGACATCTCATACATAGTTGCTATTTTTATGATTTCAATGCGAGGAAATAAGAGCCCCGTGCGCTTTCTTGCTGGTGGTGTGCACTTGGTAGCAGGCAAGTGGTGGCTCTCAGGGCAGGAAGTATCCCTCCAAGTGATAGACCCTCACACTCACCTCTGCCAGGTCCCCTCTTCAGCACTGCTGTGAATTCCTCCCAACACAGAGCTCTGCAATCAGGTAGATTGGATCTCAACCTTGACCCTCCCTCTCTGTGTACACAGGACCTTCTACCCTGTGAGCCTCAGTTCCTGAAGCTGGGAAACATGGATGATCGCGTTTCCCTTGCGGAGTTCTTGTAGGAATGAAGGGAAATAATATGCCCAGCAACACATAGAAGGAATTCAGCAAGTGGCAGCTACACAGGCATTTTCCATCACTTTGGAAAGTCTGTGCTATGTTGTGCCGAAACCGTCAGCTCTGTGCCTTCTACTCACTGCTGCTTGTCCTTCCCCTGGAGAGCACACAGCCTGAGACTAACCCCTCTCCCACGGACAGCCCCGGGTGTGGAGAGGCACCCCAACACGCTGCTCTTCTCCAGGCAAAACAGCCCAGGGCTCCGGCTGCTTTCTCCCGTGCCAGTCAGTGTCCGGGCATTGTACCAGCCCGTGGTCCCTCTCAGTCATATGGCGCGTGTCATACCTATGTTGTCGGTTTTTCTTTATCAGATTGCGGCCAAACCCTGGACATTGTCAATCATCCCAGCGCCTCAGAAGAAAGCTAGGATTGAACACTGCAACCGCAGGGGCAGCCCCGACACAGTGAGAGGCCCGCGCGAAACAGAAGTAAAATGACAGTCACTCCTCCCGTTTGACCTCTGGGGACCAGAGAGGCATTTAGGGCTTGAAACGTGGGATGGAAATGAGTGTCTGCCTACTCCCCGGCTTCAGGAAAGTGGCTTTCAATTTCTGAGGTGATTACAGTAAATTATACCTGGAAGAGAGAACCTAGAATAATGTCTCAAAGCGCCATGAATTAATCCAAGAGCACTTGACGTGCATGCATCTTGCAAATGGCGGGGAGGATGGAGACGGGGAGAGATGGTATTTAATACATTAATTAGGCACAGAAAATAGCTTAGTTGCCCCTTTATTGTGACAGTTGCTGAGTGCCTATGTCTTAAGTATAGGAATAATATGGATAATCATTAGCATCTCTTTACCTGGGGTTTCTAGAATTGAATATATTATCCTAAGATAACTGTCCTAGGTGTTTAAAGCAATGAGCTTCTTGGAAGGGCTCTTAGAAGCATTCTGAGTCTAATAACATCTCATGAATTAATTGCGGTGAAGTCAAATGAAGAAAATGAACTGGGCAGTAGTTTCTTTTCTAAAAAGGGGGGCTGGTATATGCCTGACTTCCCAGGATGAAACTGAAAAAGAGAGATGTTATAAGACCCTAGACGAGGGAAGCATTTTTCACATTCTTCACCTAGAGTCCAAAAAAAGAGCCAGGAAATTGATATAAGGGCAGCAATATAGGTCAGAGGAGGAAAAGTTCAATGAATAAGGATCATTTAACCAAAGAAGGCCGGCCCAAGGGGGGTCTAATGACAGTGTTGGGGGACATGAATGGGTGTTATTCAGTAGAGAACCATGCTTTGTCTTTGTGGGCTGAGAACCGATTACTCAGGGAAGGGATGAAATTGTAGCACCGAGGACTAAGGTGAGCCGTCAGTGAGAAGACTCTGGAAGCCAGGCTGGCCATCTACAAAGAATTATTTAGGGAAGTCAGAAAATGGCTCTGGCTGGCATTTTTCTAACTTCAGACTCAACGTTTTCAGAGCAGCGTAGACTGGGTCAGTCGCTCTGACGTGCTGCCCCTCGGAGTTTTTCTGCTGTTCCCCAACTACGGATGTTTCCTAGCAATAAGATCAGTTGGGACCCGAGGAGTTTCCTAAGGAAAGGAACCGATTTCCGTTCTTGGGAACTGGCAGCCCCAGGTAGGCCACGCGAAGACTGCTGAGAATGCCCTGTCCTGGGGTCTCGCACAGAAGGGGTTTCAGAACCAGGAGGGCAGACCGAGGTGGCCTTTGCTTCGAAGCTCGCTCAGTGATACTCACCTTCAAAGGAGATTGTACAACTCAAAGGTTAGGAGATGGGTCCTTAGGATGTAGTCACCATTTTCTTATGGCTAGCTCACAAAAGGTAAGCCAGCTTTCTAAATATTTTTAAGCGATTTAAAACAATGCTTGTTATTGATTGGAAAGGAAATACGGATATATATGCACATGTGATCTTACATAACTTATCCACCATCACGGTGTCCTGTAAAGTCCCTGCAAACATTGAATCAGGAAATACTGAGCCTTTGTTCCTGGGGAAATACGGGGTTAGGTTCTTGTGAGCTCCTGCTCACAGCATTTTTGTCAGCTAATTGATCCATAGGCTGGTTTTACCTGTGCTTCTCTGGAAAGACACTTTGTTTAGTATATAGTTGATTTATTCACACTGGACTCACGACCAACAGCACTCGGACCCAAGCCTGAACACAGCTCAGCTAACTTGGGCATTTTCTCCATCGCTGTCTTCTCGCACAGAGAAACACGAGAGAGCTCCTGAGCACTCGAGGGTCATTCAAACAACAAAATCACCCACAAAGCACAAAAATGCAAAACCACAGCACTAGATAGACTGAGAAGAGGATGCTTCTTAAGGTATAGGAGCTGGGATAAGAAGGCGGAGTGTTCCTGTTCAGCCTCGGTTGGGGATATGTGCATCGGATGACTCAAATTTGTCACCACTCTGCTCACGCTCATGAATGACTGTAAAAGTGCCAAGAGTATAGATTTTGGGGGTTATAAATACATTTTAGTGAGTAGGCAAATTCACAAATACGAAATTCCAAATAATGAGGATCAACATAAAATTGATAGAAAATTGATAATGTGCCTACAGAACACATTTATTCTAAATAAAAGGTACCCAGGCTTTTTACAAAAGGATATCTTTACAAGAGGATATTAAACTCAAGAAAAAAAAAAGGTCAGAGGAAAGATGATGTAAACATGGACTATAAAATGAAAAGTAGCTGGGCCTAAAGAACAAGGCAGAAACAATATTCAAAATTGTACACAATAAAACTTTTCTGAAACAAAAGTAAGTTGTGAACCTATGAGTGAACTCTATCAGAAAAAATTAATAAAATTTGACAACCATTTTGACATATCCTGCGGAAACTGTTGAATTCCACAAATAACAAAAGAATCTTCAAAAATTTTAGGCAGAAAAAACAAACCCCAAACAAGCCAGTAAGTACGGTGGAAAAAGTTCAAGGACACCGAAGCTTTCCCTGTGCGACACTGGACGAAGGCAAGCAATGCAGCAACATTTCGCTCCCAGTTCACTGGGAGACGAGACCCTTCTCTACCATTTTGTCCCGGCAGCGACCACGGGGCCTGTCCCAGAGTGTGGGCTCCGCAGGTGTTTGCTGACTCTGGGGGGGAAACTGAGATCAGAGGCACAAAGGGACTAGTGTGACATCCATCCGGTTCATCAGTGGCCTGCTGGCAGTTTGGACGGGATTTAGTTTACCTGTAGGGCTCTGCACAGGTGTGAAGTCAGCACGCTTTGCTCTGAGGCAGCTCCTCCATGTTTCTGGCAGAGTGTTTCCAAACTCTTTCTCTCCTCCCTTAGTGCTCCTGGTGCACTTCCTCCGTCCCTTTCAGTTCAGCTGGCGGCCACCCCCTCTGCCATTGACAGTGCTGCTCGGTTCTCCAGGGCGGTGGGGAGCTCGCTCTGGCCCAGTGTTTTCAGAACGTAGCCTTTGCTTTGAAAAGACTGTTTCTTTCCCTGGGGGATTCATGGCACATTTGTGAGAGACTGAGTTCTTATCAGAAGACATGGGGCTGTGACCCGGATGGAAAGATGCCACCAGCTAGAAGGTGGGGCCATGCGTGCGAGCCCCACCAGTACAGCCATCCTGACCCTGCTGCTGGCTTTGGGTCCAGAGAGACCTAGGGTTGAATTCTGATTTGATTTCTTACCAGCTGTGGGACCTCGGAAAAGTCACATTTGATCCTCAATTACTGTATCTACTAAAAAAAGAATGAGTATAATGCCTATCTAACTTTCAGCGTTGTTAGGATTTAATAAAATCACATACAGGAAACTTTGGGCTGAAGACCTGATGCCTAGAGTGAGTCTGAAAGGGTTTCCTTTCCTTCTTCTTTCCCTTCCTCTCTTCTTTCCGTTCCAGTTTTTTTTGAAAATCAACATTCCCCGTGAGACAGATATGGTAAACTCTCTCTTACAGGAGATGCTGGAAAAATTTACAGCTCACCCATGCCAGAACGCACAGAGATATCAGATCGAGAGACTGAACAGACGACTGAGCACGTGTGTATGTATCTGTGTCGCTCAGATAGGGCAACACCCACGTGTCTGTCTGATTCTGTGGGTGTGCGACAATAGAAGTGCAGAAAGCATCTCATCCAATCTCTTGCATTTTCTGATGTGACCCAGATAATTTGATTGACGTCTAATGCAGCACGCTGGTCCCTGGCAGGTCTGAATCTAGAACTCGTCTTCTGGTTCCAGGCCCATTCTCTCCTATTCACATACATGCATGCATGCATACAACACCCCCCCACCCCCACCACACACACACCCCATGCTGCTTTCTAGTTTTCAAAAATGACATCTGGTCAGGCGTCTTCCAGCACAATGCACTTTCTTTCTCCGTTCTGTGTGCGCCCTGTTACTCTTGCCACTCCAGTGTTTGCACTCACTTTGTCCTCTGGATTTTCTCAGAACAAAGGAATAAGACCAGTGATGGGTGAGGCTCTCGGGCACATGGGCTGCCCCACTACAGGGAGCAGGGCTGTGCTGGGTTTCAAAGCAGTCCTGGCTCTGCAGTCCCTATGTGTCTAGATAGTTCATGGCAAATACAACGAAGCAAACAGCTCTGAACCAATAGGAGAATGAGCGATGCAGTGAGAACCAGAGGTGGGGTGGGTAAGAGTTGGGCAGAGGGTCAGGGATGAAGTGAGGCTCAGGTGTGGAGGGACAGTGCCAGGTGTATACTGTATTTGGGAATAAAAGGATTTTTAGGCTCTGCCCAAAGTTTTCTCTGAATAGCCTGGCGTTGGAATGGTCACGTTAATCAAACAGCTAACTTTGAAGGCAAGACCTGCCCTATCATCCAAAAAACTCAAAGTTGGGACCAGGAGACCAAGGTTTTTAGTCTGTTTCCCTTCTCAGCTCGCCCTAAGATCTCTGTCTTCACTAAACGTCTCTGAATCAGCTCCTTCCTTTGTCAAACACCCACTCCCAGCACCTCCAAGGGAATTTATAAGTTAATGCTTCTGGTGAGCTTTGGAAGCGGTGCAGAGCCCCCAGACTCTGCGGAAAGAAGACTTCACTAGGCGTCTTGAGGGGGAAACCCGTCCTTTCACAGAACAGTGACCACAGCCTGTCTCCTCAGTGGACCGCATCATTTCCCACTTGGAGGGCAGACAGACACAGGACGGCACTCTCCTGCCTTCGCCAGAAGTCCTGGGCAGAGGCCCATCTCAATTGGGACTCAGGGCAACACCAACCTGCATGTGGACAGGACCGAGACCACGACACTGCAGCAGGTGGCATAGTGTGGGCTCATGTCGGGGAGGGCGGGGAGGGGCTCTAGGGGGCAATTGTACGTACACTACCCAGGAATGAAAGAGACCTTCCCCAATTGCTCCATTTCACATGGAGCAATTTGGAATGGCAATACCTCCTTCCCAGGTTTTTTGTTTTCTTTCCTCCTTACACCGCTGGCGAAAGGGCACATAGTAGGCACTCAATAAATATTTGTCCAGTGCCCGAATGCTTGGTAATCTAGCACTAATCTCCTCTCTGCAACTCCCCACCCCCAGGAAGAAATAAAAGATGTCCATTTGCGGCTCGGCCACATTCAGGCAAGCTTCCATATTGCTGCCAAGTCCTGCCATCTGCCACGTCCGCGGTGCAGGTGCTGGGCAGCCCCGACACCCACAAAGCCCGGCCGCAGGCACAAAGGCCGATGTGCACTGATAATTGCTGTGTGTGTAGCCCGCCGGCCGGCCAGGCTGATGCGAGTTTGCTGGGACTGCTGAGATTTGCATACAGATGGCCAGTCCGGCCGCAGGGCCACCCGCCACCACTGCCACCGCCGCCCGCCTGCACCCTGGTAGACCGGCCTGCAGCCCCTTTAGAAGTGTGTGCGGCTTTCACTGCAGACCAGCCCGGGAGAGGCCTCATTCTGCCTGCCCTGAATAGTCCGTCATTCACGGGGTTGCTTTGAAATTTGAAAAGAGAAAGAAAGGGTCTGAGAGAGCGAGAGGGAGAGACTGAGAGACAGAGAGACTGAGGTAGAGGCAGAGACTGAGAGAGACTGAGAAAGACGGACAAAGAGAAACAGACAACAGACAGGGATGCAGACGCTGTGACTCAGGCTGAGCTGTGAAAGAGACGGAAGGATACAGACAGAGAGGGCTGGAGAGGCAGAGGAAGCCTGAGACACTGAGACTGGAAGACAGAGACTGTGACTGAGAGACCGAGAGACAGAGAGACAGACGGACAGGTGGATAGAGACGGGCTGGGAGCAAACAGAGACAGGCAGACAGGGAGAAGAGAGGTGGAGGGGCAGGTGAGGAAAACACAGGTCTTTCCTTGTGACACAGAGTTGTGGTGACGAGGGAGCAGGGGCTTTGAAGACAAAAGGAGCCACTGGGAATGTGAAGAGATCTCTGTGGAGACTCAGCCTTGACCATGTGGCATTGGCTCCTCCAGCTCCTGGTCACAGGCAAGTGTCTGTCAAAGTCCCAGGTGACCAGGACGCAAGGAGAGAGGGGCCACGGGGGTTGGGGGGGTGGCGGTGGAGAAAAGGCATCACATTGAAATGTTACAGGCAGGTTGCAGCTGTTTTGAAACTGGAAAAAAAAGAAGAAAGAAAACAAAAGCCACGCACAAAAATAAATTTTAAAAAGTCACTGTAATAAAAAGAATTAAAGTTTTCACTGGAGGAAGAGTCTCTAACAGCAAATCCTCTAATCTCTGCACTCTGTCCGCGGGGCTGCAGCCTTTGCTGTTTTCCTTCATCTTGCTGGGTTTGGAAACAGCCCCCAGGATGAGCAGCCAGGCCCCAGGGACTCGAGGCGGAGGCGCTGGGCATCCCACACACACGGCAGGTGCTGGGCTGCGACTCAGCGCACTCTGTTGAACTAGCACTGGCGGCTTTAGCCCCGTGTTTGCTAATACCCTGGCCTCGCCCCCAGCAGCTCCCTGCCACCGCCTGTGGTGAATGGCCAGAGTGGCTGAAAAGAGAAAGGCGTCATTGAACTGCTGCCTCTCTTGTCCAAACTAAATGAAAGGGAAACAGAAAAGCAAGAGAGTAGCAATTTCTCATGTTCCTCACTGGACATTTTAAACCTGCTTTCTCCCCAGTGTTCCTCTGCAGGAGGAATCTGGGAGTCAGCCTTGATTTTTTCCCTCCTCTACCTCTTCCACCCTGCACCCAAGGCACGAAGACCATGAGCTCCTCCCCCTCCCCCTGGCTTGTCTGGGTGCCCCATATGGCTCCTCTCCTCCAGGCAGGGCCACTCCTCCCCCACCAACCCATCTTCTCCCACTGCGGCCAGAACGACGTTTCTAAAACACAATTCCATCTGTACCTCTCTCTTCCTGAAAACTGTTCAATGAACCATGATCATTGTCTAGAGCAGAGGTCTCCAACTTCTGGCTCACCGACCAGTACCGGTCTGGGCCTGATAGGAACCAGGCTGCACAGCAGGACTTGAGCTTGAATGTGATGGACTTGAATGATCTTGAAAACATCCCCCATCCCCGGTCCACGGAAAAACTGTCTTCCAGGAAAACGGTCCCTGGTGCCAAAAAGGTTGGGGACCACTGGTCTAGAGAATAAAGACCAAGCTCTCTAGCTTGGCATGGAAACCCCCGTCCCTGGCCCTGCCCCTTGCGCTCCAGTCCATTCTGGTTCCATTCCAGTCCATTCTAGTTCCATCCTAGTCTAGACTGTTGCACTCACAGGTCCGCTCACAGGTCTTCACTTCTTGGCAGGTCCCCTCCTATCCTGGTAAGAGGATGGAGGCTCCTTCTTTCACCCTGCCCACCTCCCTTCCTTGTCCAGCCCGCCACCAGCTGTTATGGGTGCCTTTACTGCCCAGGCCAGCAGGAGCCGAGGATAAAGGGCTGGAGAGAGGAACTGTCCTCTCTCGTCCGTCCCCACTTTCTTTCCCCTGGGTAGGGAAGGCACCGAGCAGCGGTGGCCGTTGGGTCCCCTGCCTTGGCACTGTCTGTTCCCCTTCCTGAGCCGAGACTCCAGTGTCTCCCCGTGTTCCCAGACCGTGACCGTTTTTGTATCCGAGGCCGCTACCGCGGAACCCGAGGCCCACGGACAGGGAACTGAAGGGTCTCGCTCAGTATTTGTATTCTGCTTTTCAGGTTTGAAGCTGTGCCAGGAACTTGGGCAAAGTCATTCACAGAGGGTCAATTCCATAAAAGGGAAATTACTGACAAGTCAAGCCAGACATGAACTGGGCTTTATGATCTCTTTTTCCTTTCGCCATTTGAAAAGTCAGAGCAAAATTCACGTCATCGGCTATATTTCGTTCTTTCAACAAGTAGTTAAGCCGAATGAATAAGACTGTGAGTGAGGGGTTTGTGAGATGGATTGTGAGTTTGGGGATTTTTATAAAATTAGCTCCAAATTGTTGATATTTTCATGCTCAGAAACATATCCCCCCACGGTGATCCTCTCTGAGTGACTCTGGGCCCATTCTTTTTCACTTAGTGCAAGTCTTGTGTGGACTTTGGCCCAAAGCAATACAATCTGGTTTAACTGAAAATGGAAAGATGTGCTGTGGTTAAATAGATGTCAGGGGTATAGAACTCTGAGTAAATGGTTTCTTTTGGGGCTGAATCTGGGTGGCTTTGGGTGATGATCCTCTTCTCTGGGCTTCTGCTTATTCTTCCATGGCCTAGAAATCAGTACATCTATTTGAAAAATGGGAAGGAGTGGAGAATGGAAAACCATAAATAAGAGAAAACAGTCTAAATACTGTTGGTGGACCTAACTTGTATGGCTCAGTGGATTGGGTGTCGTCCCACAAACTGAAAGGTTGCCGGTTCAATTCCCACTCAGGGCACACACCTGGGTTGCAGGCCAGGTCCCTGGTCGGGACATGTGCGAGAGGCAACTGATAGATGTTTCTCTTACTCGTCAATGTTTCTTTCCCTCTTTTCCGTCCCTTCCCCTCTCTCTAAGGATAAATAAAAATAAGTAAATAAATATCGTTAGTGGTTTCATTGAGATCACATCAGTCACTCTCATTTTCATTTAATTCACTGAGATTTAATGAAATGAGATTTCATTTTCATTTAACCCCATTTCCAAACTAAATTTCTTCACTATTGGAAAGGTGCTGTTGTAAAAACCAAGAGGAGAGACAAAGGCAGAGAGAGGAAGTGTGGAAGCCCTCCTGCTAGGGGTATGATTTGGGATGGGCACTTAAGCTTGCTAAGCATCATCTCCATAGCTCTAAAGATAATAACACCTACTTTTTAGGCTTTTTGTAAGGATTAAGCAAAAAATATATATACCTACCTAATGCAGTATCTGGCAAATAATAAGTGCTTTAAAAGAGTAGTTATGATTATTATTTATATTTATTATTGCTAAGGATGAAGTAAAAACAGTGAAATAAACCTGTGCACAGGTTGGATCTTCTACCCACAAGAAAGTATAAAACAGAAACAAATAATTATGGTGTCTTAGCTGCCCTGTTTATAACTATACTTCCATTTGTAACATTTCCTCTGCAGCAAGTTCACAAGCGTGAAGTTGTACTAACCTGAGAGTATGAAACGCCTTGTTCTTATTTCCAAGTCACTTCAGGAGGCAATGAACGATCAAAAAACAATGTATTAGAAAGCATCGTTCAGTTCAACCTAAGTATTCAGCAGGTATTTCTAGAACATAACAGCTATTTCTGGAATAGCAAGGCACTAGGCTGTGGAGAATGTGGAGAGGAAGAGTGTAAGTAATACCTTTAAGAGATGCCAATGGTTGACTATAGGAACAGACTTGGGTGTCCGAGGCCCCTGACTGAAACCTGCCCTGTATTTACTAGGTAACATTGAGTAAGCGATTGAGCTTCTGCAGGCTTTTCTTTCTTTAACTGTAAACGAGAGACTAACGTTTCATCTTGCAGGGTGGTTGTAGAAAGGCGAGTAGAGATGATAGGCGGGATGCTTCACGTGGAGGCACAAGACCCTGCAGGCTATTTTAAAGCATGGAGGCAGGCAGCTGAGCTCCAAGACCACAGGGTGATTTGAGACTGGATCCCTGGCCCGTTGACTTCCGCCCTCCTATGGGCAGTAAGCTGTTCTCTGACTAGGAAGCTCTCCCTCGCCTCTTGCCTCTGCTCCAGGCCAGAGGCCAGCAGACCTTCGGGCTGTGAGCTAGTGGTGACCATAGGCAGGGGGGAAGGCAAGTCAGCTTTTTGGTGCCACACAGATCTGAACTGCTTGGAAAATGGGGACCTCCCTGAACCTCACTTTTCTCCTTTGAGGAAGGAACCAGGTGGCTGGAAATGAGGAGAAAGACAGGAAATGGCCCTGCAAACAGTAAGTTGCTCTACCAGCATAAGAGATTGTTATCAGCTCCCAGAAAAGGAGGGAGGCGAGGAGAAAATCCCATCAATTAGTGGGCTTCCTGAGTTCCGTGTTACTCCAGCAAGGAGATTTGGGTATAATGAGCAGGTGGGCAGCAAGTGCCTTCCCGGTGTGCAGCCCTTCTGCTCAGAGTGTGGTCCGTGGCCCAGCAGCTCGGGCATTACCCAAGGACAGCTTGTTGGAGATGTAGCACCACGGTCTCCATCCCACATCGACCCAACCCAAACCTGCATTTTAACAAAATACCCCATGAGTCCTCATTAAGGCGTGAGAAGCCTTGGTCTGTAGGCCTCCGTGTTGGAATTAAATACGGTGTGCTCCGGAGGAAATGTCCCAGGAGGAGAAAGGACATGTGACCTGCACACACCTTTGGTGCTTCTGGTTTCTGGGGACAACTTCAGAACTAATTACAAAAAAGGGAATCCTGGGGGGAAACTCGGGAGGAACAGCTGTCTCAGCTGAGCCTAAATACTTTCAAAGACCCTGCTTAGCTCAATCAATATCACAAAGGTTACTGACGAGGAGATCGCACTTAGAAACGCTTTGTTATCAATTAGTTAATCATTAGGTCAACCAGTCCTATTGATGGCTGTGCTAACGACACTTAGAGGCACTCTGACATTTTCACTTTACTAGACAAATCCGAGAGGGATCTCATTGTCCGCCCCGGCATTTCCAGGATTTCTTACCTTTCTTAGAGGGGTTGCCCTTGCTCAGAAACATCTCTCCTCCATTCTCTTCTCCCTTTAATGCTTAATAAGGTACTTTTCCTTTAAGACTGAGCTCAGTTCCCACCTTCTCTGTGGGACTGTCCATCCGTTTGGGGTAAGAGTACATATGAAAGACAAGGATCTGAAACGGGAATGGGATTCTCTTAAAACTCAGTGACACACCTTCCACAGGGAACCCTGTGGAAAGTCTGTGTAGCTAGAAATGTGTTCAGCATTCATTCCTGGGTGAGCACCTCCTTTGTAGCTGCCACGGAGAGCGATTCACCTCATCCTGACAAGGGCCTTCCTAGGCAGATATTATCATCCCCGTTTTAAACACAAAGAAAATTGAGACTCCATGGAGCTACGATTTACATACAATATCCTCTAGCTCCTGAGCACTCAACTCCTTCTGTCCTCTGTGGATTTGGAGAGGAGGAGGTGTGGGAGGAAGAACAAGGACTGGGGGTAGGAGACTCTGTCCTGATGGAAGTCCCCTGGGTAGCATCATGGAGATCCCAGATATACCTGGAGGTCCAGCGTGGGAGGGGGTGTGTACAGTGGTTTCTAATGGGTCACTAGGGCCATTTATTCATTGTTCACCTCCCACCCTTCCGTGGATTTCCCTGGAGTAGGCATCAGCATCCTGCAACTCCAAACATCTTGGTGAGTTAAGATGGGAGGCCCCTTTCAGCTGTAATGTTTTGTAAAAAGGAAGAATATATCTCCTTTTATTTCTTTCTTGACCACATTTTCTTTCTTTCTTTCTTTCTTTCTTTCTTTCTTTCTTTCTTTCTTTCTTTCTTTCTTTCTTTCTTTCTTTCTTTCTTTCTGGCCTGAGCACCCCACCCCGCCCCGTTCTCTTTCTTTCTCTCTTTCTTGTGAAAGTGGGTGTGTTTAGCCATTAGAACTGGTTAGAAGCCAGAGATAGTTAGGCGTCTTCTGGTTGGAACAGAAATGGCCCTGTTAGCCGTGGACTGCATCCAAGCCCCCGATCAGCCCCCCAAGAAGATCTCCATATAAATGGTTCCTTCAGGGCTCCCCTTTGAATGCTTTCTTGGTCCTGGGGGTCTGAAATGGAGCCAATTTGAGAGAGTTCCAGGCATTTCCCACAGGGCCTCCCTCCCCAAAGCTTCTCAAAGCAATCCCAGAGGTCCTGGCCTCTTCTCTCACTAGGGGCTCCTGCCATGGTGAGGGTTAGGGAGACTTGCCTTTAGGCCCCTGACACCTTTGGCCCTGGCCCTTTGGAAGTGCACCAGCTGGCTGGCTTATCCTTGAGCATAGAGACAGAGTCCAGGACGGCATCTGGCACACAGCAGTTCTGCAGGAAAGGTTCATTCGCTTTACCTCTGAAACAGGTACGTACTGCTTGGACGCGCTCTGGCCCGAGGCCTGTGCCTAGCTCCCAAGTACGCTGCCCATAAAAAGGGTTTTCTGGTGTCCACTGTGTTACTAATAACACCTTTTGAATAAGTGAAATACCAGTGACTTACAGATGCTCTTAAATGTGTAAGAGAGGATTTCAGCAAACTTGCTGATGTTCCGAGTTTTCACAGTACAGATATGAAACCTAGGGGTATATGTCTCTGTTAAAATAATATTAACAAAACCAAAGTCACTTCAGCAAAGCACAGAAGGAAAAGGTATGGACTTGGCAGAAATGGGTTTGAATTCGTGACTCTGATAAGTTGCTTGGCCTCTTGGAGCCTCAGTTTCCTCTGAAGGCCTTTGCTCAAGTGAGATAATAGATAAGAAAATACTTTGAAGAATATAAACTTAGTCATACCTCCATTTACTTAGGCTGATTTTTAGAGGCTCACAAACTGGGCTTAAAAGAAGAAGCAAATTCTAGATGAACCCAGCCTGAATTAGTAATACAGCGCCCGGCAGAAGTAGGGCCTGCCTGAGTGTGGTTGGTAGGGTAATAATATGGGTGTAATAATTTATAGTTTTAATTTGAACATTTCACCTAGAATGTCCTGTGGTGGGTGTGCTTGAGTGTGATATTGTTATGTTACAGAATTACATGCTTATGATTTTGTAGTAAAAGATTCTGTAACAAAAAGGGGGCGTTATTTGTGCTGGACCCTGCATTTTACTGGGTTCAAAATGCCTATTAGGTTGGGGGAGGCCGCTGAGGCCCAGAGAGGGTCAGTGACCCCCCTAGTCCTTCCCACAGGCCAGAAGAGCAATCAGTGCACACGTCTTGCTTCCTTCCCAATAAGGCCACCATTGTACTGTGTGGCCTTGGCCAATCTCCTGCCTTCTCTGGGCCTCTGCTTCTCTCTTCCTCACCTGACTATCCTGGACCTGAAGATCACCGGACCCTTTCCTGTTCCATTCTTTCGGCATTCTAGTTCACATTCACCGGAAGTCCTTATTAGAAAGAGGACTCGGTTCCAAAATCCAAACCTTCCCTTACACTGTATGGACGTGCATTTCCCCCGAACTGGTTAAGAAATTTCTTTGAGTTTGGGCATAGCAGCTATCTGCAGTTTTCTCGAGGGTAGGGGCTATATGTCTCACAAATATTGCTCCATCTCTTCTGAAGCCCCCAGCACAGAACTGGGGAGAAGGGAGCATTCAGAAAATGTCTGTTGAATTGAAAACCCATCAGCCAGCAGGTCAGCGCCTTGATAACCCGTGCTACTGCCACTCACATGGCAGCTGAGGAAACTACGGAGAGCCCTGGGAAAATCATGAGGAACTGGGGCTGATGAAAACCGCAGACGCTGCGGTGGTCTCAGCAGCGAATGAGCCATAAAACGCACACATCTGGGCAAGGGTAAGAGCGAGGTAATGTTAACAACAACAACAACAATAATAATGATAATAATAATAATAATGCCACCCAGAGAGTATCTGTTGAGCTTATTTGTTTTCTAAGCTGTTCAGATATATTACTTCACTTAATTGTCACATTTTCACGAGGAAAGTGTGTTCCTATCCCCATTGTGCAGATGGGGAAATAGAGGCCCAGGGAGGTCGCTGACGTGCCTCGGGTCCCACAGCTACAGATGGCAGAGTTGTGACCCACGTCAGAGCCCCTCTGAGGTGGCAGACATGTTAGGGGGTCCTCAGTGATTAATTCATGTCGTCCCTGTGACAACTGACCCAGGGAGTTCTTTTTCCCCTCTTTTACACTTGAAGAAATGCAGGACCCAGAGGGGAATTTGGTGGAGCCAGGATTTGCTGTCGGTCAAACAGACTGTCATGGACTATCAGCAGTCAGGGCCTCTGCTTGGGTGCCGTTCTGCCTGGGCATCAACCCCGGCTCTGCCATTGTGTGAACTTGGGCAATGAGCTTCATCCTTCGGCGACTCAATTTCTTCACCTGTAAAATGAGGATAATTGCCGGCAGGGACAAGTACCTTGAAGAAAATTCAACAGAGGAATGGGATGGAATGGTACGACCAGGCCAGGCATGCGGAGGACGGCATGTGGAGGAGTGATTTCAAGGACAGGAAGTCTGCCTGGCTGCACACGGTCAGAGCGGAGCCGTCAGGAGCTTTGTCTAGCACAACAAGGCCTGGGGGAGTGAAATAATGCAGACTGTGCATAATACTTGGGATCTACATTGCCCTTGTGTTATTCAATCAGTAAACATTTTAGATGGCGTTTAAATATGGAACGAAAGGAAAAAGGAAATCGATTTCTAAAACTGACTCACCATCTGTGAAATCTGAGTCATATTTTTCTCATGGAACTGCTCACTCTCCTATTGATCATGAGGATGATCACATTAATGAAATGATTAAAATCGTTGTTAGCATGGATGATCGAATTCCAAAAGCGCTGTCCACACTGTGGGCCCTCATTTATATATAAAGAAGGAAGGTCCATTAATGAGCAGAGCTGGATACTATCAGCTGGTGCTTTGATGTGTTAATTGCAAATCATTCTAATCTTTTTAGTAAAGAACAACTTCTGCTAGGCAGTGAGCCTACTTATATACACCGTATGTACTAGAAATTAATATGACTCCATTCATCTTGAACACCCTGACAACTTTAAACAACTGTTTCTTAAGCATCTACTGGGCCCTTAGCACCGTGGCCAGGTTTTTGGGAGAATAAGAAGCAGTGAACTGTGTGATTGCTGCTCTCAAAGCTCTCAGAGCGACTGATGGCAGTAGGTACATCTGTGTGAAAAGTGTAGGGAACGGGATAGGAACTGGGATGAGGTGACTGCATGTGCCAAGCGACTTTTTTTTCCTAAATAGGCTTTATTTTTTTTACAGCAGTTTTAAGTTCACAGCAAAATTGAGAAGAAGGTACAGAGATATCCCACATACCCCCAACCCTCCCACACAGACAGCCTTCCCCGTGATCGACATCCCCCACCAAAGTGGTACATTCGTTACAGCTGGTGAACCTCCCCTGACACATCATTATCACCCAAAGTCCGCAGTTCACCTTAAGGGTCACTCCTGGTGTTGTACATTCTGTGGGTTTGCACAAATGTATTTGACGTGTGCCCATTAGTATAGTATCACACAGAGTATCGTCACCGCCCCCAAAATGCTTTGTGCTCCAACTGTTCATCCTTCCCTCCCCCAACCCCTGGAAACCACTGATCCTTTCACTGTCTTCATAGTTTTGCTTTTTCCAGAATGTCACAGAGTTGGAATAACACAGTATGTAGCCTTTTCAGATTGGTTTCTTTCACTTAGTAATATGTATTTAAATTTCCCGTGTCTTCTCATGGCTTGATAGCTCATTTCTTTTCTGCACCGGACACTGGGTAATATTCCATTGTCTGCATGTACCTCAGTTGTTTATTTATCACCAATTGGAGAGCATTCTGATTGCTTCCCAGTGTTGGCAGTTATGAATGAATCTACCATAAACACCTGCTTGTGACTTTAAGTTAGTTTATGTCTTTGTGCTGCAATTTCTTTATCACATAGAGATAGTAATAGAAGCAGAGGCTACACAGGTGGACTGGAAACAGACTGGATTCTGATGGTGGTGCTGATACTGAGCAGGTCTTGGACATGTCCCGTGACCTCTCTATGCCTCGGGTCCCTATCTAGAAAATAAGGATGGTAATACTTCCTGCTTCATGATTTTGCTATGAAGATTCAATTCTTTAACAGAGTAAAGAGCTTAGGATAATGGTAAAACTAAGGGTTTGCTACCTGAATGAAATAAATAATGCCCTTCTCACAGTATTGCTTTCAAAGTTAAATGAAAGAGTGTGCAAAATTACTTATTATAGAACCTTGTGTATAATAGACATTCGATGAATGTTGTCTCCTCTTTTCTTTGCTCTTGACCTTCCTTTTAGCATACTGTACAAAGAGCATTTTCTGCCTACTGTGGCATAAGAGGTGGAGATCAGCAGTTCCAACTTGTCAGCACATTAGAATTCCTTGGGGGAACTTTAAATATTTCCAATCTCTAAGCACAGCCTAGACAAATTAAACCTGATTGGCTAGGGATGGAACTTAGGCATTAGTATTTTTCAATACCTGCCTTGTGATTCCACCGTGTAACCAGGTTGGAGAACTAGTAGGATAAACCATCAGGGCCTAGCAGCGTCCTGGAAGTGGCCAGGGAAGCTTTCTTGGAGTTGGTTTTCTTTTTGTTGGCTCATAGAGGCTGTTTCTCAGCTCAACCCACCTCGCAAGCTGCATTCATCCCTTTGACAAATTGTTATTGGGACCTGCGATGTGTGAGGGACAGAGGGTACCTTCCTGAGCAAGCCAAGCCAAGTCTTGTCCTCATGGCGCTCACACTGGAAAGTGAAGATGGATACACGTGCAGAGAGATCAATGGTAAGGAGGACAGTGATAAGTGCCACAAGGAAGAGAAAATAGCACAGGCGTAGAATGACCAGGGTGGGGTAGGCTCAGAGGCTCCCAGAGAAGTTGACATTTGAGTTGAGCCCGAAGGCGTGATGTGGCATCAGTCCTGTGAAGAGCATTCAGGTGGAGGTCACAGATTTGTGCATTCAAGGGACAGAAAGGCTGTGAGTCTGGCCAGCGGCATGGAGAGAGGCAAGGGCCTGGGCACAGAGGGCCTTCTGGAGATGCTGAGGGTTTTATCTGAAGTGCAGTGGGAAGCCACTGGAGGCTTTGATGCAGCAAGTGCTGCCCTCTGTTTATAGGGAGGGTTATGGTTGAGCGGTGACTGCAGGGAGAGTGGTTAGGAAGCCACAGGCATGGCCCATGTCAGAGAAGACCATGGCTTGGGCTGGGGTGGGGGCAGTGAAGACAGATGCAGCCCTTAGATTCCAGATGTCCTTCGGTGGAAGAGCCAATGGGACTTGCCCTTAGGGAGGGTACCTGGAGGGACAGCAAGGAAAAGGATCAAAATCACTTCCAGATTTTGGACCTGACAGCTGAGTGCATGGTGCTATTTCAAGATGGGAAGCTCCAGGAAGAATATTTAGTAAGAATGTGCTCTGGGTGCCTTGGGGTTGTCCCATGGTCAGGCAGGGGTGAGGGCATAGGGATTCACAGCTTTTGTACAACCTGGGAAGCCCAGGCCCATCGGAACCTGTTATGTGGCCCTTTGCCTGGGTAATATCTTCTCCTAGAGCATTTGGGAGAAGCTGTGATCCTACCTTGAAACATCCATAAAATATCTACAAATTGCATTCCAAATGCGGTGCAGACTAGTAGCTGGGAATAGGTATTGTGCAGAGTGGTTTAAACCGTTCTTTTTCTCTTTCTTTCTCCAGAAGCAAAGCTGAACTCCATTGCCTCAGAGATCCATCTCAGCAATCTTAAAACTGAACTTTAAATTTCTTTTCTGGTGACTTACTGCAAGCAATCCAGAAAGAGCCCCCAGCTGGAACCCCGCTGACAGACTTTGTGATCTTGGGCAAGTCACTTAACCCTCGGGGGGCCCCAGTTGCTTCATCTATAAACGAGGGGGTTGGGTAGGGTGTTTGCAAGGATACCTTTTAGCTCTAATGATCTGGTTTCTTAAAGCAGACTTCTTCTGCTCCCATTAAAGCAATGAGGCTGAGAGAGGAGGGGAGGGAAGCGTGGGCCTGGATCAAAGTGGCCCTCCCAGAGCCCTTGCCTTCTGCCTGTGGAACTTTCTCATCTTGCCTTTTAAAAAGCTGAAGGTAGAGGCTGTGATATTGGAAGACTTCTGTGGATTCTGGGACGGGAATTGGTCAATTCTTGTGGAGCACCTACCCAGAGCCTAAGCATAAGCTGGTCACTGGTGAACTAGAGATAATTCATCAAAAGAAAGAAAAGGAATAATAAAGAAGATAATTCTGAAAGAAGGAGCCTTGACGTGGCATAGGGAACACAATAAAAAAAAAGGCAATTCATTTCCTGCACTCACAAAACTCTTATTCTAATTTTCTAGTAAAGCATAATTTGATTAAATCCCTACTCTGTGCTAGCAAATTAATGTGAGAAAAATGCGCTATATCATTTAATTCTCTTTTAAAATGCTAGTGTTCTCCTGTTCATCACTTTTCAGAGTCACTGTGTGTACAAACGACTTCTGAGGTGAACATGAGATTTAAAAATGATTATGAACTCATGATTTTGATATATTTTGCGTTTTATCCCTTTCTGTTATTTTTCTTTTCCATGCTCGAATTGTGTCATTTTTGGTCCAGGGCAATCCTTCAGGTTGTCCTTTTGCCACAGCTCCCAGTCATCTCTGAGAGCCCCTTGCTTTCTGGTACATTATTCATCCTCACAAGGACCCCAAAGAAACAGGCACTGTGGTTATTTGCGTTTTGCAGTTGACAACACTGAGCATTGCCGAAGGCCACAAGGCCATGGAAGGTGGAGCTGGAATTTGATCTTTACCCCGAATTCCAAACTCTTAAGCATTTCACCACACATTCTATTCGAAAAGGTAAGATGAACAATAAGCGGAACAATTAGTAAATATTAAAAAGTGTGTTACGTTAATACAACAAAGAGGCCATTAGACTGACGTGGCTCTAAAGCCTTAGTGGCCTAGTAAGCAAACCAAAACCTAAGCCTGCACAGGAGTATTCATATCAATAATATGTGATAATGAGAAACAACCCAAAGGTGAATGTGTAATCACAGCGTGGTCCATTCTATGCTCTTCTAGGTATGGCAGCCTTGGAACCTAATGCAGATATTAAACATCATGTATATGGAGAGTTTTTAATCACATGAGAGTATTCTTAGCATAGACTTAAATCAAAAGATTCAGGGTATGGAATTATAAACACAAAATGACCTTCCCTGTGTAACGACAAATGCACAGAGAGAAGACTGGTAGGAAATACACTCAGGACCTCAGCGGGAGCTTCTCTCTGCGTGGTCTTTACCACCTCCTTTCTGCTTTTCTCTGTTTTCCAGAATGGGCGTGCCTTACTGTTACAATGGGCAAAAACCAACTAAAGGAGGGGCAGTGAACTTCTTTACCTACTGCCTCAACGCTTGCACAAGGTAAAAGCCAAGCGTTACTTTTCTTTTGTAAAACAGAAGTCAGGCGGGGTGACGGATGCTCTGGGAAGGGTGGGTGGGGGTTGTCCCCTCAGAACAATTCAGGATGAAGGGTGAGGTCACCAAGTTGGTGAGAGGTAGGGCTCAGGGGTGCCCACCTTGGTGGCTCCCAACCCTGCTCCACAGCTACCTGAAGAGGTACGGAGGCCAGTGCTGGTGGAAACTCCAATTTTCCAGTCCTTAGGGGCACAGTGGGCCGGCAGTCAGCGGAGGCTTTGATGTGGTGAACCTCTGTGGGGGTCAGGCGGCTCTGACCTCTGCAGTGTTCTCCCTGCAAAGCTGCAGCCCGGCCGGGTCAGCGCCTCCTCTGTTTCCTGGGTCTGCATTAGCTCCCGGGCCAGGGAGCAGGGTGCACCCCACCCCTCCCCCCTGCCTCCTCCTCCTGCCCAAGTGCCCCCACCCCATCGCTCCCAGTGTGTCCACTCAGGGGGAAACATCAGCATTCACTTCCTTATTCTAATGGCTCCATCCTCTTCCAGCCACAAGCATTTTGTCGCTGTGACCCCTGAGGTTATTCTGGCCTTTTGATCTTGCCTACCCATAGCCCGGCTCCCCAGCTGCCCCCATGGGTGCGAACCCCTTCCTGGACGGGGTGTCTATCGGCGTGGTTGGGCCCCTGGAGCGGAGAAGCCCCACTGCTGGGACTTGGAGAACCAGAACAGGGTGGGTTCCAGTGGAGGCAGTCCAGTCTTTCTCGCCATCTGAGAACTCGCTCCTTAAAACTCAAAAGCCCAATTGAGCTTCTCCCCTTTGGGGTGGCAGAGCTTTTTCCTAAATCCTCCAATGCTCCACAATACCTGCCCCCCATCTCCCATTCTTAACATTTCCCAGAATTCTCTGTTTGCCTGTTGTCCCCTGGAATGTTCTGGCCTCGCTGATTGTCTACAAGTTCTCCAGATTCCACATTAGTGTAACTCTCCCTGTCCCTGTGGCACGGGACTGCAGTTCTGGGACAGCACCTCCGTGACCAGCGGCGGCAGTTACAGCTACTCCCTCCCCTCTGGGCCACCTGGACAGCGAGCTCCTTGAAAGCACACTCCCCATTCTCTTCCTTAGCAGAGCCCGTCTGCCCCAACGTGCCCCCAGCAGGGCCTGGAACAGTCAAGGGGAGCATGTCATCACTCCAAGCCACAGTGATGCCGATATTTTCAGAAGGAGCTTTAGGTGACTGGATGGGAATAACTGGTTTATGAACCAAATGCTTCTGAATCGAGTCCCAGGGGTTTGAGAGAGGGTAGAGGTGTCTGGAAAGGTTTGGTGAGCTTTTTAAAACATCGGAAGAATCAATTCACGTGCTCACTGATTTCTCCCAGTAGGCGTTGAGCACCTCTTCTGGATGATTATTACTGTGCTTTTCGCATGGGGGTGAAGAAGGGAAAATGACTAGTATTGTCCTGGATGGGCTCCCATCCGGCGGTGACAGCAGTGCAGGGGAGAGGCAGTGTGGCCGTCAGGAAGCATGGTGACAGGTAGACCCTTAGGCATGCCGAATTCTGCGTAGAAAGAGAAGGAGCTGGACTGCACAGGAAAGGTTAAACCTCTGGAGACAGATGCAAAATGTTCACAATAACACATTCATTAGGCAGTATTGTACAGCCTGGGAGAATGAATGTATTTCCTCCAATGTGAATAATCTCAATTCAAATTCCAATTAAGGACTTCGAGGAAACGAAGCTGAAGCATCAAACAGCAAGTTAAACAGAGCCCTTCCCGTCTGCCTCCAGACAGCTGGATGCACTTTGCTGACATTTGTCCCTATGCCTCTTCAGGAAATTTGGGCTGGCCCATTGGCAGCCAGCCAGAACTGCCTTTTGGTGTGTGCCAACCGTTTAGGAATCTACCTAGAATCCCCTCTGTGGTGAGTGGAGTCTATTAGTGTAGTCGTTTCTCTTTGTCAGCCCAGATATAATTACACTGTCCAAAGGGTAAACTTCTGTTCTTTCATTACCATGCTCATCTATTCATTCATTTCATTCTACAAACGCTTTACTAAATGCTTGGAACTATATTGGGTTCGGGGGATATAAGAGAAATACAATGTGGTGTCTGCCCTCAAGAATGTTATTTTAGTGGCAGTCACTGCCAAGGCCACCAGGAACTGCCATGATGAAGGAAACACAAGCCTTAACCCTAACCCCTACGTGGAAGCATGCAAGGAAGACAGACAAAAGCTTTGCTGGACAGGATTACACCTGATGGCTCTCAAAGGTTAAAGAATTAGCCAGGTGAGGAAAAGGGGCGGGGTGAATTGTGTTTGAGGTTAGAAGGAAGGTGGGTTAATGTGAAAGACCCTGGAAACAGCGAGAAGGTAGAGTGGGAACCTGGGGCAGCCAGGGTGGGCCCTGACCCTTGTTTCAGAAGGGCCCAGGGGCCATGGGGATGTGCACTCCACTCTGCCAGTGTGGTCCTTCTGCTGGGGTGTGTGTCCTGGGGATGGACCGGGTTCCGACCGCACCTCTGGACCAAGGCTGCCTGCCGGGGCTCTGGGCAGCCACTTCGCCTGTGCTATTTTCCAACACGACCCACCTTCGTCATTTGTCAAGCACCCTGGCAACGTGAAACCCTCTCATCCTCCAAACCGTGGCATTGCGGGTGCCAATAGGTTTTGGGAACACTGACTGGCTGCACACAGTTCTGTGTTCAGTTGGGGGGCATCTTGCGCCCGCCCCCACCCGGATATGCGGGTAGATGCCTCTGAACGTGCTGTCTGGATCTGAGGCGGAAAGATAATTATTTGCCTTTCTCATAAGGAAAGCTAATTACTAGAAGGAATCCCAGCGTAATTACATAGTGAGGCTCAGTGTCTTTGTACACACTGCTTCCTGACAGCGACGTCCCCATTCGCCCGTCGCCATCGGAGGAGGAGGGGACGATCAGTTCTGATTCTTCCTAGCTTGTGCACCGAGCCTGCCTCCGACTGAGGGTCCTTTGGGGTAGGAAAGCCGAGTCGGGCGTCTGGGTGACAGGAAGGGGAGAGCAGTGCCTGATAAAGGTTCGTGCCTTGCAGTAACCTTGTCAGAAGTCACTGGAACATTCCACACTGAGGACCGGTGCTCAGCGAGATCGCACCTGCTCCAGGCCTCTTTGCGGGAAGTGTTGGAGCTGGAATCTGAACCCGGGGCTCTGATTGAACAGCTTGTACTTTCCCTCACAGCGGTGGCACTGTTGGACATTGCCTGGCTGTTGGGTGTCGCGCACAGAGTGGCAGTGTGGCCAGGGAGGAGACGAGGAACTTGCTTCTCAGTGGGGCTAGGCCCAACGGGCCAACCTGGAGCTGAGGGCTGGGCCGGGAGTGGGCCAGGGAAGGAAGACCATGCTCCCTGTGATTGAACACTTACTATGGTGTTCACGGGTGGGGACAGGCACACTCCGGTAGGGAGGGTGGGATCGGATGTATTGTCCTCAGGGGCGAGCGGCTCACAGTGGGTCTTCATATCCCTATCACGCTCCCAGCACCAACAGCGACCGGCTGACAGGGAGGGAGGCCAATGCGGAGGGGGGCCTGCAGGCTTGAAAGTCTTGTGTGGTCTTCTCACGAGGAGAAGAGGGCCAGGAGGCCAGGAGGCAACACGAGGATATTCTAGGCAGAAAAAAAGATGAAGAATTGAACAAAATCCAAATGCACATTGTTGCCGAAACGAATAAACTATAGGGTGGGAGCCACTTTGTTGAGAGAGCGGTGGCTGCTGACCAGGATCTCAGAGGCTGCTGGGATTGCTCATGGGGATAGGGAAGAGGTTGACAAGGTGATTTTAAAGTGACCTTCCTATTTTGATACTCTGTGAGTTGTGAGTCAATGTTAACATATATTTAAATATTAATAATGCCATTGGAACATATCTGGGAAGGACCTTCAACTCTTAGTAGCCTTTGACTCAGTCATTTTCCTTCATGAAGTCTTTCTGAAGGAACTCTATAAACAAGTGCATTCATGGCAGCATTGTTTATCGGAGCAGAAAATTGGGAATAACCTAGAAATCCAGCAATAGGGGATTCACTATGTAAACGGTGTTCCATCCTCACAAGAGGTTTTAATGCAGCTATTAAAAGGATGTTTGTGAAGACTTTATAAAAACAGAGGGAAACGGTTACGTCATAACATTAAGAGGGAGGGACAGGATATAAAATTGTGTAGAGTCGCAATGATGAAAACAGTTTCATAGAGCAGCCCCCACACAGTTACGCACAGAAAAAACTGGAGGAAGTATATAATTTTTGATTGATGGCAAGATAGGGGATTAAAACTTTAACTTCACTTTTCTAATAGAAAAGATAAACTTTATTAATATATTTAAAAAATTAAAACACAAAACAATGGCAACAAAAGCAAGAACAAAAACTCTGGTGCAAGAGCCAGGCAATTCTTACTCCTTTCTGGCACTCGGGACCCTGACCAGGTCCGTGACTTGGAAGAATGCAGCTTTGGGTTTTGGGAGAGTGCTTGAGGGCAGGCCAACCGTGTAAGGAAGCCCTTGACACAGCAGTGGTTGGTGGGTGTTGGACCCTGGACCGAAGGGCGGTTTTTGAGTAATAGCTACTCCTCAGAGGCTCGGATGGCAGCACCCAGGAGTAAGACTGCACCCCAGGCATCTGTTAGGACCCACAGTATCCAGTGCTGATGCGAAGAAAGTTGCCAATCTGCTCCATCCAGGATTTTGTGAAAAGTTAAATGGCCTCATTTCTGTTTGAATCTCTTGGGAAACAGTGAGAGCTGAGAGGTTTCATGGCAAAGTCTAGAGTATGGGTCAGAGTTTCAGGCTCAAATCCTGTTTCTACTTCTCATTCCTTCTGAGATCTTGGGTTTCATCTGCCAAAGACAGAATTATAACACGGACCCCAGACAAGTCAGCGCAGAGACATCAGCGAGGCACCGTCTGCAAAGTGCCTGACTCGAAGCAGGAACTCAGCCCAAGGTAGCTCACATCTGTGGGGTTCTTCTGAGCAGACTTGTGCCCTGGCCTGGCTGCCTCCTCCTTGGCTGATGAGAGATGTGCCCCTGGTCGAGAGCACTCACTGTGACGATCCTAGTTTTAAATTGGCCAGTTTGGTTAATGACATGACCTAGCAGGCGGGCCTCATTGTGTGACCGAGCACTAAATTAGTCCCACAAAGGAAATTGCTTTACTGATGTCCTGCACTGATACCCATGAGAAGGTCCCCCTCCCCTCAAGACAAAGCCGATGACCAATCACTTCTCCTCTGAGGGGTTTCACAGGATCAGACGGCTGGAGGCAAAACTGGCTTTGGCGGTAGCTGGTGGCGCTGCTGGCATGGCTCCCAGGAAGGTGAGCTTTTGCGGCCTCTGCTCTGGTCTGTACCTCCGGACATCAGTTCAGTGAACAGTTTTAGGGTCCTTGACTATAAACAAAACCTCCGCATAATTGCCAAATGAGGATTTCACACAGGTTGATGATATATCCCTTGGAAAGGCCTGGGAACCCCAACATGACCCAATAAGCTGGAGACTTGGGTGGCCAAGATCTGAGGGAGATCATTGTGTCTAGAAAGACCAACCTAGTGAACGCCTGCCACTCCATGACAATGGCTCCAGCTCCTTGGAGCCTTGACGGTGCTTGGGCTTCCTGGTCCCTTTTTCAAAAGGTAGACTTTCTTAGGAAGGTCCCATCCTGTGCCATTATTAGTATTGGGTCAAGTTGCCAGGGACATGGAATGACAGGGTGCTGGCTAGGGTTGGGAAGCAGGGCAGGCAAAATTGAGAGCAAACAGGAGAGTAGTAGTGAAGACACTATGCACCTGCCCTGCCTATCCCCTGAGATTTAGGTTTCATCCACTTCCCAAATGAGTGTAGGGTAAGCCTGAAGCAAGAATATGTCTAACATAGGAGGGAATCTAGGCGGACATCTCCATTGAGGGAGTGGCGGGAAGGGGATAGGGTCAGTGAGAGAGTGGGGACATCGGGGTCTCACCTGAGAAATGGGAGGAGGGTGGCTGAGATGACTTCCAAAGCCACTTTCAACCCTACATAGTTGGCCTTCCACTCTCAGGGTCTGACTCCCGGGAAGGAATGCAGTCTTTCTGAGAGTTAGAGTTCTGGTCCAGGTCCTGAGCCTGTGGGGTTTGCACGCTGCAGGGGAAGCGCTGCTTCTGGGATGCTGGTCTCTTAGGCCAGCAAAGCATTGATTGTCACAGAGTCAGGATGTCCTGAAGGAAGAGAATCGGACACTGCTGCAGAGTCAAGTTCATTCCCCGTGCTTCTGTATCCATTGCCCTGTGGTGGTATGTGTGAAGTCTCCGGACCCCAGACACCGGTAACAAGGACCCTCATACATCTGAACTGTAGTTCTAAGATGAGGAAACTGAGGCCCCCCGGGGAAAGTGACTTACCCACTGTTAGGCACAGAAAGAATCAGAGTGAATCGCTAAGTCCTTATTTCCTTGACCTACAGACCCACTGTTCCGCTTGCTGAGCACCCAGCCTCTGATAACACCCTGGGGCAGAGCTCCCCGGCATTTCCTGCCTCATGTGTGCAATTGTGAGGATGGATTGTAGCTGGGATTTTGTTTCAAGGTTTTAATATGATTAGCGAACATCAAATATCAAAAGCTTATCTAGTAAACACCTCCCGTCCGTGCCATGGATGTTATGGTCAGCTTCAGATTGAAGTCGAGTCACATTTCAAAACAGATGCAATTTCAAGAGGCCAGAGTGAGGCCGCTCACATCTGCTGGCTGTGATCTTTCGTGTGCAGTAAATGGCATTGTTGGAGGGCTTGGCTATAAAACATCAGCCTGGTCAGCAAGACCTGCTTACAATGCTGGGAGCTTTCCGGGGGATTTTAAAAATGCAGGCGTGCACTCTGAGGCTGGGGGCGGTCTGCCAGGGCAAGGACGAGTCGCCCATTTAGGACTGGGATGTCCAAATCAAATATTTATTATCTTTGAGCAGAATTCAAGCAATGCTATTAGGAGCCGTAGGGTTTCTAGGGATGATTGTGGCAGGAGAGAGGGAGAGAGATGGTGAGCATTTGCAAAATAAAACTTCGGTGCCCCCTTTCCTCTCTCCCCACTTAAGCCAAAGGAAGAACACTTTCATCCTTGTTCTAGATGACATAAAAAAAAAAATCTTTGTGACTAAGAGTAAGGCACAAAGCCAATGCACGCTCAGTGTGTGTGTTTTCCCTTGGGCCCGTGAATACTGCAGCTAAATGCACTGCCCTTGTGGGAGGTGTCAGGTGTCCACTGAGCACTCCCACTCATCTTTGAAGGTGCAGGGTGTGTGTATGTGTGTGGGATGCATGAGTGTGAGTGTGTGTGAGTGCCGGTTCCTCCCAGTAATTTCTGTCACTGCAACGGAGCCACTGCCAGCATCTGGGCGGGTGCCTTTCTCTTTCTACTGCTCACTAGGGAAGAAGGTGACACTCTATCTAGGGGACTAAGGTTTCTCCAGGCGCCACAGTTCATGGATTTGAGTGACCCATTCCAGCTGTATCTGGCGGCAGCTCCGAAGCTGGCTGTGGCCCGGCGGGTGGCAGGGTGGCTTACACCGTGGAAAATGTGTTCCTAATGGGGCAGCAGCTGCCACTGTCCAGAGCTCGAGGAGTCGGGGTAATGAGAGAAATTGTTCTCTGCTGTTGGGCCTGGCAGTTTTCACCCATAAATGAAGATTTGCTGCCTCTAACAGGGGAGGCATTTGTTTGTTTAGATTCCTAGAAGCTGATGAGGAGGTGGAGCTGACCCATTGAGACAGCGAGGCCTCCAGCCAGAAACACCAGGATGGCATGCTCAGGACTTGAGTTGGGTCTGAACTGAGCTGGTCCAGGTTCTCCCTGCAGCCCACGATGTTGCTGAGGATGCAAGTCACGTGGGTCTCCTAAGATGAACCTCACTGGAGGTGCTGCAGAATCTTAGGGGGTGCAGAGTAGACAGAGAAAAGACCATGGAGGATGGGACCGGAGGGGTTTTCAAAACAGCTGTTTTGTCATCAGACACCAACATGGCCAGCAGTTCGGGTTATTGACATCACACATGCGCTACTTATCACTCAAGTTCACTGAGGTTTCCTGCTTTCTTTAACTTAGTTTTCTATTTCTAGCAAGATTAAACATGCATATTATTTTTAAAAATTCTACAAGGCTGAAAAGTAGGTTTCTCCCTCCCAATTTCCTTCTCCCCAGAGGTAATGACTTTCAACTCTTGAAGCTGACTCTCGTCATCTTCCTCTACATCTTTCAGTAACATACTGTTTCTTGATGTGACAGTCTGGGGAAAAATCTATAGGCTTCCCACGATGGAAGATGACAATTTCGCTTCTTTTGTGACTGTCCTCTTTCCAACGTCTATTGACGTAAACATTGCATTCTTCCCTCACATCACAACTTTGGAGAGAAACAAGGGGAGGGATGCAAGAAACAGAATGTGGAGCCCAGATGCCCCAAGCTAAGGGAAGATAAAACAATTTCTTGGTGAATTGTGGCAAATGTAGAGCTTGGGGCTAAAATTCTCCCCGTAGAGGATGCTTGGTGCATGCGGACCCCAGAGACTACGATGTGTCCTGCAAGGAAGGAAATCTCTAGAAGATCTGTGCGTTGGTAAAGTGTGTGATTTTTCTGCCTCCCCAGCCCTTGTAATACTGTGTTAAAGAAAAACACACTGTCCTCAGCGCTCAGGGGCCCAGGAGAGGGAAGCAGGGGGCACATTAATAATGGAACAGCTATGGCAAATGCATTAGAAGTCAGCCATCTGTCCCTGCTACAGAACAGATCCATGAAAATATGATTCTGATCACAAGGTCCTAGAGAAGGAAAGGACATGTTTACACTTACGACAGGCACCACCCCAAGCATGGTGCTCACCATAAAAGAAGGGGCTCCAAACATATTTGTCTTCAGTCAGTGAAACAGCTCATTTTGCAGATGGGTACACTGAGGCTCAAAGAACTAAAATGGCATGTTCCGGGTCACACAGAAGAGTAATGACACAGCTGGTAGAGGCACCCTGGTGCCTGTCCTGCCCCCCACCTTCCCCTTCTCTCATGTTGATATATCAAGTATCAATCAGGCCAAGTGTTGTGTTAGGTACTATGGATTAACAAGACAAAAAACCAGAATCTGAACCAAAGGAGTTAAGAGTCTCATTGGAGACAAGAACACAATTTGGAAGCGTATGCAGTGTGCCAGGATACAGGTAAACTTCTGTTAGATACTTTGGGAAGATACAGAAGGGGGAATTAACCCGATTAGGGATGACGGAAGGCTTCCCAGAGAAAGTGATAGAGGAAATTGATCCTGAAGGAAGAATGAACTTCAGCTAAAAAGATCATGGTCAGTGTTCCATCATGTGATCACTCGAGAGAACTTGCAGGGAAGAGCCTGGAGGCAGGAGGTCAGGAAGGTGACTTCTGTACTCGCCCAGGTGAGAGATGCCATGGGTTTGAGCAAGCAGGGCAGCGGCTGGGAGGTAAGAGGGAGGAGCGCAGCGGTACTTTGTTGCAGGAACAGACATCACCTGGTAGTTGGCAGGAAGGGGGTGAGGGGGAGGATCTAGACCAGCGGTCCTCAACCTTTTTGGCACTAGGGACTGGTTTCATGAAAAACAATTTTTCCAGGGACAGAGGGGGTGGGGTGGGCAGGGGGACAGGAGGTGGAGCTCAGGTGGTAATGTGTAATGCAAGCAAAGACTTCCTCCCTCACCCACCGCTCATCTGCTATGTGCGGCCTGGTTCCTAACAGGTCCCAGGGTTGGAGACTCCTGATCTATACTGACTCTCACTTCCCAGACTCATTGACTTCCCTGGATGGTGACACCATTCACCAGGAAAAAACACACAGGGGATGGGAGAGGATCTGGAGGAAGAAGGTAAGTTCAGGGTTCAACCTGGAGCTTTGACACGTGAGAAATGAAGATAGAAATGTTCAGTGGGCAGTTGGGTTTGAAGGGCTGTAAGTACAGAGGAGTGGGCTGGAGAGGGGTCAGAGCCTTAGGCTAATTGTGGAAACCCTAGAATGGAGTATCAGCCAGGGGCATTGCAGAGGGAGAAGAAGAGGGTTGAGGCAGAGCCCTAGGAACAGGACCATGTAAGCACGGTGAGAAGGGGAAGACATGCAGGTGTCTGCAAAGGAGAATCCAGAGGTACAAAAGGAATTTCTCTGAACAAGAGAAAACAGATCTCGGGAAGGGGATGATGGCCAGTGTGTCTAATGCAGCAGGAAATTCTAGATAGATGAAGTTGATACAGCCCATTGGGTTAAGCAATACGGTGGTAGGTGAGCTTGGGGAGGGAGGACAGTGTCGAGGGGAGGATGGATGGTGGAAGCCTGAATTCAGTACAGTGGTGAGCCCTTGGGCACCAAACTTCCATGCTATCTAGGAGTTCTTGCTGTCCTTGGGATGAACAAGATCAGTGTGCCTTGAGGATACCAGTCTGCATTCCTAGCTCAGGAGCTGCCCTAGAAGACGGGAGCACGGTAAATTCGTAAGGCCAAACTTGTGTGACTAGTGAGAGAATAGAGCCCGTTTCGGACTCCTAGTGACCTATATCAAGGTCAGTGTTTTTACTTCTTACTCTGACTTGTGTAAATATTTATGAGCATCCAGAAGATAATGTTTGCTGCTGCTTCTAGGTGGAGTTCACCCAGACTGAAATATCACAGAACCAGAAGCCAAATGCAACAGTTTCTTTTAACTTGCTAGGGAGTTCTCCTTCTTCTGACACGAAGACTAAGGAGTTTTATTTCTATCCTTTAGTAAATCACTTAGCAAATCCCCTTGTAGGTATGGTCTCTAAAAGCTGGCTTGGATGGGGAGCTTGCGTTTATTCTTTGGATGAGAAAAGGAAATGACCTATACCCTAAATAGACATAAAGGAAGGCTTGTGTTATAAGGATTTCTGCTTGTGTAACTCATAAGACATTGAGACACCAGGTAAATAAAAGACACGTGTGTTTTCCACGGGTTATTTCCAGATTTTCGCTCATTTAATAGTTTCCTTTGAGTTTCCATTGTGGGATGGCTGGAGAGCCAGTTTGCACTTTGGCTTGGATGATACTTAAACTTTGTCATTAAAACTTCACTTTTTCCAAAAGGAGAGAGCTTTCAGTATTCACGTCAATGAAACAAAACCATTTATGAATACAAATACAAAAGAAAGATACAAATTTCTTATATGGGGGAAAATATAACAGGTTTTTGGGATAATGTACAATAGTAACTAGGTGAGCGCTGCCTTTGGCTTTGAGTTTCTTGATCCCAAAGACAAGAGGGAAAGCAAGCTAGATTGTACAATTGTCCATATCAAAGTCACAGGAAAATATAATCAGCAGTGACTTTGGAGATGACAGAATTGTACATTCGGGTGAAAGGTAATGTGGAAGACATGGAACAGGTCTGGAGAATGTGAAGCCCACCCTGCTTCACATCGCCCAGGTACTGGTGTCAAGCTTCAGAGAAGAGGGCAAGTCACTTTTCTCGTTCAGCTGCCTCCCTTCATGTACAGGGAAACTGAGGCAGGCCGAGGCAGGGAATACATTTGTTCAGTGTCATCCAGTAGGTTGGTTGGTACACCAGGACTAACTTCTGGATCTTCCACTTGCTTTTCTGTCTATTAGTGATTTCATTATTTTTCTTTATTTATTATTTAAGTGGATTTGACTTTCATGAAATTCATGCAAAAGGGGTCCATCTCATTATCCAGAGGTAGGTAATGTTGACATTCAAAATTCATGTACACACATGCTTTATAAATTGTGCATCTTTTTAAAAAGAAGCTTATACATGGTAAAGTTTTTTTTTAATCTTTTGACCCTTGCCACCCAGTTTTGTCACTCCTACCTCCCGCCTCCGGCAACTCAATCCGTTCTCTGTATGTATGAGGTTGTGTGTGTGTGTGTGTGAGTGAGTGTGTGTGTGTGTGTGTTTCACAATGAGTAGAGGTTCTGTGGTATTGCAGGTAGCATAATGCCCTTGAGAGCCCTTCGTGTTGTTGCATATGGCAAGCTTTCATTCTTTCTAATGACTGAGTAATATTTCATTTTATGTATATATTAATTACAATTTCTTTATTCACCCACTCACAAACACTTAGGTTGTTTCCGTATCTTTGCTGTTGCAAGTAATGATGCAGTGAACATGGGGGTGCATTCACCTGTTTGAGTTGGTGTTTTCATTTTTTTCAGTTAAACACCCTCCCGTATAATTACTCGGTTGTGTGGTAGGTCTATTTTTAATTTTTTGAGAAACCTCTATGCTGTTTCCCACAGTGGCTGCACCAGATTACATCCCCACCGACACGAGGGTAGCACGAGGGTCCCCTTTTGCCACATCTTTGTTAACACTTGTTATTTCTCCTTTTGTTGGCAATGGCCATTCCAACAGATGTGAGGTGACATCTCATCGTGGTTTGGATTTGCCTTCCCCTGATGGATAATGATGTCGAGCAACTTTTCAGGTACCTGTTGGCCATCTTTATGTCTTCTTTGGAAAAATACTTAATCAGTTCTTCTGCCCATTTTTAAAATCAAATTGTTTGAATTAATTTTTTTTGCTATTGAGCTATATGATTTTGAATAATATCCAACATTTTATATTTTTCAGATATTAGCCACTTACATATTATTTTTTTGCCTTTTAAACTTAATATGGCATTCATATTTTACCATGTTAGGATTTTTTCTGCGAATATAATTTTTAGCATTTATGTAACATGTATGGATATGTCACATCATAAACAGCTAAAAGGTTGACTGTATTTTTTTTCCCCAGGTAAAATCTGTTTAAAACCATGCCCCTCAGCGCAGGCTCTTGAGGGCAGCCAGCGCGACCCCAGAGAAGTTTTCTAGTTTGGAGAACTCAGCTGTAAGTCCCACTCGCTGATATCTGGGCACAGTGGCTGCACTGTCTCGGAATTCCTCAGAGTGACTTCCATTATTTCAGTAGCCTCTGCCTCTGAGGCAGTGAGGATATCTCCCCTGCTTGATGTCCACATCTCGGCTGGCACAACTTGGCTCTCTGAGTGGCCAGAGCCTTCAGCTCTTCCACAGTTGTCCAAGGAGCAAAGGGCGAAGAAACGGTGGACGGTCCCAGCACCCTGAGGAGAGCCTTGAAGGGGGAAGAGAGGGCAGCCTCCTCAGGATTTTGGAATGGCCAGCCTAGAATCCATTCCTGCAAGATGAACGAAGTAGGGAAGAATGAGGAAAGATGTTCGGAGAAATGACCTCAGACCCTTAAAGTGGCTTCTGAATCGTCACACGGAGAGGTTGCATTAGCGTCAGGATGGTGAGAACGCCAGGCTCAATTTATGACGTCTGGATGCTTTGAAATTTAATCACTTAAGCATAAATATTTTATTATTTATTTATGATCCAGACCCTGCTGAGTTCAAAATGAATCAGAGAAAGCATGCGATATAAATACTTTTGTAATCTATTTGTGCTTTTATTAAAAGAAAATGTACATTGTTTTAACAACAAGCATGCTCTGCTCTATCCCCTCACATCCTGATTTTGCTCTATAAAGGCAACCCATTTCAACACTGTAAGTTGGTTCTTATGTGATTTATTTCACTTTCTTCATGCTTGCATCGCATTTTCAAATTTATTTTATTTACATTTTTCCTTCTAATATTTTATTGTTTAGATGGTATGCTGGGCATTCTCTATGTTCACGGCCAGCGCTCCTCTGGCTGATTCCTGGGTGTCACTGGTCCTGGATGGAGCACACCCAGAGTGATATGTTACCCAGCCAGAATCCAGGAAGAATATCTGTAACCTCAAGGATTTGAGGATTTAAATCCCTTATAACTACACCCTTCACTTCCGCTCTTGCTATCCTCCCAGCATCATTACTTCACAATTATGTGCTTAAATTGATAGTCAGTATTTACATCGTACTAAAAAGATATTGTTTCACTGAAGAGCTAAGCACTGTATTATACATATTTTTACTTTTAAAAATTTATTTATTTATTTATTTTTAGAGAGGGAGAAGAGAGAGAGAAAGAGAGGGAGAGAAACATTGATGTGAAAGAGAAACATCTATTGGCTGCTTCTCACATGCACCCCGACCGGGGACTGAACCCGCACCCAGGCACGTGTCCTGAGTGGGAACTGCACTGGCAACTTTTCGCTTTGTGGGATGACACCCAACCAACTGAACCACACAGGTCAGTGCAATATTTCACTCTTTTAATCTAATTTTTGGTTTCTACTGGACTTAAGAAGTCTTTACATAAGAATATATACATATTCTTATTTTAAAAGTTTTATCAGTAATTTTTAAAATATATTTTATTGATTATGCTATTCCAGTTGTCCCATTTTTTTCTCCCCTTTGTTCCCCTCCACCCCGTGCCCCCTTCCCACCAGCATTCTCTCACTTTATTTCATATCTATGGGTCATACATGTAACTTCTTTGGCTTCTCCAGTTCCCATACTATTCTTAAACTCCCCCTGTCTATTCTGTACCTACCATTTATGCTTCTTATTCCCTGTACCTTTTCCCTCATTCTCCCCTCCCTCTCTGCTGATAACTCTCCATGTGATTTCTATTTCTGTGAATCTGTTTCTGTTTTAGCTATTTGCTTAGTTTGTTTTTGTTTTTTTAGGTTTGGTTGTTGATAGTTGTGAGTTTGTTGTCATTTTACTGTTTATAGTTTTGATCTTTTTCTTAGATAAGTCCCTTTAACATTTCATATAATAAGGACTTGGTGATGATGAACTCCTTTACCTTGACCTTATCTGGGTCTTCCATTCTAAATGATAGCTTTGCTGGATAGAGTGATCTTGGATGTAGGTCCTAGTGTTTCATGGCATGGAATACTTCTTTCCAGCCTGTTCTTGCCTGTAAGGTTCCTTTTGAGGAATCAGTTGATAGTCTTATGGGAACTCCTTTGTACATAACTGTCTCCTTTTCTCTTGCTGCTTTAAAGATTCTCTCCTTATCTTTACTGTTGGGTAATGTAATTATCATGTGCCTTCGTGTGTGCTTCCTTGATCCAACTTCTTTGGGACTCTCTGAGCTTCCTGGACTTCCTGGAAATCTATTTCCTTTGCCAGATTGGGGAAGTTCTCCTTCATTATGTTTTCAAATAAGTTTTCAATTTCTTCCTCTTCTCCTTCTGGCACCCCTATGATTCAGATGCTGGAATGTTTAAAGTTGCCCTGGAGTTTCCTAAACCTCTCCTTATATTTTTGAATTCTTGTTTCTTCATTCTGTTCTGGTTTAATGTTTATTTCTTCCTTCTGCTTCAAAGTGTTTATTCGAGTCCCAGTTTCCTTCCCTTCCCTGTTGGTTCCCTGTATATTTTCCTTTATTTCACTTTTCATAGCCTTTACTTTTTCCTTTGTTTTGTGACTATACTCAACCATTTCTGTGAGCATCCTGATTACCAGTGTTTTGAACTCTGCATCTGATAGTTTGGCTATCTCCTCATTGCTTAGTTGTATTTTTTCTGAAGCTTTGATCTGTTCTTTCATTTGAGCCATATATTTTTTTGTCTCAGTGCACCTGTTATGTAGTAAGGGGCAGAGCCTTAGGTATTCAGTTGGGTGGGGCAACCCACCTTGCTGCCTTGTGGCCCTGTATGTAGGGGAGGGGTCCGAGAGGAAACAGTGCTGCTTGCTTAGCTCTTGCCAACTTTCAGTCACTTCCTCTACTACCCACAAGCAAATTGGGCCCTTCTGGGGCTGATTCACAGGTGGGTGGTTTTGTGTACATTCTAGGATGCTGTGGGTCTCTCTAATGAACTCGCTTGTGAGTCTGGGAGTTTCTTCCCCTACTGCAACCCCCACAGATTTTTTCTGTCAGAGGTTTTGAGGTTTTATTTTCCCCACACTGGAACCCTGGGTTGAGTGGTCTGTCTTGCTCCCCAGTTGTTCCTCCTGGCTTGTTCGCATGCAATTGTGGGACCTCCTGGTACAATAGCCACTGCCTTGCCCACTCCTCCAGCCATTGCCTTGCCATGAGTCCTCTCTGCCCTGGCTGCCCGTCTCCACTCTTCCTACTAGTTTGGATGAATGTTCCTTCTTTAACTCCTTGGTTGTCGGACATGCATACATTTCAATTTTCCATCAGTTCTAGTTTTTTGTTTTTAAATTTGTCGTTGTCCTTCTTTTGGTTGTGTGACTCCTCACAACCAAAGTGTAGGCAAAGTGTATCTACCTATGCTTCTATCTTGGCCTTAAGTCTATCAGTAATTTTTTTTGCAAGTGCTTATATAATGCAGAAGTCCATCAGTTGCATTTTTCTATCTGTAAGACTCCCTCCCATGACTCTCATCTTCTGCTCTAATTTAACTAGCTTGATACACAGCTGTCATCCTGAGAAGTGGTAGGCTGCATGTTAAAAGGTATTCATCTTCCCTTCCTGTATGAGGGCTATATTTCTGAGTCCTATTGATATCAGCTTAGTGCTGTAACGTGCTTTGGTCAATGAAATGTGAGTAGAAGTGGTATGTGTGTGTATCATTTCTGAGAAGACATTTTAGAGCCATAGTATAGTTTGCCATGATCTCTGTTATCCTCTGCTATGGTGACTGTCAATGTTTCACACAGAGGATGCTCACAAAGTCAGATCAGAAGTAAGGATGGCATGGAGCAGAGACATACCCATCTATGATGGTCATGTAGCAAGAACAAATCTTTCTAGTTGTAAGCCCCAGCATATAACTAAGCCTACTTCTTCTGGGACATATGACTTATCATTGCTGCCTTTCTATGTTGGCTATTCTGTTTCTAGTTTGCTTGTTTAATTCTATCTTTCTATCTCTTTACCCCCTGCCCTCTCCTTGTTTAATTCCTTGTTTTGACGGAGCATAACCCATTCTAGCTTCCTAAGAAGTGGTGTATGACATGTAAAATTTTTGAGGTCTTACATAGTAAAAATAATTTTTTTAATATTTTCACATTATTTAGCTAGTTTGTCTGGGTATAGAGATCTACACTGAAAATCACTCTCTCTTCAAAATTTGAAAGTGCTGTTTCTTTGTTTTCTAATATTCTGTGTTGCTATTGAGAAGTCTAATATCATTCCTTTAGACAGAATTTTAATCTTCTTCCCTGGAAGCTTTTAAGAACTTTTCTTATCCCAATGCTTTGAAACTTTACTCTGAGGTAACTTACTATGGGTGTTTTGGTATTCTTTTGTTTGATTGATTTTTGTACATTTTCAGTCCTGGAGCTCATGTCTTTTCCTTCTAGGAAATTTTTCACAAAAGGAAAATTATGCCCTTAATAATTTTCTCCCTTCTATTTTCTCTTTCTGTACATAGTATTAGATGTTGAATACCCTGGATATATCCCAACATTTCATCTTTCCTGTCCTATTTCCCAACTCTTTCCTATTAAATGAAATGAGAAGTTTCCTTGCTTTTATTTTTCTATTTTTCTTTTGAATTTTCTATTTTAGCTAAGCTGCCTAATTCAAAAGAATAATTTACAGGAGAATACAGAGGAGATCACTTTGGGGACCTAAATCCATGATATTTTGCTTCAAAATTTGAACAGACCTTGAAATCACCAAGTTTGGTGTCTCTTGTCCCCAATCCTCCCCCCAACGTGACAAATGAAGATGATCATTTCCAGAAAGGAAAAGGACTTATCTAAGGTAGTGAGACACCACTTTCAACTCCAAGGTCAGCTGTCTTTCCCCCACATTGTTTTGTATTTCCATTTTATTGTGGCTAAAACTTTGTTTCAGTGGTAAAACGGGCATCTTTTAAATTAGCTTCTGAATGAGAGCGAACACTGAAGATTGGCTGGGCCACCATCGAAAAGAAGGCATCAATGTAATGGTGAGCAAGCCTCATTTGGAGACCTGAAAATCTAGTTTTCTTCTCTCTGATTTATACTCTGATTTGGACAAGTCATTTCATCTTTCTAGACCTCGATATACTCATCTACAAAGTCAGGACCTTGTCATTGCTTTTCAAACTGTATCCCTCAGAGCTCTAGAAGGTCCACGGGGGCCTTGGGCCTTGATGGCTTGGGGAGGGGGATGATATAATGAAAGGGAGATAGGGCTCTGGCCCTCACTCTCCTTTTACCTGAGCAGTTCCACTTGGATCTGTTTTATGTGCTTGCTTTTCAGGTAAGCTTTTATTGCAAAAACAAGGTTCTGTGGGCCAAACTTCTCAAGGTTTCCTTTGGGCTGTGCTCTTTTCTGCCTCTCTGATTAGATATGTTCTTTCAGAGACTCACTTAGACAGACTCAAATTTATATGCTGTCGAGCCCTCTGGAGTTTCTATAAATTAGGATGCACATTGAGATAATTACCATTCTGGAATTCTAAGCACTTAAATACAAGTCAATCCTTATAGCCCCCTTTTTAACCAATTGCCTCACTGCAGACATGGTCACTCAATATATTTTATTGAATGCCAATAAAAAGGAAACTCAATCCTGCTGTTTTCCCAATTAGATAGCACAGATGGGTTAAGGCCAGAATCCCAGCCATCGTCCCACTGACAGGATCTTGCTTCTCTTCATGGAGAGTCAAACTGTGATTGTCAGGCTAGGCATGCAGGCAGCCCCAATACCGTCCATCCTCTGACTCTGGAGGGTCACAGAATAGACCAACTTGTGGCCCCCTGTTTTGGGGGGAGAAAACTGGTTTTCTGTTCTGTTCAGTCATGTTGACTCATGATGAAAAGAAACAATAGACCTAGGCCAAATATTGCTATCAAACGGCAAATCTGGGAGTGAGCAGATGAAGAAAGCCAAGGTCAGTGGCGAGTCCCCAAGGGCCAGAGAGGCGGCTTCTCCAGGGCACACTCTGTAAAAGAGCCTGATCCCCCGTGGGACCGAGGAAGAGAATGGCTTCAGGACTCGGTAAAATTGGAACGACCTTCCTAGAAAGCCCTTGGAGATTACGTGATGGAACCTCCTCATTGGATACGCGGACAATCTAAAGCCCAGAGGAGGACGCTGCTAGCCCATGGTCGCCCACAAGTCAATATTTCCTGTCTCTCAGCCTACATTTGCGAGTCCTCAGACATCTCTAAGCAGGGACTGGAAACTTAAATGAGGTAACCGACAAGAAAGGTTTCCTTCAGGGGCAGAGGGTGAGGGGATTAGGGTTGGCTCAAGAAGCAGAAGCCAGGGCTCCATTAGCCAAGCCCAGACCACATCCATCACAGACCACACTGGACCGGGGACTTGGGAGAATACCCCGTGTATGTAGGTACTCCCTCCCTGCCTCACCTGGCTCTCGGCCTACACCAGTCTGTGCCAGCTGTTAAGTTTATCTTGAGTGGAAAATATCACCACACCCTAAACACTCAGTCCTTGGACCACCTCTGTACTCAGTTGTTTCTGTCGTGTTTATTACTGATGGAGCATCCTGCCTTGGGTGACAGTCTGTGGTGCTTCTGATAGGGACAGGGAGCTCACACATATCATTTACTTCTGTAACTAATCATTCAATTAATGAGCATCCACTGAGAGAAAGAAGGTTCATTTCCAGCCTCCCAGGCTATAGGCTTTGGTTACAGGAAAATGTAGATTAGGCAACAGATGAAATAAAGCCGTCTCCAGCTCCAAGCACAGCCTCCAGAGGGGTAACTGCCCCTGTCTTCTACAATTGTGGCTGGGAGTGATTTGCCCTTGAATCCAAAATACCGCCCCTAAACTGACAATTTCATTTCCCTTCCAGCCCACCCCCTGCCCCAAAGATCTGCTGAAATGGCAAGTTTCATCTGAGAAGGCAGCAGGATCATAGGTGAGTTCCATCCATCCATCAGCGGTACTCGTCACAGACACTTGCGATGGCTTTTGTCTGCTAGTTTCCCTGAGGATGCATGCTGGGGACCTGGGGTATTTACACTGCCTTTGTGTGTGTGTGCTTTTAAAAATCAGTCCTCTTGTTTACTTTCCTGCCTTCACCCAGGCTGTTTACTACCTTTGGAGGGGCCAGGCCACTAAGTCAACATGCATTAAGACCCAACATCAAAATGTCATAACGCGAATGAGCAGAATTCAGAAAGGCCAGGGACATTGGCTGTTCTGTTGGGTCCTGTTTAGTCTGAGGGTAATGAAGAGCTCACAGATGACCTGATTTCATTAAACTAGGTCAGATTCAGCTGAAAAGCAGCGATGACTCTCACCCAGTTATCCAGCAAGCCCTCCCCCTGTCCCCCCCCCACCCCCACCTTGGGGCTTGAATGCTTTCTGGGAATTAACTCTGAGTTTTGTCAATACAGTAGCTAAATCTCCATGGAATAATTGGACCTTTTCCTTCAGCTTCTGTTTGTGCAGTGGTGAGGCCAGGCACGGGAGAGAAGGGGGTGGAAGGATGGGGCAAGTTGCCTTTTGGAGGACCTTAGTGCAGGACGTGTGATTCAGTCGTAGCAGATTTCTCTTGAGCAAAACATTCTGAGTTCCAGCATCTTATCTGAGGGCTGTGTTGACGGAAACGGCTGAAGCGGCTCAAAGAGGAGTTGCCATGCAAACAAGGCTTTCAGTGTGTGCAGTCTCCCCAGAAACACAGGGCGCGCTGCCGCTTCAGAAGTTGCCGTGGGGGCAGGCGGAGGGCCCGCCTGAGGGTGCAGGCGGGAAGAAGTGTCTGTGGGGCTGCGGGGGCTGAGGGGCTGTCCTCCCCCTCTGGCTCTGGAGGGAAAGACTGGGTCAATGGTGGGCATTCTGAGCAGGCAGAATTTAGCTCATCCATGTAGAAGAAAGCATTTCTAATGAATGCTAGAACTGAACATAGATTGGATGGGCTGCCAGAGGAGATTATTTAAATGTTAGACTTTATTAAGCTTCTACTGTGTCTCAGGCCTTCTGTTGGGCCCTTTGTCTGCCTTTCCTCAGGGTTCCACAACATCTTAATTGAAGGTGACAGACAAGGTTTAGAAATATGAAGTGACATTTAGGGACCGAAGTGAGTATGTGGCAGAATCAGGATTGGAACCCAGATCATTCTGTGCTCCTGCTCTCTCTACTACCCACAGCCCCCCACCTTTGTTCAGAAGCAGGAGATTTGTGCATTGCTGGGATTTTCCAGCAGGGGTACAAGTATGGGATGGAGGATGGACTAGATATTTTCTTCAGTAAACTTCCACAAAGAACATGGTAAGACTTCAGGATTGAAACATTCAGATTTCTTGTACTTTGAGGACAAGATTTTGGAAAGAAAATAGCGATTCGTGGAGCACCACCTCCCTCACCCACTGCTTGTTCAAATCCGCTCAACCTTCTGCTCCATCTCCTCTGGGCAGCTACTCTGGCCGCCTCAGGCCTAAGGACTTTCTTGTCTGTAGCACCCACAGTCCTGACGGGGCCCATTCATCCCTGGGTGCTGAGCTCACTGGGCAATGGCACTGTACACGCTGCTTCCTTGTCTGGTCTCCCAAGGTCTGGTCTAAATGCTGGACATCTGAGCCTTACCCAGCAGCCCGTGAAGTCTGTGGACACAGTTGGTTTCTGAGGACACACTGGGTATCACCTCTCCACTCCTACAGAGCAGAAGGAATAAATGTTTCCTAAACAGAGCTTGCACTTGGAGACAGAGGATGTGTTCTTGAGCTGGCTCAAATTCTAGCTCTTCTACTTCTAGGTCTAGCTCTACTTCCAGCTCTAGTTCTAGTTTTAACTAATTCTAGCTCTTTCGGTTCTAGGTCTAGGTCTAGCTCTAGCTCTAGTTCTAGTTCTGGCTCTAGGTCTAGCTCTAGTTTAATCTCTGCTTCTGCCTGTAAACCTAATATATCCATTTTTCTGGACTTCCATTGCTTCTTCTCTATAATGGGGATAATAGCATACATCTTACAGAGTTTTGGTCAGGATCATACATACGTGATCATACATGTAAAGAGGCTCAGTGGGCTGTCAAGTGCTGGGGTGATGTGAAAATACCCTTATGTTGCAGAAACCAATTCGAGGGAACCTAAGCAAAACAAGGAAAAGTATCTTAAAAAGACGGCTTGGAGGCTGCTCTCTGGAAGCTCAGGAAGGCCTGGAATCCAGGACTCAAGTCCCCCTGAGACCCAGGCAGTGTTCTCTTTCTTTCCTCTACCCGAGTTTTCTCCTTGCTAGGCTACATGCATAGAAGATGGCTGCCCTGAAGCTCCTGAGTTTACCTGTCCTGGGACCCAGTCACAGCAGGAGAATCCACCTCCCTCTGGTTTTCTCTCTCGATTCCAAATTCCTGAGACAGGACTTGTTTCGGCCCAGTTTGCTCAGGTCATTACGCTCGGTCCCAGTCCCATCACCTGTGGCCAGTGGAGTGGGGTTAACTTGTACAAGCAAAACCATCCTTGTACAAGGATGGGTTTACGTGGAGAGAGTTCTAGAGAAGCAGCAGGAAAGCCGGTAGTTCCGGGGCTGTACAAGCATCTCATAAGCATCCATCATATTGTTCTGGTTATCGAACGCTATGTAACAAAGCACCCCATGATTCCGATGCTTAGAACAACCATCTGTGATGCTCTCTGATTCTCTGGGTTAGGATTTCTAAGGGGACAGAGGGATGGCATGTTTTTGATCCATGATATCTGGGGCTTATTTGAGCACATGCCTGGCAGTTGGTGCTGGCCGTTGCTGGGAGGTCTCAGTTCTTCTTCACAGACTTTTCCATGCGGACACTCCATGTGGTCTCTCCATCTGGGCTGCTTGAGCTTCCTCACAGATGGTGGCTGAGCTCCAAGGGTGAGCATCCCAGGAGAGAGGCAGGCTGCAGTCACATTACCTTTTGATTTTTTTTGTTTTTTTTTAAAGATTTTATTTTTTTTTTTATTTTTTATTTTAGAGAGAGGGGAAGGGAGGGAGACAGAGAGAGAGAGAAACAGCAATGTATGGTTGCCTCTCACATGGCCCTCACTGGGGACCCGGCCCGCAACCCAGGCATGTGCTCTGACGGGGAATCGAACCGGGACTCTCTGGTTCCCAGCCCGCGCTCAATCCACTGAGCTACACCAGCCAGGGCTCACATTACCTTTTGGACTTGGACTTGAGAGTCACACAGCATCGCTCCTGCGACTTGTATTTCCTAGCATTTGTTAGAAGCGAGTCACTAAGCCTAATTCACATTCCAAGAGAAAGGAGACTAAACTCAACATTTTGATGAGAAGAGGGGCAAGGTTCTAGAAAAATACATAGGATCAGAAATATTGCTGTGGCCTTTTAGGGAAAATATAATCTGTCATAATATTTATAATCGTTATTATTGTATTCTAATACAGTTGTATAAATAAGAAGCTGAAAGTCCATCTGATAGTGTTGAAAGCTTAAACCAGAAGTTTCTTAAGCTATTGTGGTTCATGGCGTCCCTAAGCCAAAGAAGTACCCAACAGTTCTGTTAATTAGGTAGTTATATGCAACAACTTAATAATTAGAATGAATAATTTGTATTTCATTCTTAAATAACTACAACTAACAGGACATGTGAGCCTGTTAGGTACTAAACAGCTTCTTAGATCTTAGAATCTGATTGATGCCACCATCTTCACTTCCTGTTCCACGTTGATTTTCACACAGCACATGCTGGTTATCACTAAAATCACCCCAAACCCAGCTTTGCAAGGATGTGATGTCATTGGAAAGAATGCAGCTCAGCCTGATGCTAAAGCACTGAACAACTTCGAGCTCATGGTTTGTGTGCTGTCTAATGGAGCTGGTATTGCTCCAAAACACACAGCCCTCTTCAGTGTCCCCACGCGGTTTCTGTGGGCCTCTGGGCTCCTCAGCACACGGTTTGAAAATCACGGGCTTACACATAGTAGATTTGGAATTCAGAACTGATTGACATGCCAAAGGTATAGCCCCGTAACAGATACCCAGCTCTCTCTGTTGTGAGAATTGCCCAAGCCAGGCCTCACTGGCAAAGAACAGTTTCATTCCTAACTTAAGGTAGCATTCTGTCCACTGCCCTACCGAGCTGCCCCATACAGGGTGAAATATTACATGAACTGTAAAAGATTAAGATGAACCCACCCTACCTCTAAACCAAAATAGTTTCTGAAACTCCTGAAGTTAAATGAACCTAGAGCAACGACATATCCTCTAAAGCAAGTTCTTATTTAGTTCAGAACATTATACATGACCCCAATAAGGTCATATTGTGGCTCTTAGTTTCTTTAAATAGAGCGCTGAGGATGTAAAGGTCCTTATTTTTCTCTAAAGTTACTAACATTTCAAATGAAAAAGAACATACACATTCAGCTGGAGAGTGGATCACTTTCCTGAACTAGAAAAAAATATATGGCCCAATTTCTTTCCTCTCCCTCATCATTCTCAGCCAAGACAATAGGCGTCATGTGATATGAAGGAGAAATTGGGCCAGTTAAAAATAGAAGGCATACTCCACCAAGTTCATTAGAAAGTTGAAGTTTCATTGTTGATTGCTATTAATTTATCTCTGCCTGCCACATGTGTGAGGGAACAGCGCAACAGACAATTGCCAATTCTGAGAGCTAGAGCCCCCAGGCCCCCGCCCTGTCCTCTGGTCCTATTTTCTCCCCTGGCTGAGCAGCATCACCCAGAGGAGCTCCCTGGGGACTGCTGACACCCTCTCCCAGCCCCAGGAACTCTGTCCTCCGGAAGCAGTCTTGGTTGTGAGAAAGCTTTGGTTGGGTTCTCCTCTCTCTCAAAAGAGGTGCCCAACAACAGCTTTTCTAAATGGGGAATGAAGTTCCCAGCCTCATCTATCTGGCATATGGCTTGTACCTTTGCACTTGCTGAACCCTAAAGATACCTCACGAGCCTTGAGTGCATAGGTAAGAGGTGTTAGAGGAGCGTGGCCACAGTGAGACCCAGCTTTGTAAATGGAACCAAGTCCTCCTAGTACTCCTCCCTGTCACCAATGTGACAGTGCCCACTGTGTGTCACACAATGCACTAATCTTCGGCTATAGAAAGGCCAATGACACAGGCTTCCAGCCTCCAGGGTTCACAGTAGAGGGTCTGAGGAAGGGCAGCCCAGGTGCAGAGCACTCAGACCTGACTCCCTCTGATGATGGGAATATTCTTCAGATGATTTGCACATTGTTTCATTGAACTGGCTATTCGTAGGGCTGGACCTGGAACCCTTGTCTTTTAGGTTGGGTGATGTGTCATTTGTGGGGATCCCCTCTCCTGGTGTTGCATTCTAATCCTGGGCTCTCCCTGGGAAGAATGCTAGCCTTTGGGATGGGTGGGTAGGTCCAGGCCTAGCTAGTGTTCTTCCTGGTGTTACGGTAGTAGCAGTGGGATTTGAATGGCGAAGCTCCCACCCCTGCGTTTCCCTCTGAGCTGGGGCCAATTGAGAAGAAGACACTGGAGTGGATGGAGGTTCAAGCCTCAGCATTATTACTAATGAGGTCAGCTCAGGGCATGGCCTGGCCCTGTTGCCATCATCTGGCTTCCTAACATGGCTTGCTCCAAGTTTATACTTCTAGACCCATGGAGGAATTGGGGCCGGTGAGAGGCAGAGGGCGCTGAGCTGTGACTTTTCCCAGTTGCTGGTTCATCCTTTCAAACCTGCTTGTGTGAAGCTCAAGAGCTGGAGCTCCTTCTGGGAATGGCAGGCAGGCTGGGCACTGACCTTGACAATTCAAGGTCACCCTATGGAATACCCTACGGAGCATGGGCAGATCATGTCAGCAGGCCAGGCTCTCCCAAGCAGGGGCTGAGAGCTAATCCTCCTTTTTCTAAAGGGGCTGAGTGCAGAGGGTGGAGGAGGGCCCGTGTACCTTGCCTCTTCATGGCTCCCTTCAGGAGAGGGTACATGGGATCGTTCATGGTTCCCAGGTAGAGGCTGGCTTCCTGCTGTTTCGCCTTCAGTTTGCTCTAAGCGGTGGGACTCTCGTCGTGCGCCTCACAGCCCCGGCCCCCCACAGGGCCCACCGCACACGGGCGCTCAGACAGCGTGCACTGAGTGACCCATGGGGCTGAATCGAGCTGTGGAGGAGGCTCAACCCGCAAGTGACTCACACAGAGAGGATTCCTCAGTGCTGCTCAGGGCTGTGGAAGGCCGGGCACTGGCCCTCGCCTGACAGGTGACGCATTTATCACAGAGCGACCGGCCCCTGCTGTGCTCCAGGTGGAGTGTCAAGGCTCAACTAACCACAGAGCGTGTGCCAGTGGGACACACCCACTCCCTCCCCTAAACCTGGTGTGAATTTGGGAGACTTCCCAGGGCAGCTGTGGAGCAGGAGTATCTAGCAGAAGGCTGGGAGGAAGGTGTTTAGAATTGCTCCCTTGTGAAGGGTGAGACACATGTCAACCACCATCTCCCTCCCCTGCCTGGAAAGTGAGCTGAACACTTTACTATTAGATGTCTGGGAAGGGGTGCTCCGATAGCACTTTGTACCTGCTGGGGCAGAGAACGAAAGCTTGGCGGTATGACCAGGACTTCCTGAGAGCTTTCTTTTGTTTGTCCTTCAACTGCTCTTTCTCGTTCTCCTTCTCTGCCCACCCCTAAAATACGGGGTTTCTGCTGCCGAGTGACTCCTCCTGTAACCTGGCCAGTTCCAGCCTCTTGCTCTCTAAGCCCTCCTGCCTCCCCTTCCCTGCCCTTTTCTTCTTCCACAGACCTCTGGTAAAAATAGGACTCCATGACCGAGGGTGAGAAGATCCTAGAATTCTGGTCTGGTCTCTGGATTTCGTAGATGAGGAAACTGAGGCCCAGAACAGGAGAAAAAAAAAGAAAAAAACCTGGACATTTCAGGCATATACCGACAGGTTCAAAATGAATTTGTAGAAGCCACATTTCTGCGTAGTGAGGAAGAACCATTCTATGAGCTGCAGTCTGCTTGAGTATAAGACAGTATCTTGATGTGGCCCCAGCCGAGTTATGGCTGCGTGGCACATACCACGTGGAGGAGGTGGAACGCTGCTTCGCTTGTTGGCTTGTCTGTGTCACAGGACTGTCCCGGGTGTTGAGCGAGAGAGCAGTGTATGGAAAAGGACTCATGTAGTACCAGGTACGCTGTGCGTCGTGAATGTTACTCACTAGCTTATGCAGGGCGGCGGCACGGGGTGGTTTGGATGGCGGTTCTAGAGCTAGGTGCCTGGGTTCCGGTCCCTGCTCTGCAAGTTACTAGCTGCGCAACCTTGGCCAAAGTGACTTTCACCTCTCTGGGACTAAACTTCCTGTCGACAAAATGAAGATAATGATCAGACTACTCCACAGGGTGGATCTGAGGATAAAACAAGGATTAAGTGAACTGAGTACCAAGACCCGTGCCTGGCACACAAGCGTTCATTAAATGTTAGCCTCTGTAGTGAAGATTGCTATTGGCAAACCGTGATTGCTGTGGCTGCGATTGTTATCCCGTCTCCTAGAGTCGCAGGGCCCTGGGTGATGCGGAAGGCGGAGTGCCTACAGAGAGTTAGGATTAGTGAACAATTCCCCTTGTTCCCATCAGTGGGGTACCACGGGATGATATTAAACAACTTTTTTTTTTTCTGGAATGCTGAAAATCAGATTCCTGCATGGTAGGAGGAACGAGAGCTGATGGCCCCTCAAGGACACCACGCTTTACGACAACACTGTGCATTTTGGAGGTACTTAAATACATGTGCGAGAAGACAGTGCCGCTCCTTCTTAAGAAGTTGAGCTCTGTCTTCTCCTACTTATTCATTCACTTGATGCTTCCGGAGCACCTGCTCGGTGGCAGACACCACACAGGTCCTGGTGGCCCAGCTGTGTAAGAAGTATGGCCTTTGTCCAAAGATGAAGAGACAGACATGATAAGTCCATGTGTTTCAGACAATGTGTTGGGCACAGTGAATTTGCAGCATGTGGCAAAGGGGATGCCGTGACTATTTTTGAGGAGTTTCATTGGGGAAGTCTTCAGAGAAGAAGAAACATTTGCCCCAGATCTTGCAAGAGAGGTGAGTGGGAGAGCCCCAGGCCAGTGAGTGGGGAAGGGCGTCCTGGAGGAGGGAACACACCTTCTTCTCCATTCTCCCTGATGGCCCCATGAGACACATGGATGGCTCCATGACCGTGAAATAACAAGTGAGGGACTTTACTGGCAGACTGACCAGTATGCCTCTGAATTACAAGGATCCTCTTCCCGTGTTATCACCACAGCCGAGCTATTCCATTAGCAAGACCCTCCCTGGCTGAGGAGGAACCAGGCAAGAGGGTCTCTCTCATTTTGAAACACAGATTAAATGCAGAAACTTGATTTCCATCTTTATCTCATCTTTTATAAACATCAAGGAAAGGCCTAACTTTCCCCCCACCTCCACCCGCAACTCCGATTTGTTCAAATCAAACGAGGAGATCGAAACTTCCACCTTGAAAAGCTTCTGGAATCTAATAGCCTCTGCTTGCATCCTCATATCTATTCCCGTAGCTCAGTCAAGTGTGGTGCGGGTTTCAGTTTCCGTGGGATCAGGTATTGAAGGCCGAGGGCCCGCCGACTACCTGTATAAAAGCGGGGCCTGGGCCGGGGAATGCAAACAGCCAACATGTCAGGCATGTGTGATTACAGGAGAAAGGAATTCACGTGAGAGGGTCATGGGGAGGGGAAGAGAAAGCAGAGCCTTAGGGATTATGTGACACTGTGGGCTCTGTGGGAGGCTTGCCCCAAGCTGGGGACTTTGGGGCCATGCCACGTGGCTGAGCACACACCAAGGGCTCTAGCTTGGTGCAGCAGCAGGGACAGGGGACTGGGATTGTGGGAGTCACCAAGACCTGGGCTACAAGCCTGGTGGTGGCTCCAGTCAGCTGTGTGACTTTGTACATATGACTTGCTTGAGTCTCTGTTTCTTTACTGATAAAACGAGGCTAACAAGACTTACCTCTGAAAGTAATGTGGATTGCACAATACAATGAGAGTCAGGATGCAGGCCTGGTGTTAGCTACGTAGCACAGAGCAGGTGGTCAGCAGATGTTAATGTGTCCAACAACGGGCATTTCTTGAACACCTGCTAAGAGCCTTCCAGATCAGACTGATGGTTCCTGACAATCATGTCTAACCTTAAGTCATTCATTCACTCAACAAATATTTACTTGAGATAAACTCTGTGTCAACCCCTGAGACTTAGTCTGAAGATGAGGACAAGAATAAGATGGGTTAGTGCTCCTGTGGAGCTCCTGCACCAGGTCCCCTCCGCATCGTCACCGGTGAGGTTGCAATATTGAAAATCTGAGGGCCAACATGAGGCAAATGGTTAAATAGATGATTATTATATAGAAGTCTTATTATACAGTGACACTGACAAGTGTTTATGATGTATTAGTAACTGAAACAAGCAGGAAATGAAATCAACTGTAAGTACCGTTGATTCTTAATATGCCTATTCGCGGTAGTTCTGTAAAGTCACTGCAAAACCTAAATTATTATTCCTGGGAGAGAGACACAGTTACTTTCCTTTGAACCTCTCTTGACATTTTCATCAACCGATCCATTCATAACCTTCTTTTATATGTACTTAAAAACAATCCCTATCCAAGGACATGCTTATTGATTTTAGAGAGAGCAAAAGTGGGGGCGGGTGGGGGAGAGAGTGGGAACCTCGATGCAAGAGAGAAACATTGATCGGTTGCCTCTTGCTCACACCCTGGCTGAGGACCAAACCCGCATCTGGGAATCCAACCCATGACCCTTTGGTTTGCAGGATGGTGCTCCCACCAGCTGAGCCACATTGGCTAGGGCTATGCGCACTTTCGTTTGAAGACACCTTCTTTAATACACCCTGTTGATCCATGAACATGGAACTTGCAGCTGAGAGCACTATAGCTCATGCCCGAAGGACGCTCTTCTAACAGGTATTTTTTCTAGAAACTGCATCCCAGGAGTGCTAGACAGTGGTACAGCAGGGGCCATTTTAAACAGTGACATCATCAACAGAAAGCACAAAAATGCGAACAACACGGCACTAAGTAGACTGTGGAAAGGACACGTGTGTGCGGTGTGAGAGCTGAACCAAGAAAGCAGACGTCACCACGTTCGGCCTCAGCTGGGAAAGGGAACTTGGGGGGCGCGAAGGTTTCACCACTATGTACGTGTCTGTCAGGGACCGAGAAATGACTAGGACTCTGGGTTTTGGAGTTACAATCACATTTGAAGGAGCAGGTGAGTCTGCAAATAGGGAATCCGCAAATAATGAGTATGGGCACGTGGATAAAGACTGGAGATCATGTAGAAGAACACGAAGACAGTGAACCTAGGATTGCGATAGATGCTTTTCTATTTTAAAATTTTTGTTAATGTCCTCAAGAGTTTTACCTTCTTCATTTTATGATAAATACACCTCAGGAAAAATAAGCGCAAAGCCTGTGTGTGGCACCAGTCTTGCTCCCACAGCTTGGTCCATGGGCTCAGAGAGGGTGGGAATGAGGCTGAAGGTCAGTGGTTCCCAGCGTGGGCAATGCCAGGCCCACCGATGTTTCTGGAATGGCGGTAATGAGAGCCGTGAACACTTAAAGCTGTTTCCTCACGAAGGTGCAGTCATGCCCTGACCTGGGACCCCTCACGGGAGGGCCCTGCATCGGCCACTGCCTCCCTGGCTGTGATTGTGTCATCTCTGGGTGGCAGCTCCCGTGACTTCAGCCCTGTCAGAAACCCCAATATTCTTTTTTTTTGTGTTTTGATGATTAAACCCTGGGAAAACAAATGAATTATAATGGTACAGTTTGTTTCACAGAAAGAGTCTTCCCCACACTTGGGCTCATTGGAGGAAAAAATGAAAACAAAACAGTGCCTGTGATTGAAAGAGTTAGAATTATTCCTCTAAATCACGGCAAAGGAACTCTTTTTAGTTCCTTTTGAAGAATATTTGGCAAGAAGCCAGCTCACCCATTGATGGGACCTAGGGTGCTGTATTAGATTATTCTAGGGGGCTGTTTCCAGAAACTTCTTCAACAGTCCTTGAAGAGGCCAGGAGAAGGATTGTTCTAATTCCTGACCACAGGGACAGGAAATTCCAGGCCACAAAGGTTGCTCACGTTTTTACCTGATTTGCCTCTGGATTTGGAGTTATGTGAATGGCTTGTTTGTCTAACTCGGCTCTGCTCAAATCAATCTTTCATGGATCCCCCCACTAAAGATCACCTTGGGTCAAAGGTCATAGGTCATCACGGTTCTCAAATACCTACCCATTTTGTAAGAGTTCCAAAGTGGACAATTACGCAGAAATTAGTGAGGAGCAAAAGCAAGTATTTCAAAAGACTAATTGGGGAAAAATGAGTACAGCATGTGCTATAATGTTTCAAATATTGTCTTTATGGTTGTCCCGAGTCATTTCCAGCCTTTCTCCAGCCTGACATTTAAAAACATAGAATGTACTGGAAAGCACCTGCCCTTGACATAGAGCTCCCTTGAGCTGTATTTGCTGCACGATGGCTTGACCATTGTAATGTTCACCCTCCGTGTGCCTGTGTGTGTTCACACTCAGGACACGTTCTCAGACATGGGTGAGTCCAGACACGGACATAGAGAGTCCTAACAAAAAGATTCCCTAAAGTCTATTGGTTCGGGGCTACCGCCGAGAAAAAAACTTTAGAAGGGCTTACTAAAAATATCATTCGGCTGCCTGCTCCTGATTTCTTAGGGTAAAAAGCTATTAATTTGGAGCTAATAAAAAGCATTCATAGAAACAAGCAAGAAACACACAGGGCCCTTAGATGGGACGGAAAGTGTTGTAGGAAAGGTGCGCTAGGGGCCGGCCGAATGGCAGGGTGAGACCGGGACAGTGGGAGCCGAGCTGGTGGGTTGTGTACACGTGTTTTAAAAGGGTGGGTGGTCACACACACAACCATTGCAGCCTCTGCCTCCTTGAGAGCCAGGGAGCTGCTTTTCATTGAAAAAAAGTAATTTCTGACGTGGGGAGCAAGAAAGATGTTAGACTCTGGCTTCTTCGAAGTGCGACCTTCGGGTGTTAACATCCACATGCCTTGTATTTGCCTCTGTGTTGCACTTTAAGATCCGTTTTTGTCAAATTTTAACATTTCTATTGTGAATTTTGGGGGCGAGGATGAAAATGAAATCCATGTGTTGATGTTTATGGGGGTTGGCCAAAGTAGGGTTACAGATGTCCATATGGAAAACAATAGGATGATTAATCAATCATAATACAAGAATAAACTGTTTGTGTACTCATCGCTGCAAACCTACCGTTGCCCACTCCTGTATTTTTCTTGTCCTCTGTTGATCAAATGTTCCTTGGAACAGTCCAACAGAAAACGACAACTTCTATCCATTTTGGTTAGGGGCAGCGTATGCCACTCTGGCCCCTTCCTCCGGGAAAGGACACTCTAGAAGGGGCAGAACTTGGCAACTCCTACCCAGTGACCTGTCTTCTCTGGTCAGCAGAGTCAGATTCCAGAAAGTTCAGGCTCGGCTCCAAGGTGCTAAAGGGATTCATGCCAAATGGTGGGATATTCCCTTTGCATTGAAGGTGAGGGAAGGATCTTTTGGAGAATCTGCCGTGCACTAGACACTGAACAGGATGTCTGTTGGTCTCCTGTGATCTTTAGAATAGTGTTGAAGAGTGGACATTATAAAGGTTCCTGTTTAAATGAGGTAGCACAGAGAAGTTAAGTAACTTACCTGCAATCACCCAGCTAAGTGGCTGAGCTGGGATTCAAGTCAGATGTGTTTGTGTTTGTGGCTTCTATTGGATCACACTTCCCAGAAGCTCTGAGATCACCATCGAGGGGAAATGGTGTCCCTGAAAGCCCACCGAGGGGCGGAGGTGGGGGCTTTGAGGCTCATTTGGCCAGGATGCGGAGGGAGGGGAGGAGGGAGCAGCCAGATGCTGTAGCCATCGCAGGTCAAATGAAGCCTGATCCTGTCTCAGCTTGATTTGACCTAGAACTGGGAAACAGATGGGTCTGGGCTGCCTGAGGGTCTGAGGGAGGCTGAGCAGACAAATGGAGCCAGGCCGCCAGTGCTCTTGTTTTGAGGGCCTGGGGCAGGAGCTGCTTTGGGAACCGAGTTCGAGCTTGCACCTTGTGGCTTACAAACCTTAGATAGGAATTCAGTGGTGAGGCTGCGAGTCTGGACAGCTCATCCTTTCGGGGGGCAGCAGACCCAGGGCAAATCTGGGAGATAAGGCAGATGTCAACAGATGCATTATAAACAAGGAGGCTTGTTGCCGGAAGAGATTGCTGAGGAGATTATAAAAAAGGGCCAAGGAAAGGTGCTCAGTGGACTTAATGTTCATTCAATGGCAAAGACTCGTCTTTTCACCATGCAGGGAGGTTAGATCATCCAGAAATGCCCTACATGGGACGAGTATGGGACCTGGCTCACAGAATTTTACTATATGTGTGTCGAATGAATGAATGAATGAATGGAGATTCATTCATTACTCATTTACTCATAGAGAGATCAACTGTTCCAGTTTGCCTAGGACTGAGTTGTTTCCTGGACTGTGGGCCTTTCAGTGCTCAATTGAAGATTGTTTGGGCACATGAGGACCAGTTGGTCCTCTGCTTACTGAAAACCCCTGACAGACCAGGCCCTGGGACCCCACTGGGCATGTGGCGCTAAACCAGATCTGGTCCCCATTCTCAAGTGCATGTATAGTTGGGACAGATAAATATGACATTAAGGTAAGTGTCATGATAAGGCCATGGACAAGAGCAAGTCCCTGGAGCTGGAAATGCCCGAGATGGCTTTTAAGAGGAGGAGCAAACCCTGGGGGGCAGAATGAGTGGGGAGCAGCTCACCAGGTCTCCACCAGAAGCTTTGGAGGGGACCTGGGGCTGGCTAAAGGACAGCTGGTACAAAGGCCTAGGGGGGCTCCCACAACAATGGTTTGGCTCAAAAAACAACAGGCAGCATATGTGTGAGTCTGTGCGCGTCTGGGGACGGGTGTGTTGGGAGCATGTCAGGGAGCAAAGGTGGAGTCCTGAGGTTAAAGAGGTACTTGAGGGGCCAGGTGACAAGCAGGCCAGGTTAAGAAAAATGAAGCTTATCCGTAGGTAATAGAGAGCTTTTTTTTTTTTTTTTTAAAGCAGACAGAGATAGACCCGGATATACAAAATGTTTCATTTATTCAGTGAATGTTTACTTAGCACCTACTACATGTCAGGCATTGTGCTAGAGGAGTAAACACATGAATGCATGGCCATCTGCCCGAAAAAGTTTCTTTCATTTTCCAATCGCAGCGCAGGCCCTTGAAATCCAGGGCCTAGCTGATGTGACATTGGGGTCCGTGGCCTCTGTCCGAAAAATTCTTCTGCAGCAAGCAACTGTGACGGGCAGACGGCCGCACTGGCTCCAACCTTGGCCCCTTATCTGTTTTTCTTTTTCCAAAAGACCTGGAGGACTGCAGTCGATTCCACCACAAAACAGTTACACAATCTCCCCGGGAGAAAGCGAGTTTCCACCTTAGGGGATGAATGAGCCCTTTCTTTGCTGGAGAGCCGGCCGTGGAGGCCCGGGCTGGGCACTGCGGGAGAGGCAGTGCGGGGAACAGCAGGCCTTGGTGCGCTTTGGGGTGACTGTTTGTTTTTTCATTAAACCAAGTCTGCTGGCAGGGGCCGTGACTGCTGGAGGCCCTGGAGGCTGATAAAGCGGGTAGCGGGCGAGAGCTCGCGGCTGTGGCCAGCGAGCTGCCTGGACCCTGCGGCTGCCCAAAGCATCCATTTTTCAGAGGCTGCGGGTCCCATAAAGGGGGCCTTTGAGGAGGCTGCCCGCAGGACCCTCCCTGCAGCACCCACTGGGGCCCTGGCTTCTGAAAGCTGATTGTCCCTCCTCAAGCCCTGCCCTCCTGCGACATTCCTCACGCTGCCCATTGTCTGCAGAAAGAGGCCATTGTCTGGGGCGGTTATCTGCTGACGGAGGCACATGAAACACGCCGAGTGGTGGAGAGAAAGAAATCCACCCAAAACAACAAAAAACCTGAGCCTCGCTGGAGGGCAGGGCTTAGACGGGCTTGTTGAATTTCCTGATTTGCTGGTGTTCTTCCCGAGAGGAAATGCCCCCATTATGGGAGGATCAGAGTTTTATCTCCGGGCTGGAATGACACCATTTGTGCCTTTGTGTCAACAGCACTGAGGGGCCTTGTTTAGGGTTATGTGGCCTGCGCTGGGAAGGGCTTGTTTGAAGAGAAATACAGAGAAAACCCAGAACAATGTTTACCCAGAAGGCAGCTCCCGCCAACTCCGCGGAGGCCACCCTCCGCACCGGGATGTCAGCCCACTCCCCAGGCCCCGTGGCTGCTTCTTGGCCTTGAGTGCAGCCTGGTGGGCAGGCAGCTGGTGGGGATGGGGGACAGGTAGGCTCTGCCAGCTCTTAAACCGTGGGTAAACAGCGGAGTGCCTGTCTCTCCTCCTCTTCCCCCACACGGCCCCCTGCACCCCCACAGCCCAGTCCTTGCTCCAGCCCCATCCCAATCCAGAACTATATCGTAGCCCTGGGACCGTGGAATCATCACCCTGGGGAGCAGACAACATTGGATGCCTGCTGAATCGCTTTGAGGATTGAGCCTCACAGATTCTTGCTACTCAAAGTCTGGGCCCAGGACCAGCAGCCTGGGCGTCACCAGAAGCTTGTTAGGGATGCAGAGCCTCAGGCCCTAGCCTAGACTTGCCTCATCTAAAGCTGTGTTCTAACAAGATCCCCTGGATGGATTTACACATTACAGTTGAGAAGCTCTAGTCTAAATTAGGGCTTCTCAAACACGGCTACACAGTGGAATCATCCAGAGAGCTTTTAAAATTTCAATGCAGGCAGCATCTCAGGCCAATGGTGACAGGATCTCTGGGGGCCAGACCGAGCTCAGTATTTTCTAAGATGCTCCCAGGGATTCCAGTGTGTCTCTAGGTTTGCGGCTGAGAAGTGAGGATGACACCCTCTTTCCCCTGTTTTAGGACTATTCCTGAGCATCTTCTATGTGCCAGATACCACCGTTGTCTCTGAGGCTTCATCAATAAAGATGGTACATGTTCATGAGTACAACAAACTCCTATTCAGCCTTCAAAACCCTCTTTAAAAGCCTCTTCCTCTGTGATGCATTCCTGAATCTCCCAAAGCTGGAAAAAAATGCTTCTTCCTCTGAATTTCCAATGTCTTCTGTATATTTCTAATATCTCACTTGTCATATTGAGGTTTGATGATCTGTGTACCTGTCATTGGACTGGGACCCCTGAGAGGCCCTTGGGCAGGGCCTGGGCACAAAATTGGTGCTAAGTAAATGTGATTGACTGGTGACGTGGATACATGGGTGAATGCGTGAAGGAATACAAGCACATAAGTGAATATACATTCCCTGCCCTTAAAAAACTAAACATTTAACGGAAGAGACCACCATGCACAAAATTGACAAGATGTTGACCTCTGGGGTTGTTGTAGTGCAAAAAGCAGCCATGGGCACTGTGTCAGTGATTGAGTGTGGCTGTGTGCCCCCTTCCACAGCAGCTGGTGGGCTGGGTTGGGCTCATGGGCCGTAGTTTGCCAACCTCTGGTCTAGAAGGAAAGACAGGCATTGAACACGTCATTGTAAGCAGGTTGAGGTATCGCTTCTTGTGATTTTTCTCCCACTGGGTCGCTATGGAGACCCCGGAACTCAGCATGGAGGGTGAAGTGACTCCTCAGTTCATGGGGCATTATCTCCTGGTCCCTGCCAGCCTCCTCCTCTCACTAACTAACTCCCGCCCTCGCTTCCAGTGCCTTCTCTCTCTAGGCAACTCTTCCAGTGCATTGGCTTTGTACCCGTGAAGTTACACATAGCTCTCCAAAGCACGGGCCCTGTGGGATGTGTGCTAAAGTTGCATACATGACACGGTGCTCTTGGCTGTTCTCTCTCTTATTTTTCACCCCCATTCAACACAGTGTTGTTAAAAATCTAATGCTGTATGTACATCTAGTTCATTACTTCTCAACACTGCAAAATTTTCACATGCACATCGCCAAATTTTCCGTATCCATCTCCCTGGTGATAAGCACTGCATTTGGTGCTGGCTCGCTGTCCCCACAAACCTCCTCATTTCTGTGCCCATAAGGCAATGCACACCCCTGCCTTTCCCCCTCGGCACAGCCCTTTGTCTCGGCGTTTGTCCATTGGATGGGGGTGTATTGAATGTCTGCCTCCACCCTGGATGGTCCTGATGACTGTTATCAGACTCACAGCCTCACCCCAGTGCTTAGGCAAGTGTGCCTGGTGCTCTGGGGGGCCAAGAATACTTGGCGAGCCAATAGTCTTCGAGGGAGGACTCTGTCAAGCTGCTCTTGGCCTTCACCAGCCTAGTCAAGCCCCTGGTGTATCCTGGTTGCCCCCCAACAAGGGACTCAGAGCAGCCCTCACCCCAGTAGCACCTTTGCTCTGTGGGACACCTCCCCCCAGCAAAGCACATTCCCATCATTGCTTCTCATGTAGCAACGTGTTGGCTATCTGATGGGCTGACTTATTACCATATTGTACACTTGGGAGTGCAATGGTTAATTTTATGTGTCACCTTGGCTAAGCTCTGGTGCCACTTGCTTGGTCAAACACCAGCCAGGATATCACTGGGAAGATATTTTTTAGAGGAGATGAACACTGAGATCAGTAGACTTTGAGTAAAGCCAATTACCCTCCACAATGTGGGTGGGCCTCATTCGGTCAGTCAAAGGCTTTAAGAGCAAAGACTGCGGTCTACCAAAGAAGAGGGAATTCTATCCCAAGATGGCCTTTGGACTCGAGACTAAATTATCAACTGTTCCCTGGGTCTCCAGCCTGCTGGTTTGCCCTACAGATTTCCGACTTGCCAGCCCCTTGGTTATATGAGCCAATTCCTTAAAATAAACTCTCTCCATATTGTGTTACTCTGCTTCTTTGGAGAACCCTAACATAGGGAGGTTCACAATAAATCTACTCCAGAGTAAGACCTTTTTCATGACATTTAAGGCCTAAAAGGGACTTGAGGACCTCTGTCTGTGACCGCACCTAGGAGAAGTTCCTGGCACAGTGTCATCATACACAGACACGGGAAGCGCCAGGCCATGAGCCTGACACTTGGATTGAACCAGTGGGTTCTAAATTCAACACAGACCCACATCAGTTCTTTCCCACATCTGGCTTTGGGCTGTGCAAACCATCTCGTTGATCTGGGGACCAGTCCTCTCCTAAGCCTTGACCATTATTAATCACCCATCAAATCGAGCTTGGCCTCGATGCCAGAATCACCAGGGCCGGCCACGGAGGGTCAGTGCACGTCACTCAGAGAAGAGAGCATGGGGGGGGGGGGCGGTTCAGGGAAACAGGGCCTAGCATCTGATCCCTATTATTTTTCTTAAATTTATGGAACATCTGTTACTGTGTCCCAGGCACTTGATAAAATACCTTTAATTTCAAAACAACCCTTTCAGTGCGGCGTCATTGATCCCATTTTATAGATGAGGAAATGGAGCCTGGAGATGAGTCTGTCTGGATCACTCAGAGGTGTGTAAGAGGAGCCGGGAGGAGAGCAGGCCATCGGGCTGAGGTTGGGGCGCCGAGCCTGTGTGTGCGGCTGAGGCTGCGGGCAGTGTGCAGAGTCCACGGGGAAGAGGTCAGAATTGCAGGCAAGAACTTCGAAGGTGGTGCTGAGGGGGCTGGACTCACACCTTATTCCAAGGACCACCTGGGTCCTTTTTCTTCGGAGCCGGGACTAGGGTGAGGAGGGTGAGGAACTCACCTGGGGTGCAAAATTTAAGGGGGTGTCAAAAAACTCAGTCACTAAGATGCAAAATATTCAAAATCCCTGCAAAAATATCCTTGATGAGCAACAAAGCAAACTTTTAAATAAAGAGAGAGGATCTGAGCCTGCACTTGCCCGATCCACCTCAGTCACCTCGCCCTCAGGGTTTTTGTTAAAAACCTGGATTCCTGGTCCCCCCACAGACCTGCTGACAGCGTTTCCAGAGGAGGGCCCTATTTTTTCGCAGTGCCCGAGTGATTTTTATGATTGTGTTTCCTCTTGTTAACCTCACCCATAGTTAATGACCACCTAGAGGGAGGGCACTGGGTAAATGTATAGATTCTCACGTCGCTTGAGACCCGAATCCAATTGGCAGCAGGAGGGCCTGGGAGGTTGGAGCAAGGGCCTCGGGAGCTTCCTGCTTCACACCACTGGGCAAGGTGGTGAGGATCGGTGAGTGGCACTGGGTCCCAGCTTCGGGAAGACCCCCTCAGCAGGCCCAGGCCATGGGCACTGTTCGGGCTGACGTGGTCTAGCTTCCAGTTTCCAAATGGACAGATGTCCTGATTGTCAAGCACTGCACACATATTACGTCCATGCAGTACATGATCTAGGTGACTGAGAAAGGAAGCCCTAACTCCTAGCTGGAGACCCAAGACCCTACACATCTGCCCCTACCCCTCTAAGGGGTAGAGCTGGGCTCTAAGCCCAGCCCCCTTTGGGGCTGCCAGTCTGTGGGCACCCACGGGCCAGCCTTCCAGTGTCTCCGAGTGGACCTCCCAGGCAGGTCCCTCAGCTGAGGGGCCTCTCCCTCCATCCTAAAGGCTCAGAGGAGGCCCTCCCTGTCCTAGGAAGCCCCCACGCCCCAGAAATGCTCCAGCCACAGCCCGTCCTCTGAAGTCAGGTCTCCACCTCTCCCTCTGTTTGTGCTTTTATGTTTTGGGGGGTGTTTATCAGACTCTGGGAGCCTCCTCCTTCCTTCTGCATTCCAGGAGGAGCAAGACACTCCAGAAAGTTCACCGGCTGGAGAATCTGAAAACTTGGCCCCAAGTCTAAGCCTCACCTCTTCTGAGCTTGGGTGACCTCGGCCAAATTCTCTGCCCTTTGGTGTCTTGGGGCAAAGTATAGTTACCTCAGCGGGGGGTGTGAGTGGCAAAGGAGACAGTGTAAGTTACAAAAGGAAAGGGCACCGCACTAATGAGCCATTATTATTCATCATCAACACAGTGGCACTCGCCAAAGGCAACGAGGCTTCTCTGAAGGCTTCCTGTGGACAGCAGTCCCCAGGAGGAAAGTTACTTTTAAATTTCCTGAAATTTAGTGTTTTGTATTCAAGAGAGTCTGGGAAACGTGCTTGTACAGAAGGACACTGGCTGGGGGGACCGCATGCTTTGTATATGTTTCAAGGACACAAGGCCCTCCTGCCAAGTGCTGTGTCAGGAGGGACAGATGCTGTTGTCCCCAAGGAGGCTGCCGTCGGTCGGGACGTGGGAGGTGTGGGGTTGGGGGCCCAGGGTGGGCCGTGAGAGCCAGGCGCCTGGACCCCATGCCTCTCCTGTGTGTTCGGTGGCGGACGCCAGTTAGGCGAACAGATTCGGTGCCTGGTTTCATCTGGGTGGAGACGGAGTCAGGAGGGGCTGCTCCTTTGTGCGGAGGGCCTGCTGGTGAGCTCGAATGGAAAACTCAATTATCAGTGAGGTTAGGGGCCGGGTGGGAGGTCAGGGCCTCACTGCCCGCTCTTCCTCTGGGCGCTGAGAGAGGGGCTCTCCTCTCCGTGGCTCTGGGAGGAGGGGGCATTGATCAGGGTCAAGGGTCACATGTCATCAAAGGAGGTCCAGGCATAAAGGGAGCCCTTCCCAAGGGGTCTAGAATGGCTCCCGCAGACCCAAGGCCATGCACTCCCTTAGTAAGCTCAGCCGGGCTTTGCACTCGAGAAGTCCGGAATTCTTACTACAAAATTTACAAGAAAATGTTGCTTCATCCTAGGACAGCTTTCCAAGATGGGGTGGGAAGGGGGAGGGGTTGAAAGCAGTCTCCTTCTACAGAGCCCTCTGGGAGAGATACTACACGTCTTCCTTTTTTTCTTTTTCTTTTTTTTTTTTTTTTTGAGGAAAAACAATTCATTAAAAAGTTCTTTGTATGAGTCTGGACACCTCAAAGATAGGACCTTAGCCACCCTTGTTTCACACTTATCTTTTCCCATGGGAATATTTCCTTTCTAGATGCCAGTGCGGGGGATGGGGAGCAATCCACACACAGTGATTTGGAAGTTGGAAGTTCAATTTGAACAATTACATGGCCAATGGATTGTGTAGAAAAACCAGAAAGATGGGTCGGGAGTAGGCAGGACAAAAGAGTCTACCTAAAGACAGAGATTTAAAAAAAAAATAACAGGTGGAAAGAAATTCAGAGAGACAGCAGGTTCATTCCCTAAACAAGAAAAGAAAAAAGAAGAGCACCACAGAGGCAGACACAGCCCTTACCAATTCTCATCAGCTGATTTAAAACATGACAGACATCCCCGAATGCAAGCTTCTGAACTGGAAGGGAGAAAGGCATTTTCCAACAGATGTACCTATACATTTTGATTAATAATTTCTTGTTCCTAACAGTGAAGTGTGGAAAATGAACAAAGGGCCCAATTGTGCATATCTGCCTCGCTCTCCATTTGTCAAAGCAAATTGAACACAGAGAGGACAGAGTCGATGACACAGGAGAACAGGTTTGCGTTGCAAGAGCAGATCTGAGTCCCGGCTGAGGAATGGGGTGACTGAGGCCACGGCATGACTGAAGGAAGCAGTTGGGTTCCTCTGCGTAGGGGCTCTGGTGTGTATACACAGATGTACACGTGGGTGCTTGCATGGATGTATATCTACACACCTGTAGCAAAGTGTTCACGGAAATCTATATGTAGCAGTCCGGATTATCTGCCTGAGAAAGTTGGCCCACAAAGGAGCCCAAAACCCACTTCTAGATCACTGAAAATGAGCGCAGGGATAATGTGCATCAGGCCCTGTGTTCCTCAGCCTCTCCCAATTTTACTCACTGCAGGTTAACTCTGAGAACCCTGGTGAAATGCTGCCTCCTCTAAGAAGCCCTCCCCAACTCTCTTGTGACCCTTCTCTCCGTGGCTCCTGCACTGATTGGTTCTGTCTAGGGCCACCTGGTGCCAATCCCTCAGCTGTGGGTCTGCCAGGTCTTGGTGAGTCTCTTGCCCATGTCTTATCTCCCTATCTAGTCTGGAAGAAGATCCTGGGCGGGGATCACTGTGAGGACTTTGGGCCTTGCTGGGCTCTAGTAGGTTCTCTGTAAAGACCTGTGGGCTCATTAAAAGACACAGTGGTCCCATGTGCATATCAATAATTCTGAATGGAATCCATTTCCTAGGTCCCTGCTGATCTTGCAAACAGGATAAAAATGCCATTGGGGTCGTATCACTTAGTCATAGGAGGGCTGACATTGTACTGCTACTCATTCAGCCTACTGCTTAGTACGGCTGGCTCTTTTTGTTATTTTCATAGTAAGACTTTCTCAGTGAAGGAAGTGAGACATTGATTGACATTCTAGTGCAAGTTCCTTATCCCTTGATGGACTGGGCACTACAATTTGAGGGCAATGACAAAGAGCCCTCTTCATTTTGCAGATGTAGACTTTGAAGTTGAGAGAGAGTAACGTGTCCAAGATTTCACAGCAAGAAGCAGAGCTGCAGTTGGTTTATGCCTGGGCCTCTGACGCCCAGGTCTGTGACAATAATGAAGTGACAGCAGCAGTGACACCCGTAATGGTCATGCACATGATCACACCGCATCCACAGAGCAGTGCGGAGAATTAGGCAGGGCATGAGGAAACTGAGGCTCAGAGAGAACAATGGTTTGTCTGAACACATGGAGTAGGGAAGCGGCAAAAAAAATGACAAGAGACTGTCCCTGCCTCTGGTTCAGCATTTGTTCCAGTGCACCAGGCATCGGGTAAGCCAACTGTTCTGGTCCTGCTCACTCTAGACCTGGCCCAAGAAGTGCAGGGACGGGCTGAATCTCCAGGCCTCGTTTAAGATAATTGCAATACAAAGATAGAAGTGCTACATTCAGGAAAAGACTCAGCAAGTGAAGATCTCCAAGTTCGTGGCAGCTCCATCTGTAATAGAACTCCATGTCTACGAGTCCCACACCTGGTCTTCCCTAGGCTTACCTGGTAGCCGTCGCAGCCACTCTGGGGACAGAATACAGTAAAGAGAAATATACATACATTGAAATTACATCTCCGCATTTGCACAGCAGGGACCACGATCTCTGACACGAAGCACTTTGCAAATGGTAGACCTCATGCAAATAGTGGGTATTATTCTTATTTCTAAGCCTGTTCCGACCAGCTGTTCAACGTTTTTCAAGTAAAAATACGGGCCCGGGACACTTGCCCATTAAAAATGCACCACCACCCATAACATCTCATTTTTTAAAAAATTTTCATTTTTTTAAGAACACAAATGAGGCCAAAATGAATCATTTAAATGACTTTTTTCACCTTCCCTTTTAAGCAAAGTAGGCCATACACAGGATCCAATAAGTCCCTTATAAAGATCTGCTTTTTCCCTGGAGCACACACGCACCAAAGGGACAGCCACAATGAAGTCTCTCTGCGGTTTTTACAACCGAGGATTCGCCAGAGGTTCACAGGTCTCCCGTACACCTCTCCCTGTGTGTGGTGAACCTGTGAGGGCTTTGTTTCTGCTCCAGCTTCCTGTCTGAGCGCCAGTGCTCAGCCTGGGGAGGGGGCGGCCCCTGTCGTCGGGGTCTCCCTGATGCTCATGGCTGTCTAATGAGTCCTTGCTGTTTTTAACAAAGTGAACTGATCTGCCCGATAGGCCTGTACTTCCTTTCCTTTATCTCTCCTCAGGAAAATGAGGACTTCTAAGAATGACGTCTGAATTTTCTGGAAGGAGGACCTGGGCTGAGAAGGATGGAGAAAATGTTTGCTTTCTAGACCTGTGTTTTTCTAATTTAAGGGCCCAACAAATATGATCTCTTTAAGAGCATGTGTTTTACGCCCAGTTCGGACTGCAGCCAAAAGCTGAGAGTTCATGGTGGAGAACCCCTATTGTAATTTTAACACTGCTTGGCAAACTCAACCCACAAGTTCACACAAAGATCTCCAGGTTCACTGTGTCTGGGTGCACTGGAAACTTCTGGGCTGGCCCTGGGCAAATCAGTGTAGCCAGAGAGCTGGGGCCAAGGAGATGGCTCCAGACCTTGACTCGCAGCTTCCTAACAAAGCCTGATTTCCTTCTCCCTGCGATGGGGCTTATGATAACATCAAACTCTTAAGATGAAGGCAGGTCATGAACAAAATGTGGAACCACCCCAAGCACTGACCGCCTCATTCTCACTCCTCTTTTCCTCCCCGTATCCTTGGCCTCATCTACCCTTTTTGTCCCTCTTGATTGGTTGAGGCCATACTCAGAGGCAGGCCGGGGAGAGGACTCAGATTCAGCGTCAAGTCCCGTGAGGTTCCAGTCCTCAAGGAGCTCACACCAGCTGGGACACACAGCAGCATGAATTAATGATGTTGTGACACAGTGTGTTTGTTTATACGCTCGGTGGGGAAATAGGACAGGTGTGCCCACCTGGAAGAGAGAGATACTATCTGTCCCCTGGCCACTGTGGTGGGCTCATGGTCTCCAAGGAGATCCATGAGGAAGCACCGAGAGGAAGAGCGTGGTGTTGTCCAGAGAGAGAAACGAAGGCTCTACCAGTGAGGATGTGCAGCTCTGACGCAGGAAAGAGAGGCAGGCAGGAGATTACTACCTCGTGTGGGTTACTTCACAGTCAGATTATCAGAAAGGAAGAGGATTTAACTGAATTCATCCGGAGGAGAAGATTCAAATAGGCTGGAGCCCTCTAAAGGCTCACTCACTCCCTTCTCTTGGGTCTTCAGAAGGTCCCGGAAGTGGCTGTCTGGGTGATGGGCAGACAGGGCGTCTCAGCTGGGAGGGCCATGGCCAAGAAGTGGAGGCCCTCTGCCACCCAACTTGCAGGGACGTCACAGGCTGGAGCACCAGCCCAGCAGGCCCTGCCCAGGGGATGCAACTTGTCGAGTGCCGCCCGCCCCCATCTCTCTCCCAAGCACAAAAGCCTGTTGTGTGGGGAGCTCAGAGAGTGGATACAGACCATCCTCTCTTCTCCGTGTCATTAACGTAATCTATTTGATCTGGAGGGTGGTTTTGTTTCAGCCTCTCAAGGGGTATGGGGGAGGGGGGCATATCTTCAGACATTGAAGAGTAGAATGAAAGGGTTAAGCATGAAAATTAAGCCAAGGAAGGGGACCCATCTTGGGTCCTCGTTTTCTTTTCAGAAAAGAGCGAATGCTTCTGTCTAGGGGAGATGCGCCTATTCTTGGAATGAAGCTGTTTTTGTTACCGTAATTGCTAATAATATGACATAGTTTGCGTTTCTTTATGTCCATCTTGTCTTTTTTCCAAAAGGATTTTAATATACTGTTCAAACAGGGTTACAGTGACTGAATAAAGGAGTCATGGCTAAGATAAAATAAAGATAGAAGAAATACGGTGGTAAGAGAGAAAAGATTAGAAGACAAAATTTCCCCTTCAAGTGTCTGGGCCCTAACTCAATGTGGGCCGGACTCAGTCCTGAGCTTCCTAGCAGCCACGGGAATGAGAGAAACACTCGCATAACAGAGTTTACAGCGTCAATAAGAAACAAAACTGCCTCAGGAAAAGCAGGCACTGGTGATGTATTGGAAGTGTTGTAAAAAATCCTCGCCTCCCAAATTTGGATATTAGGAGACATGACACTTTGGGAACACCCAAATTTACAAGGACCTCTAGAGCAGCATTTTCTGAATTGTGTTCTGTGAAACACCGATTCCGTGAGACCTCAGGAGCTGTCCCTCAGAGACAGACACTGTGGCCAACGAAGTGTGGTGAGTATCCACACTCATTCCCATCTTGGAGACTTGTAATGCATCCTGTTCTCCTCAGGGCTCTGGAGAGGTCTGCAGAAAAAAAAACAAACAAAACGAACCCCTGGTGACTTTGGGTCAAACAATCATTCCTCAAAGTTTTTTGGCCACAGACCAGAATTTGGGGGAATCCCTGAATTCGTGGCGCAGGACGAATTTTCCCAGGACACTTTTTGAGAAGTGGGGCAATTTCTCTGCAGAGCCACTTTCCACAAAGAAAGCCAGGTTCTATTTTGGTAGGGAGAGTCAGCGAGTGTGTAAGAGTCTCCTGGGCTCTCTGACCCTCCACGCTCCCTCCAGGTGCTGGCTCCCCTCAGCAAGAGCACCAGGTCAGCCAAGGTATGACCCTGGTCTCACCTCGAGGGGCAGTGCAGGGACAGGTGGCCTTGCACGGCTGAGTGTCTACAAGACGAACAAAGCTGGCCATGCCAATAGTGCCCACTCTCTTTGCATAACATTTCCACCAACAGAGGCAGCCTCTGCTGTATTAGACTCCCAGAGCACCAGCGCTGGGGTGGGAGAAAGGACGGAAGTGGGAAACGCTGTCCTGCCACATGGGTGCCGCATGATAAACACACAATACACGTGTGTGGGCTCTCAGGGGGGACAGAGGCTGGTGGTTCTAGGTAGGCTTCTTGGAGGAAGTGACACTTGAACAGACATTTAAAGGATTGGCAGGAGTCATACGAAGGAGGAGGAATGGGGTCCCATTTGGGACCTGGCTGGAACAAATGGTCAGGATGGGCTTTGTGTTGACCAAATGGCAGAGGCGGGAGGCAGCGGGTGAAAAGCAGGAGATAGTGGGCCTGGCTGACAAGTTTGGGTTTCCTTGTCCTGGGACGGGAGGGGAGGCATGAAGTAACCCCCCAGGGGGCATGGCAGATGGCAGGACTTTCCTGTTACAAAGATCCTCCTGATGGACTGTGGGGCAGGGGGACATATATGGGCCAGAGAGCCAGGGCCATGATCCCAAGAGACCCACTCCGGGCAGCAGTCACAGGAAGAAGGCAGAGCCCTGGTCCTGGCCCTCGGTTCCAGCGGATAATGGGGAGACATGACAAGTCTGGAGGATTGGCGTTCCCTCTGGCTGGGTGTCAGAACAAATTAAGGGCACTTGTCTCATAAGCTCCACCTGGCCGGCAGCAGGGTCAGGCTCTATTGGCAGGGGAGCTGTGTCCCCAGCAGCATCTTGGACCTTGGCCACTGGCCTTGGAGTGGGAAAGAATCTCAATGCCCTGCCTGCTTAGGGAACGGTCCACAGGAGTACAAGAGACTATGGCAACCAAAGATCTGTGGCAGGGTCACAGTCAAGGTTTTCCGGGCTCGCCAGTGCGGAACACAGAGGCCTCGTGCCACATGAGGATCGCAGCTGGTTCGCAGAGGCAGCCGGAGGCTGTGAGGACCGGGACGAGAGACCACATCTTGCATTTCTGTTTTGTTAAGTGCACTCTCAGGGATTATCTCATCTGACTTCTGTCTTAGCCTATTCTGGCTCCACTAGGACAAGTCCTAGTAGAACCAGAATATATTAAAAAGTACCATCCACTGGGGGCTTAAACAGAAACAGTTATTTATTCCTCAGTTCCGGAGGCAGGTATGCTGGTGGTCCCTGATGATGCAAGGCGCTCACGGATTCAGTGTCCGGCGAAGGCCGGGGTCCTGGTTCACAGAGGCCCATCTGCCGCTGTGTTCTCACCTGGTGGGGAACATAAAGAGACGCCCCCCCATAGGGTCTCTTTATAAGGTCACTAATCCTATTCCCAGGGGTTCCACCTGCATGACCTAGTCACTTCCCAATGGTCTGACCTCCTAACACCATCACTCTAGGGGTTCAGTCTCAACATAAGAATTTTGGATGGACATATGCATTTGGTCTATAGCACACCTCACAATAGTGATACTGGATTACACACTTCTCCACTTTACAGATGAAGAAACTAAGATTGAAGAAAGAGACTTAGGTAAATTGTGATGCCCACTTCCACGCTCTCCCTCCATCCTTAGGTGTGGACGTGTCTCAGAGCTGATGGAGCACCGGCTGGTGGACAGAATCTCCACCCCTGCCAGTGTCTCCCCTGAATTCTGGTGCCAGAACTGGCTTGGTCCCTTAAAGTAGGGTGCCTTGGGTGCATCCTGGGCTAGCTCTGATGTGTGAGGACCAAAGCGCTAGGGCTGACAGGGAGATGACGGGTCCAATTTCTTCATCCCGTGCTTGGGAATTGTTCTGGAATCGCAGGCAGGCAGAGTCTGAGAGGAGCTTGAGAAACACCCAGGCCCACGCTGTCACTTCACCCAAACCTCCTCCTCTCCTGCCCCTGCATGGTACCTGCTCCCATGTCACACCTGAGCTCAGAGGCCCTCCGGAATCTCCACATGAGGTCAAGTGCACCCTTTCTGTCCGTTCACTGCCTCCGGGGTGTCTCCACTCACAGCACTTACACCACATCCAGATCACGGCTGCATTTGTGTTTTCACAGCATGAAGACAGAGAGCTTGCATAGTTTACAGATGTAGCCCCAGCACCCAGCCCTGGGCCTGGCACACATAGGGCTTAATGAGTACTGAATGGATGATGGAATAAAAGAAGGGGATAAAAGTTTTATTTTCTTGTGGTTATGAAAATTACAGATGCTCCAGTCTTGTGAAAGCTTGCTCCACCTATAAACATGGGTGAACCTAAACATGGGGTCCACTCAGCTTGACCAAGGCGCACGGTGGTTTCTGGTATCAGCCAGCCAGTACAAGTTTGTCGGGATTCTGGGGCAAAGCCTTATTTTGTCGAATTATGCAAAGACTCAGTTGTTGGAATTCTGTGTAGATCTTCACCAAGACCTGGTGATGCTTTGAGAAGGTAAGATAGAACAAAAAAGAAGAAGAAGAAGAAGAAATCTTATTCGGAAAAAGACATACATGCTTTCTATATATATAAAACAATTAAATACAGGTAAACAAAAAAAAGAATAAAATTAAGAAATCAATATCACCGTCATCCCACCACTTAGATTTATCGAGCATTAGCAGCGGGGGCTACTTGGGTGTCTTCTCTGTCTTCTCACCGTCTTCCCAGCACTGTGGCTTCCGGGTAGTTCAAGTGCTTACATGGCAGCCAAGCCTCCAAGGTCCATGTCCCAAGAACAGAGTCGGATGGAAATGCTATTGTGTCTTGTGACCCAGCCTCAGAGCCCATGTGGCCTCATTTCTGCAAGATTCCGTTGCTGGAGGCAGTTCTACGGTTGCGCCCAGGTTTGAGCGGGAGGAGCTCGGACCCCACCTCTCAGCAGAGGACTGTTAGCCCACAGCAGGATGTATGGGAGGGGGTGGGAGAGGCACTGATGAGGCCTTCTTTGGAAAGATATGACTGTCATAATTCAACCTCAGTATTTACTGTTATATAAGGGGACAGTTATTTCAATTGGGAGTCCTCGATTGTTTACTAAAGTTAAAAAACAATTCTTGGCCAAACGATGCATGGCCACTTGACATTGTACAGCATTTCTTGGGTTTGGAAAGTCTTGGCAGGACTCCCCTCATTGGATGCTCGCGACTTTCCACTGGGGATCATCACCCCATTGTAGAGCTGTGGAAACCGGAGTCTAGAAGGGAACGAGAAAGAATGTCTTCCAGTACCTGACAGAGTCGAAAGTAAATCTAAACATCCTGCTTCAATCCCAGGTCTCTCCTCAGCTCCAGGTGACGCCACTTGTGGTCAGAAGCCACTGGGGAGCCACATTCCACTCCCAGGAAATTGTAACACTGACCCCGGAGGTAAGACTTCCTTTCGAATATTTTAACTTTAGTGTGGCCTTCAGCCTTTAAGTCTAGAATGGTTTGTGCTGAGTAAATATTAACCCGGTGCTGGAGGACCGGTGTTTTATGAGCGGGAGGAATGCACAGCACAAGGGGCTGGGATGAAGGGTCGACTGGCTGGCCCGGCATTCGGAGCCAGCGCCTTGTTCTTGGGGAAGCAGATGTCTGAGGGTCCTTGCAGCGTGCTGAGTGGTCTAGGCTGGTGCCTACCTCTTGGTGAAAGCATCAGGGCCCAGCAGACGGTGGTCTGGACTCCTGGAAGACCTCTGTGGTCCCCTGTGCTCTTACCCTCCGAGCCCCTGCCCGACAGCATATCCGGCATGTTACAATGCACTTACAGTCCACGAAGGTCTCACTGGGTTTTTGTGTTTTCTTTTGCTACAGAAAAGTTCAAAAGAACTTCTGTACTTTTGGCTTTTGAAATTGTTTAGCTATGGGTAACAATATTTTTCCCCCCTGCCATTTGGAAATTCATGCAAAGTGAGAAAATGTAACCTACAAACTATTTTCTAATGGAATGCAATTTTCACGAGTGATAAATTTAACAATTGATAAAGTGGCATATGACACAATGTTACATGTTTTAGCATTTAATTAAACATTTATCCACTTTGGTTTTGCAATTTCCCTTTTGTGTATTAGAGCCAATAATTCTTTTCATTCGGCTCTCAGACAGTTTTTGTAGGACCCTAAGAAGCTCCTGAGCCAGGTCCTGTGGCTGGGGGTCTGACCCACTCCATATTCTGGCTGGGAGGAGACCGGTGCCCTCCTAATGAAAACAGCCCCCAGAGCCCCTGTGGCCGAGTCTTCAACACTGAAGCTGCGAAGGGCAATCCTTCCTCATACCCTTTAGGCGAACGGTGCAGCCTCCGATGTGCAGTCCACAGAACGGGCTGGACCTGGAGGTCGCCCGGTAACTCAGATCGATCAATTCCAATCACCCATCCAGTTGGTTCTGAAACGCGAGCAGACAGAGGATCCAGTGGTGGAACTCTTCTTCCAGAGAAGAATATGAGCCACAGAAGGGACTTGCCTGAGGCCGGTGCGGCATAGTGAAGGAAACCCACACAGTTAAAAAGCAAAACAGCACAGGGTGTGGCAGGGGCTCTGATGGGTTTCACTTGGCCCTCCGACATGTTTTCACGGTGAGCATCAACTCCACTTCACAGACGGGGCCCCCGGGGGCTCCGAAGGGTCAATATTTGCCCAAGATGACTCAGGACAGGAACCCAGGCCTGCCTAATTCTGAGGCTCTGCTTTGTCTTCCTGCCATTGTGACGCACAGGCGTGCTTGAAATTTTTAGAGGAAATTATCAGCGCGCTGTAAGGTTTGTACTTGGAATGCCAGCGGGATTAAGGGAATTGCAGCAGCCATATCTTTTTGGGTTTTCTGTTTGCAGAAGCTACACTCCTATCACAAACACTTGAAGAACAGGAGAGAAGTAAGTTCGGAGGCAGCCAAGCCTTTGTCTAGGGTAGGAGAGCCCAGGGCCCAGTTCGTGAAGTTAACAAATACTCATGGAGCAGCTGCTCTGTGCAGGAAGCCCTGGGGGATGATACCGCCTGGCCTCAGGCCCTCTGCTGCAGATACAGAAGCGGGCCCAGAGCGCTCTGGCCTGCAAGTCAGAAGATCGGAATTTGTGAACCTCCCCTCCCCTCCCTGGCAGTGTGGCCGGAGGTACATGCCTGTGCCTCTTTGAGCCTCGGTGAACGAGTTTGTAAGAAGGAGGTGATAACTGTTGCCTAACTCACCTCCCAGGCTGGCGATGTTCCCAAAAATCCTTGGTAGACTGACGCAGGGGGGATTCCGTAGCACTTTCCCCAGAGTAGGCCCATTGGAGGCAGCAGAAGGGTCCTGTCTCCCTGTCCTCAGCACAGGGCCTGGGACGCGGTAGTCAGGCACTGTATAAGGTCAGGATGAAAAAGGCTGTGCATTTCTTCCTTTTTTTTTTTTTTTTTCTGAAACACAATCTTTTCGAATGCAGCCCTAACTAGAGTCTTCCTGCTCTGTTGATGCTTTGAACCAGAAAGATGGTTTGTTTTCAAGGGTTCCAACTTCCATTGCATGGACCAGCAGTCTCTTCCCTGATGTCCCCAATGCTTCGTTAAGGTTGACTTCGCTGGGGGGAGGCAGGAGAGGGGAAAGGGAGGAAAAATGGTGATGAAAAGAGACGTGACTTGGGGTGGTGAACACACAATACACTCTACGGATGATGTGTTATAGAATTGTATCCTGAAACCTGTGTAATTTTATTAGTCAATGTCACCCCAGTAAACGCAATTAAGAAAAAACAAAGCTCAACTTTGTTTACAAAGCAACATCATGGCTCTTTCTTTAAAAGCTGTGTGTATTCTGCAGCCATCTCCCCGAAAAGGAAGGTTCTCCCTTTCTTTTCTCAACAATTTCCACAAATACTATTCTTGTTTAATCCACATTTGCTGATGAGACAAGGACCCTTTGAAACTCCCAGAATAGCAGCACCTGGGACTGCCAGCTCCGGAAGGGCCCTTGCAGGTGACAGGTAGGCTTCCCCTGATTTTAGAGAAGAGTCTGCTACAGAAAGAAACTTGCTCAAGGTCAGAGGCCGGAACCAGTCCTAGAGTTGTGTCTGCTGCCCTAGGTTCAGCGGGTGTGAAGGTGTCCCGGGACACTCCTGGACAAAGCCAGTGTCCTCTCCGAAACGCTGGGCCGCCAAGGGAGGCTATGAAGGAGGGGGAGGAGATAAGGGCTCCCACTCCCCTGGGTTCCAGGCGCTGTCGAGTCTGTTTGCAAATGTTTTCCGATCCCACACTCTGCACGGGCTCTGCAGACAGGGACACCCACGTGGAGCTTTCCGTGGTCCAGCACAGCCGAGGGCAGCGGGTGGTGTGTGGAGTGGCCCAGCGTGCTCTGCAGTGTGAGGGGGGGAACTTCCCTTCGTCCCCCAGCCATAAACAGGGCCTGTGGAGAGGACTGGGGTCCCAGAGGTCGGCGAGAACAGTGGCTGATTGATGGCGACGAGCGCAGTCCTGAATGGCCGAGCAGTACCTTGATCTGCAACACGCAGGGGTTATTGGCTGCAATCGCAGATTAGTCAAATTCCCAGCTGGCGTCTGAGCAGGGAGTCACAGTGAAAAGGCCCGCGACTTCCTTCCTCCCTCACTGAAACAGGCCTGGAGGATGAGGCCCTCGTGCTGTAATTATATGGAGGCAGGAAACAAATAACTAAGACCTGTCTCTAAGTGAGGAAGGAAGGAAAACATCCAGGGCTCTGGGGATCCTTCATCTTTTGTTCTTGAGGCACTGGAATAATAAGAGCTGCTATCTACCCTTAAATCTTTCCCAAACCTGGTGAAAGAGGTATTATTAGCCTTCATCTGCTGATGGAGAGTTCACTGGGGCTGCAGGGCTAGTGAGTGGTGCCGGGGACTGGGGACTGAAGGGCATGTCTGCCTGACCAGCCCCCGCAGCTCTCCTTACGTCCGCTTTAGGGGCACGGGCACTTTCTCTGGCTTGTGCAGGGTGGTCACACGAAGTCTCATGGGATCTCGGGAAAAGGAGGCTGCTGTCCAGCCCTGCTTTCCCTGACAAGCGTGCACCCTGAGACTCTTGCATCTACCCGAGGGAAGGCCATCCGCTCCTTTGCACCAAGGTGCTCTCTGTTGAGAAGTCTTGCTCCCCGAGGGCTGTGCCCACCCTGCAGGGGCACCTTTCTCTAGTTCACACAAAGGCACCAAATAGGTTACAGGTGGCCTTGTTGTAGCTGTTGTCACTGTAACTTCCCTGGGCCTCAGGTTCCTCTCCTGAAACATAGGATCTTTCTCTAACTATCTACCCAAGCTCTCAGAGAGCAGGAGCTGCTCCACCGGGCCATGCAGAGTAAGGGTATACTAGTACCCTGCTGGTGGCACGGCGACACATTCCTTAGATTCTGTATTCCTGGGCTCATGGTACTTCCTGCTGGTCATTCCAGTTCCTGGAGTGGGTTTCAGTGAACCCGGGCTGTCCCTGCTGGACCGTGTGGGTCGGGGCGGAGGACCCTGGCCCTCAGCACTGGGCTTCCTGTGACTGGCAGACAGGAGGAAGCTGTGTGTGTACTGCCTCTGGCTTAGGCACAGGCTGGGGTGCCAGTGAGGGAGATGGAAGAGCTAGCGCCCCTCTCACTCTGAAGTGGGGACTGTAAGGAGAGTGGACAGGGCCCAGCCCTGCCCAGGGCCCTGCCCCTCATTCGCCCCGCAGGCCGACACTCCCTGAGGGCACCGCACCTTTTGTGGGCACTATTCTCCTTTGTAACCATGTTCCCTCCTCTTCTCGGACCCTCGGATTCTCACTACTTCTTCAGGACTTGCCCTCCCTCCTCTGGCAAGCATCCCTGGACACCAGCGGGTGAGATGAGTGTTTTCCCCCAGCGCCTAGCATAGCACTGTGCACACAGTAGGTGCTTTGGTTATGTTTCCTGGATAAATGGACCAGCGAATGAATAAGCGGTTCTGATCATGCACAGCCATCCCCCGGCTCTGTGACCTTGACTTGATCCCTCTTTCCTGCAGGGCTTCAGCTCCCAGAGCCTGGGCCCAGCCCATTAAGCTGCCATCTTCTCTCACCTCATTATCACCTCGGCCTGGGGGGCCTTGGGGGATGCAGGGAGCCCCTGGAGTTCAGAGGTACCCCCCCACCCCTGCCTGGCCCTCCCACTGGAACTGGCCTCTGGAAGGTCAGACAGAGAAAACCCAGCACCCGGAGGGAGTGTCTTCTCTGTTGGTTTGAAAAAGGCTGTTTTTCTTCAAGCTCATTAACCACACCCCAGAGAGCAGTACGAGACGCAGCCCAGTGAGCCAAGGCACCTCTAGTGGCCAGGCAAGACTTCCCAGAGCCGGAGCCTTTATCTCAGCCTGGAGATAGACCCCAGCAGCTTGGCCCTCGTGCTGGGGGAATGAGGGAGCTGGGACCATAATGTGGGGAGGGGTTGACAGCTGAGGACAGTATCTTGGGTACCTAAGAGCTTTGAACTCTGCCCTGGACAGGAGGGGGCCTTTATGGCTGGGCCGCTGGGTGAGAGCAGGGCTATTACAGCAGGAATGAGGTATGGGAGAGGGCCCCTTTGCACCCCGACTGGAGGGTGAGACAGCAGAGCCCTGAGAGGTGGGACCAGGAGCGGAAATGGAGCTCCATCCGCTTTATTGACTTGTAAACGACACCATTAAGAGGAAGCCCCACCTTGCCTGCAAACAGCTGTATGAGAGGCAGTAAATCTGGGGGCCCAGCGGGCCAATACCAGCCATTCCCAGGGCAGGGGACAGGGGTGATGGGTTGGGGGGGGGGGATCACCTCCACCTCCTAGCTGCACTGTGGGACTTGGGACTTGTGTTTTGACCATTTATGAGATGGGGGCTGGCTTGTTAGCGGAAATGCCCATGGTTAACTAAATTTTCCCCAGAAATTTTTTTTTAAAGGAGAAAATAATTCCCAGAAATCTTTTAATTATCATTTCCATAGTCAGTCCAGAGAAATGGAGATTGAGGAGAAGTTCAGGACAACAAGAAAAACGTGTGTGCGGGGTCTCAGGGTCAAATCCATCTCAGGTTACTGTGCATCGGGGACAAGTCCCCGAGCTTCCCAGGTCTCACATTTTTGTTGACATAAAAAAATAGACATAATGATGCCTTTCAAAGGGTGGTGGTGCTGATTGGATGAGATGATAGAAGGGGGACGCTTCGTTATTGGAGGGGCTCAAGAAACGAATTTTTTTTTGTCTTTGACAACACAAAATGGGAATTTGGGATTGGGCTCTTTCTGCTGTGTTCCCTTGGAATTAGCTAACACTGCGAAAACAGAGGACATGTCTGCTCACTGCCCAAGGGCAGCGATAGCCCGGCCTTGTTCAATATCAGTTGCTTAGTTATGTGGTAGCTGTTGGACAAGAGCAGAGCAAGAATGAAGGGCCAGGTCCAGAAGGTCACCAGGGTAGAAGGCCCCAGGTATCTAGCAATGGAAAAAACTGGGAAGACAAGGACCTCGCCCTGGGGGAAACCTTTCCTCCCCTGGCTTGTCACTGGTCAAGTGAGCTGGACCCTCCCCTGGAATGCTAGTCCTGCGGGTTAGACCCTCTTAGGGTGGGGATAAACAAGAGGCAGGGAACAGCCCTTAAGCGTTAAGCCCGCAGGGCAAGGAGGTTCCTACCTACATCAAACACATCTAGGCCTCAGTTGTGTTTCATCTCCAGGCCCAGAAATGCAGGAGAAGCAGACAAGTGACGCCAGGGATGAGATTAGGAGCAGCTGCATGGACTAAGGACACCTTGACCTGGTGCTGACCAATAAGTAGAGACCGTGACCCTGAAAGGATATGCATAGAAAACTGATGGATTATTCTATGGCGATCCTCCCCCGAGACATCCAGATAAATACCCTCAAGACAGAGGACCCAGTGTGGTCCTCTCTGTGGAGCACAGCCTTGGTCTGTCCCCAAACTTTGTCCCCAAGCACATTTTCCTTGCCTCGCTCTTTTCTCCTAAACTCCAAGGGCTCTTCTTTGCCGCCGTGACTTGCTTCCTGAGCCCGTTTCTTCTGCTTCTGTGACTTTCTCAATTAACGTTCTCTTACAGTTTGAGTCTTGACTCGGAATTCTTCTCCATCCAGAACTCAAGTCCCGAGATTGCAGAAACAGGGTCTGGCCTGCCTTCACTGGTCTTAAAACCTGGTGCCATTTCATGGCGAACGATTGCTAAGAAGGAACCTGGTATAGAATACCAAGAATGTTTTCAGGAAATGTTTGATGAATAAGTAAAATAGGAAAGAAGGAAGGAAAAAGAAAGAAAAGAAGGGTCATTTTTCTTTGGACCAAGTCTACCAGTTGGAACCAGGAGGAAAAAAAGGAACGTTTGCTGACTCCCACTTTAGGCTGATACATTATAAAACATGATTCTCACAACTACCAGGAGGACCCTGAGGATAATGGCCCAAGTTCTGTCTTTTACTTGCTAAACGATAAGTACATTTGCATTATGGGCATGCTATTAACTTCTCAGTGCCCCAGTTTTTTCTGTCAAATGGTGAGAAGTAAAGGAGATACTTTGGGTAAACCTGTTAACACAGTTTTGGGCAAACAGTAAATGTTCAATAAATGTTGGCCATTACTTCACTTCAGGGTGGAGAAAGTGGCTCAGAGTGTTTAAGTAACTTGGCCACCTCACAAAGCTGAGGCACGTCACAGCCTGGATTCCCACTTCGCTTCTAAAGCAAACACTCTGAATTGCGCCAGTTCCTGGAGCCGCTGAGACACCGTGAGGGGTGGTGCACGGGCTCTCCACAGCTAGGTGGTCTCGGAATTCCATGTCGGATGCGACTACGGAAAAGAATGTTTGAGATCTAACCTACATGTTGAGCTCTTGAAAACAGTGGGAGAGGCCATTGGGGTCCTTATCTTTATCCGAGGAACACTTCTCTTCATCATCTAGCAAACAAAAATGCAAACAACGAAAAAACACAAGACAAAAGGAAGCAAGTTCATCAGACCGACATTTGTAGAGCACTTGCCAGGGCCTGGCCTGAGCCGGGAGCTGCACGGAGCTGCGGTCTGTGACACAGGGCCTGCACCCCTCACTCCCGGGCTCAGTGTTTGCTAACTGTCAGAAGCGGGGTGTCCGGGTGTTGTGTGTTGGGGGAAACACCAGTCTCCCCAGGTCTTGACTAACGGGGACTCTGACTGTAGATGCATATGGGACAACGTGTTCCACACACGTTGATTTCTGTCCAGCAGGTTTTCCTGGAGCCTTTGCAGGTTCCTTGCTCTAGAGACTCCCAACGGGGTGAGTGAGCCTACGCAGCAACCCAGGTGCAGGTGATCAGGAAGGCATTTCTTTTATTTTACTTTAATTTTATTATTTTTTTCAAGGGATACCTATTGACATGCCAGGCCACTGCTGGCTAGAAGTGGGGAGAGGGCAAGAAGGGGACACGAGCTTCTTGGGAGCCCTCCTGCTCGGGCTCCTCGCAGCCCTCCTGCAGGTTGTTGGCCACAGGCTCCCCTTGGCATTTCTTCTACCGGAGGACAGAAAGCCTCTTTCAGCAAACTCCTGGGGCTGCCTGCGGCACTGGACTGCCTCCCACCTCTGCACATCAGTGCCTTATCTCTGTAACCAGCAGCCAGGATAGCATGCGGCGCGTCCTGTCGTCTGTAATTCTTCGGGGCTTCACAGTGAAAGGGATCCCAACTCGAACGACCAGGGTGCCTCCGCATCTGAAAGGCCAGTCTGAATTTGCAGTGGCTCAAGTATTTAAAATGATTTGTGGGTTTTATCAAATATGTAGGTAGTTCTTAATATGTGCAAGACACTGTTCTAATGTTTACAAACATTAATTTATTAATCCTCACCTCAGTGCTGTGAGGAAGTCAGTTTTATTCTCATTCTGTTTTTGCAGATGAGGAACTGAGGCATAGAGAGTTTGGAGAACTTGAATGGGAGCAGCCTGGCTCCAGCGCTGGGTGTACAGTTTTGCTGTTTCCTCTCAAAACCTAGCAAAGCAAAATCGGTTCAGGTTCCCAAATGGCTTTCCTTCTTCCAAGGTGGGATGGAGTGAATCAAGCAAGGAGAGACATAGGGGAGAAGAAAGTAGGCTTACGTGTAGAAAGTGGGCAGGAGGTTCTTGGGGTCTTTACTCTTTCTATTTGGGCACAAAGGAGGGTGTTCGGGCACCTGCACAGCGATGGGCCCCACGCCCTGAGTCACCTGAGACAAGGGGTTTCTCTGCCCGTGGCACCCTCCAGCGTTTACCGGCCACTCCAGTGACTTCCTGATGATCCATCTACTCCCACGCACCTCTCATTCCTTCCTGGGAGGTAGCTGGCGGAGACCTATGCCCTGGACCTGCGAGTCTGGTTCCGGGTCCCAGATTGCAAAGAAAACTTCCTGGAGAGTCAAGACTCTCACTGCCTCCTCTGAGCCTGGGCCCCACCTGCCGCATTCCATTGCTCAAGTCCTAAAAGGCTGCCATTCTTTTACAAATCGCTGGTACAGGCCTAAATTATCCAGCTAATTGAGCTGCATAGACACCATTTACGTGTAATCTGAGAATATTCTATCTGCCCTGAGTCCCTTCCAAAAGCATTATTACAAACCTTCTTTAAGAAACAAATTCGCTGTTGCCATGGTGATCATTTGGGGGGGCTCATTTTATTGAGGCCAGGAGCCAAGGCTGGAAGCGGCTCTCTCTCAGCCCAGGTTCTCTGCTCTGGAGAGGCCTGGGTCATCTGGTCAAAGAGGCTCCCTCCCACACCTCGGCATCCTTTGAATGATATAACTCAAGTGAAGGCCACATTTTGGTTTTGAGTTTTGAAAGTCTTGACCTCATCTGTATCAGCATTTTTTATTTGTTTTAATGAGAAAAGAGAGAAAATAAAGATTTGGGGCTGATCACTTCTGTTCACCTGGGCTTTCTGGAACCTGTTTGTGAAAGAAGTGCTAAAATGAAGAATTTCTGAGCTAGAGAATGCTAGAGGATTTAGAAAGTGTAAAAGGCATTTTTTGAGCATCAAACCTGGCTCTCCCCCCTAACCAAGGAATGGGTGGAAAAGCTGATGAATAGAACTTGCAATTTCGTGAATATGAAAGTGCTGGGAGGGGCTTTTAAAACTCTCATTTTACAAATTGGGAAATTAAACCCCGTTCTCACAACTGGCTCGCAGTTACTTGGTATAACGCTTTGCCGGAGCTGGACCACACCTCTCCCCTGCTTATCTCTGAGCCAGATCACAGGCGCAGCTCCCTGCACTCCCCAGGTGCCAGCATCCTTGCACATGCGGGTCCTGCTCTCTGGAATGCACTTTCATCTTCTCGGACATTTCTGTTGTCCTTCAAGGCTCCCCTCAATGTCACCTGCTCTGGAATTCTCTAGCCTGGGTCTGGCTCTCTTCTGCAACATGCACACGGCTGCACTATTTATGAGTGTGGCATCTGGTCCGGGGGACAGCCAGCTCCTTGAGGATTGCATTCTGTTCACCTCTGAATTCTGGTGGCTTGGGCAGGACCTGGCACGTAGGAGGCACTCAGGGCATGTTTGAAGAAATCAATAGTCCTAACAGTTAGCATAGGAGAACCTACTACGCATCAGGCACCGTATTCATGTATTAATTCTGTCCTAGGCCTTTCGAGCTGCTATAAAAAAAAATGCCACAGGCTGGGTGGCTTATAAATAGCAGAAATTAATTACTCACAGTTCTGGAGGCTGGAAGTCCGAGGTCAAGGTTCCGGAATGGTAGTGTGAGGGCCCTTTTCCGGGTCACATACAGGCTGCTGACCTCTGGCCTTGTCCTCATATAGTAGAAGGTGCTAGGGAGCTCTCGGAAGCCTCTTTTACAAGGCAGTAATCTCCTCCATGAAGGCTCCACTCCCCATTGACTTAAGCACCTCCTAAAGGCCCCATCACCTAACACCATCACTTTTGGGGGTTAGGATTCCAAAATACGAATTAGAGGGGGACACAGACACTCAGACCATGGCAGACTCACTTAATCTTCTCACCGACCCTAGGAGGATTAATGTCACTATGATTATTACCTTATTTTGCGGTGGAGGAAATCCTGAGACATCACCGTAGCTTGCCTAAGCCACCCAGCTGGGGAATGCTGGGGTGAGGACCCAAACCCAGCAATTCAGACGCCTTTCCCAACAACGTGCAACCCTAGGGAGTGGTGTAAACTTGATTTTATAGCTGAGAAATGGGCACTTACTGAATGATAAAAGGACTCTTCCAAGGTCACACAAGCAGCACTGAGCAGTGTGGAACTGGGACTCGAAGCTGAGCTGATGCTCTTGCACCTTCACCAGACGGCATCTGAATTGGAGTGTGAAACAACGTGGTGAGGATCATAAATATTTTAGAGACCACTTCTCTCCTGAGACTTTCTAATGGTCTCTTACAATCCTTACTTTAAGTGCTTCAATGCAGAGCTGGCTTCTACTCGAGGGCACAGAAAAGTCTTGGTGTGTCTGAGATGTGGAGCCCGCGTCGGGGAGAGCGGGCAGCTCCCTGCAGCGGAGGGAACCTTCCCTGGCACCGTGGCTGTGAGCACACAGTTTTCCTCTTGGTTCTGTTTTGCTATTGAAATAATACCTGAATGAGGTCCTTTAGCTTGAACTTGTCCATCAAAAGAATAAATAGAAAGGGACTAAATCATTTCTGCTTGAGAGATGGGGCACTGAAACCTGTCTATAGAAGGGGTCCCTATGAAGGACTAACTGCCTGCAATACATCTTAGAAATATGATGCTCAATTGGACTTTCTCCCTCCCTGGGAGATTGGGAGATTCCTCCAGCCTAGAAATGGGGGGCTGGCTGGAGGAACTGTGGCTCCTAGTCTTGTGGCTAGTGGCACGCTCTCCTGGGGACTCAGCTTGTCCCCGTTAGGCTGGTCACCGTGTGCAGCAGTAATGACTTCAGAGGGGAGAGGGCCGTCAGGCTTCTGGCACCCTGTGGGCCTCACTTTGTGTGCGTATGGCTTAAAAACGGAGGATGTATCAACATGCTGACGCCCTGGGCAGCGAGGTCTTGGAGCTACACTGACCTGAAAGCCTTGTTGGTGAGCCTCTGCTTTGTCCCGATGGCCGCGTTCCTGCCTTATGCTCTAGCCTTCAGCTCTCAGTGCCATCCTTATTGGGTGCCTTGAGGCCTATGAATGGATTACTTCTAATCCTCCTGTCTACCATCAGACCTGCCTGCAGGGGGCTGCGGCTGGATTCCACTTAAGGCCCACAGATCCTTTGTTAGCACTGTATCTCTGGTCCACACTTTTGTGTCAGACCATACAGATGGGCTTGTTGGTGCTGGTCTGGCCCGGCCCATCAGGAGGTGGTGGCCAATGGTCACGATGATAGATTATCAGAGCTTTGTCTCAGACCACACAGACAGCTGCCCAGAATCTCACTGCTGTCTGCTTTGTTCCCTAATCAGTCACCATGACCTCCCCCCAGCTGTTCTGACATTCCGTTCTCAAGGCCTAAGGAATGTTCAGCCACCCAGCCTGATGTTACAGAGTGTGGTGGGATTCCTAGTACACAGATTGAAAACACACACATGGGTCCCTGAAACCAAGTGCTGTAGCTTCAGTTTCAGGGACCTGGTGGCCACAGTCATGTTTGAGGCAAGACTAGTGTTAGCAAAGGAGGCAGGGAAGGGGCAGTGTGAGAGGTGGGAGGCCATCTGATGGTGCAGTGTCATCAAACCAAGGGGTGAAGGAAACTAATCTTCAGATGCAGCTACTTCAGGCTGGGAACCTTGTAACAGTCATTGCTCTCATTCCCTGGGGGAACCAGATTAGGTAGGCGTTCTTCTTTCCAAGTGACAGATGAAGAAACTGAGGCCCAGGAAGATTGCCACCTGGCTACAGAACTGGCTAAGCCTGACTCCAAAACCCGTGTTCTTTCCACTGTGCAAACCGTCAGAATCGGCCCTTACACCAGGTTTGCATTCTGAGTAGCTTGCTAAACATGGAAAGAATTTCGGAAGCCTGCTAAGCTTGATTTGCATAATTCTTTTTTAGAACATTAATTAGCCGGGATGTGTAATAGTTTTTGTGCCAATTTGTGTTTCAATTTCAAATGCAAATACAAATTAGCAAATGTTATTCCTGTGGCACCTTAAGGATAAAGCATTTGCTGCTCGTCATGAGTATTAATCTTTACATTTCTGAAACTATGACTGATAGATGCAGTAATATCCTCTACTTTGGAGGACGGAGAAAAAAATCTAGTCTAATGTGTGGGGTGAGTGAGAAGTGATTCTTTTTTTGCAAAAGTAAGCAGCATAGTAGGTATCCATCTACTATCCATCCATCCTTCCATCCATCCACCATGCACCCACCATCCATCCATTAAATACTATCTAGCACCAACTCATTGTTGGACTTTGTGATAGGAGACAGAGATGATTCCAGAAAGCTCACACACTTAGTGGACAAGAGAGTTGCTTAAATGAATAAGTACATTGTATTGTGACAAGTTTTAAACAGAGCAAGTGGTAAGTGGTAGAACAGAAAGACTGAAAGGGCCCAGGAATGCTTCCCAGGGAACAAGACTGAGCAAGATGACTTTCAAAGTGGAAGTGGAGAAAGTCAGGTAAAGGTGGACAGATGGTGGTGGGGCCAAAGGTGGCAAAGAAGATACATTGAGAGAAGACCTTGATGTGAAGTGTGGTGGATTTGAGCACCTCCCAGCCAGTCTGTCCAGCTGGAATTTAGCATGATTGCAGGTGTGATAGTGGGAGCGAGATGATTTGCAGCCTTGTCCATAGGCGACGTTGTTTGGAATTCTTCCTGTAGACCTTTGACCACCATTGACGGAAGGAGCTGGTCAGACTGACATTTCAGAAGGCTCACTCTGGAAGCAATGTGGAGAATGTTTGCGGGAAGGCAACTTTCGATAAGGAGTTAAGAGACTATTGGAATAGCCCTCCAGAAGAGAAGTGATGTTAATGGCTGTGGCAGAGGCAGTAGAGAGGAGGGCACAGCATAGGAGAGATTTCAAGAATATCATCATTGGGGCGGTAATGTGGGGCCCTGTTTAAAAGCTATGAATCCACTGTGCTCTCCCAGTCTTCCTTCTGACCTTCCACACGTCTCCTGCTCACTCTCTGCTGTAGTCTGCTCGTCTGGGAAACGGGCGCAATCGTAACAACAAACACCTATCTCTGAGGGTTGTTGGGCACGTACTACACATTCAAGACTTGATAGGTTTGATATTGGTGGCACAATGGTCGGTTACTAACTGCATGTTGGGAGGAAAAGGAGTAAAGAAAAAATGCCCATATTTCTGATCTAGAATGGTGGATGACTTCCAAGAGTGTACAGTGGAATCTGGCTCGGTCACTTTGGTACATTTTGTTGTTTAAAACAATCTGCAAAAACAACCCATATTCAATGGCTTGAATATAGGAGGGTATGGTCCATGAGAGGCCATTGTTGGAGACTAGCCACAAGCGACAGATGCATAGATAGTCTTTGCAAGAATAAAATCGTGATTATGAACATTGAGCTGTTGTATGCCAGTCTTTCTAGTACGTACTTTATATACACTATTTCATCTTTGAAACAAGCCTACAAGATAGATGTTGCCATTCTTGCCTCACATTTAAGGAAACCCAAGTTCTATGTCATGGTCACAAAGTTAGTAAATGGTCTAAAATAGATCTGATTACAAATCACTCAGACAATAAAACTCATAGTTTCATTACTTCAGAATGCTACCTTTATGACTAATGACGTAAAAGATCGTTAGAAACCCAGAGGATATTACCTAGCATAGGTTAGTGGCAGCTAGATGCTTCATGGTGGTGCTAAAACTTGACCTCTAAGCTCCCTCCAGTCCTAATATTTCAAGTAAGTCATTTATAGTCTAGAGTAAATGAAGTTTCAGTGGGTATTAACTTTACAAAAGATGAGATAAAGTTAGGTTGATACTCTGGGACTCCGGATAGTACTGCAGGCATTTATGACTGACCAGCATCCCAGATAATGCCTTCGTGCTTAAAAAAATTACATTATATATATATATATGTAACCATTATACAACTCACCGTGGGAAGTGTGCTGCACCAACCTCCGTGCTTCTGAGATGGAGGCGTGCTTCTCCCAGCGGTCACTGGTGCAAGGAGAGTGTTGGTAGGTTAGTCATGCCAAGTTCAGCAGAGGCTAAAATTACTACCTTATATTGCCCTGGAAAATATACCAGGTCTCAGCAAATCTAAAAATAAGTCAATCTTCAGCATCACATTGAGAGTGACATGTAGGGAGAGCGTTGACAGACTATAGTAGGTCCGTCCCCCTATCACAGGGGTACATTCCAAGATCCCAAGTGGACACCTGAAACTGTGGATGGTACCTAATCCCATATATACTATGTTTTCCCCTATACATACAGGTTTATGGTAAAGTTTAATTTTTCAGTTGGGCACAGTAAGAGATTAACAACAATAACTAATAATAAAATAGAACAATTACAACAATTTACTGTAACAAAAATTATGCGACTATGGTCTTTCTTTTTCTCTCAAAATATCTTCTTCTACTGGGCTCACCCTTCTTCTTGTGATGATGTGAGATGGTCCAATACCCACAGGCTGAGATGAAGTGAGGGGAATGATACAAATATGTTCAGGCCATGGTTCACCATGGGCAACCAAAACCGTGGAAAGCAAAGCTGTGGATAAATGGGGTCTACTGTATATGCTTCTATCCAGATAATGGCTGCTCAGTTACTGAAACATAAGCATGGAGAAGGCCAAGTTTCCTTGTGAAAGTTAAAATCGAGCAATGGGATTCTCCACAGAGGATGATTGTCTACCTTTCCAGGGCAAATGTTGGAATTTAAACCCTGTGAATATATCTTTAGAAAGCCAGACTGAAATACAAGTTAAGAAAATGTAGCATTTAGCAACCTTGGAACAACAGAGAGCCTTCCTTGAGTGGATGCGATAACAATGACTTCTCCCTCCTGCCCTCCACCTCCTGGCTGTGACTCTCCTTGGCAGAACCAAATTTGGAGCCAGCTGGCGAGGGAGCTTGGGTTTACATGTAGTTTCCAGGCTTCTGGCCTCCTGCACTTCGGAGCAGAGCAAAAAATAAAGTGGGAACGGAGCTGTTAGCAATCAGCAAAATGGTTGGTGCATATCTGTCTTATCATCTGAAGAGTCCTCTTGGTATTATCAAGTCCTTCTTTTTCTAGAAAGGGTGTTCTAACTTTTCCTCTCTTATACATGAATGATGCTGCTCATTTCGTTGCATCTCTCCTGTACTGAGTATCATCGTACATGTGTATTTGTTGCTAGTTTAATAAATACAAGTTGATAACCCATTGTTTCTTTAATTGGCATTTCCTTGAGTTTGAGCTAGAGTGAACATTTTTCATGCACTTATTGGCTCTTTGTTTCCTTTTTCCTGTGAACGGACTCTTCATGGTCTAGAGAATTGACATTGACATCAAAGTCCTCTTTTGGTTGACCAGCTGCTTCTCGCCTCCCATGGGATGCGGGCTGTGCAGTAGGGGAGCTGTCATCTCCGATAAAATACCTGTAGAATGGGCTGCTGCACATGGCCATGCAGCAGCTGTTCCCTGGGTGGCATTGCCAGGGCTCTGCTGTACACAGTCCTTCTCTACCGGGGGCAGCCTGGTACCTCAACCCCAAGGCTCTGTGTATTGATATGTAGTGGCTTCCAGGGTCCTGCACTCTATGTCACTTGTGCCCTAGGGGTTGTTTGCTTTGAATGGTAGAAGCGTTTTGAGAGTTTTCAATGTCCCAGAGGTCCGAGGACCTGCTGTGACCAAGAGGAAAGTGGGCGCCATAAGGTGGTGTTGCTTGGGTGGTTTTCAGGGCAATTGGAGGCTGCTTGGCCTGAACCATCCCCTTTCATCTCTGGCTCCATGGTGTGAAATGCTGAAGGCTCCGGGAGAGAGCTTTTGAGGCTCATTACCCATCTGGAATACCATGTGATCCTTCAGTAAGCCACCTGTTACTGTCAGAAGAAAACCCAGATTTGTGTGTATTGACTAGAGGCAATACATCTATTCTGGGTCAGATAGACAGCTTGGTAAGTTGAGCGATGAAGAGAACTCAGAGATCAGCTTGTTGCCGTTCTGTATCCCATGGTATTGGGACACACTTTTGTTACAGCATTTGTCACTCTAGGGTGTAATTATCCATCTACTCGATTGCTCTGCCTCAAGACTTTGAGCTCTGCTTGGGGTTGTGCAGCATCTTATTAGTTCCCGGGTCTCCAGTGCTGTGTACAGGGGCTGGCGCACAGTAGTTGTTCACAAATATTCATCCAGTCAAAGGAAGGAATGTCAGCCTTTGGAGTCTGAGGAAAAGCAAACCTTATAAAACCTGGTGTGAGTAGGCTATTTGTCAATAAAGTTCTCAAAAGCAGCTAGCGACAGATGGGTTTGGTCCTGGGGTCGCAGCAGACTCTGCCCAGTGTGCTCCCCTGGGCACGGCCCGCACTCCTTAGCCAGAAGGCTGCCGCTACCGGGAGGCTGTGACGGTCCCTGACAGCAGCAAAAGCAGACCCGGACCTTATAACTGATATTTGCCCAACCCTTATAACCAAGGTTCTCCCATCTGGTGTAGTATTATGGGTTAAATTACGTTGTTCAGAAAGATATATTGAAGTTGTAACCTGCAGTACATTAGAATGTGGCCTTATTTGGCAATGGTTAGTGTACATGTCATTAGTTAAGTTGAGGTCATACTGGAGTAGGGAGTGTGGCCACGGGAAGGCAGAGGCGGAGAGCGGCGTTTCACTGCCCTAAGCCAAGGAACGCCCAGACTGAGAAGCTGGAAAAAGCAAGGGGGCTCCTTCCCTAGAAGCTTTGGAGGGAACGTGGCCAGAAGACACCTTGATTTGAACTTCTGGCCTTTGGTACTGTAAGACAATGACTTCTGTGTTGTCAGGGCACCTGAGGTGTGGTATCTGGTCAGGCAGTCCTAGGAAATGAGCATATATGCTTTGCCACAGCCCACCTCACTGTGGAGGCGAGTGGGCCCACATGTCCATGCACATGACCCTCTTCTTCAGGGCTGACCTAGTTTCGGAGAAACGATCGATAGACCGCAGGCTTGTCTCTGCAGCCTGCACTCATCTGCATCTACCCTGGAGTTGCATTTTATTTTCCTGTGCGGGTCAGACAGAGAGCTTATTTTTAAGATGGAGCTGTATTTTTATTTTTATCACCCAGCTGAGTGCAGAGGAATCTGGGATTGGACCTGCTCCACTGATTTTGCATAGGCCACCAGGGGGATATTCTTGGGCTCTTTGATGGCATGGGTGTCCTAGGCGTTGTCTCTTAGGGCAGAAACACAATGAGTTGTCCTTCCAGAGTGGGTGTTTGAGACAGGGGCCTAGAGGTGCTGTCTGAGGTCTGATACCAGCCTCCTCAAAAGGAAGGGAACTAGAACTGCAAGTCCTGGCTACTAGATCTTCTTCCTCTCCCCCCACCCCCACTGCCGGGATCCTAGACAAGTCACATCCCAGGTTCTCCTTGGATATAATTGGTCACATTTTTTGTCAAAGTCCCAGAGGGGTCTGGTCTTTCTGATGGGTCCAGGCAGAGCAGGGGTACCTGGGTCTATGTACAGAGGGCTGAGAAAGGTGGAAACAAAGCACATGGTCTCACACAGGAACCTGTTTTAGGATAATAGTAATAAAAAGAAACCAGGAGCTTGATTTCTCAGTGAAATTCTTTCAGCAGGAAGGCCATACTCAGCCTCAGAAGACCAGGCTTCAGTTCTGATTTGAATACAATCGGGCAATGTAAACTTGTGTAAGTTTTTGAGCTCTGAGCCTCATTTTCCCCACCTGGAAAATACACCTGGACTAGCCAGCAGGCTCTGTGAACTCAGATGAGGAGCAGGCATGAATGTGCCCAGCAACACTGAAGCTGTTAGCGGCCAGGATAGCTGTTCTGCGTGTTTTCTTCCCTCCGTGTACCCTTCCCCCACTAACAGGCCTCTAATGGCTTCAGCATCTCCGTGGTCCATTTCCTGGAGGGTGTAAATTATTTAGTGGATGAACACATCTGCCGGCAGGCCCAGGGCGCGGCCTCTGCATGTGCCCATGTGACGAGGCTGCAAGTTGGCCCGATCTGCTCCTCACTCCCCAGAGGCTGCCACCAGCCTGCGGCATCCTCGAGAACAGGGACTTCAAGCTGTCCACTGGGCCAGTCCCCAGGCTTCCTCTCCTAGTCTGGCTGGCTGTGCTCTGAGCTGTCGGTCCCTCCCTTGGAAGGAAGTTCAGCCTCTTAATGGCCATGAATCATTGATGAGCTCTTAGAGAGAATTCTGGCGAGAAACACGCCTCCCCATTAGTGACCCCGTATGTCCCCTTGGATGCCCCTCTCCACGCCGCCCTGCCCCTGCACACAGTCTCTGGCTGAGCTGGGTGCTGTGAGTGTTGATGGGAGAGGAGAAAGAGAATCTGAGAGCGGTCAGGCTGTACCCCCACCCTCTATCTTGCCCCACGGAGAGGCCAGAGTGGCTGGTCTACCTACCTGACAACAGTGCTGGATAGTTACCCAGCAGGGAGATGTGTTTAAATATCCAAGTACAATTGTTCCTGACCTTGGGGGCTGGCAGGGCGAGGTACATAATGGATTCTTTTGAGAGTTCAAGGAAGCTATAGATGCTCTTCCAGAGAACTGCACACAGCCACATACAAGGAGATTTGGCTAGCCATCTTGGTTGGTCCCCAAGGGATGCACCAGGGATGGGGCCGGGCACTCTATCAACTAGGTCATTTGCTTCTCATATGGCCCAAACACTAAGTACTTTTAATGTCCATTCATGGAAGAGGAAACTGAGGCTCAGAGTGGTCACATTCTTGAGTTCATAGGGCAAGGTGGGGCAGGGTGTGAATGTTCTGAAAGGCCTTATCCACAAACTCACACGATGGGCAGGGAGATATCATGATCCCCTTTGGCCAGGCAGGGACACTGTGGAGGACGGGCAGGCCTGCTTGTTGAATCCCTACTCCTCTGTCCCTTGGTGGGCCGGGCCGGAGGGCAGCTTGGAGGTGAGTGGGCAGGGTCTTCCACTAACGGGCTAATGTTCTGGGGGTGCAGTTGTCATCAAAGCAATGTCTCCTATAGGAACAACACTTTGGAATTTCTGAAGCACTCTCACAGCTGCTTTAACTCTCCAAATAGCTCTACAGAGTAGGTGTTTTCATGACCATTTTGCAGACGAGGAACCTGAGGCTCCACAATTTTGTGTGACTTGCCCAGGATCACACTGCTAGGTGGTTGCTGACTGGGGTCCCCATTTACTCAGCTTCTGGGTGTTCCCACTCAAGGTCAACCCTTGACCATGCAGGCCAGTGCCACCTTGGTTGCCCCTGGATTTCCAGCTGGTACCATGCACAGTTACTCTGGGGAGAGGGATTGCCCCTTCATTTTGTAAGTCTGGCTGAAGAAGGAGAACTCTTCCCTGAGTAACTCAGTGACTTACTCAGAGTCCTGTAAGGAAAACATCACTTCCTTTGGTGGTCACAGGGAGCCCGTGGGATCTTGGTTGGCCGCCCTGTGTCTGGATAACGGCTATCTGGAACTGTCTGGTGAGCTTCCTGCGCTGTGCCAGCACATGGCGTCAGCCAGTAACAGTGAGAAAAACACATCAAGTGACTTGTCCCTCCATTCAACCCAAGTGAACAGCTGCGCAGATTGGATTTGCTTCCAGCGTATCTTTCTCATTTTCTTTTTGCTGCTAGATCTAATAAGAGTGGGTTTGAATGTAAGTGACTAACAAGAGATTCTCTTCCCTTTTGATTCATTCTTTTCAAGATTTGCCACGAGGATCTGCATTTGGTACACAACCAAAGGCACATCATAGAGGCTTGGAACTCGAAGGTAGGGGGGTGACTGCTGAGACCACAGACACACCTGGCTGTGCACCTTGGGGCAAAGCTTTTCCCTCCTCGCCTTCCCATCTGTGAAAGGAGGGAGAGGGAGCTAGCAGACATGGACATTGCTCTAAGAGAGGAATAAAATTTCATTTCCTCCTCACGACAGTTGCAACCCTAGACAGCACCGCTGTGCTGACAGGAAACTGAGGCTTTGAGGCTTTGCGTCTTTGCCCAAAGCCCCGTGAATGGTAACTGAGGCAAGTAGGGGAGGAAGCACTGGGATCTGTCCAACTTTGCAGTCAGGTCCTGGTGAGGGGCACTCGCCTTCTCTGGTTGATGCTGTGTTTTGGCATCACCCACACGTACTTTCTTGCCTGTGATCCCTCTTTCCTGACTTGGGTCGGGACTCCATCAGCTCGCAGTGCTGCCACTGGCGTATAGGTCTCCCCTCTCCCAGCCCACCCACCACCTGGCACACAGAAGGCCCCTCCCAAGCCACAGTGTGACCTCGCCAGCCTCCTACAGAAACCCCGAGCTGGCTTCTAATTGACCAGGAATATGCCTCTGAGTGAGGCATTTCAAGCTTCTCACTTGGCCCCTGCTGGCCTTAAAAATAACACCTAACACTGGCCAGAGTAATGCTCTTTATAAAAAGAAGAATTCACGTATGTGGACTTCGGTAGTTTATCATACCTCTGATTTCCAGCCAGCAGGTCTAGGCATCACTCTTTGAAAATCTTCCATGTGCGTTCCTGGCCCATGGCACTTAGTTTTCTTTGTATTCACATCTTCTTTTTCATTCCCCTCCCCCAGGAGGTATTCTATCATCTCTACCCGAGCCCTGAATCCACCCTTGAATTTGCACAGCATCACAGAAAGCCAAGCTTTTGGAGATGAAGGTCCACATCTGAGCTGTCACTGTCCCTACCAGACTCAGAAATGCCTCAAAAAAAGTTTGTTCAACAAAACATTAAATGGCAGTTAATTAATTACTATCAATCAATCAATACTATTGCCTTCTTTATAAATGCCATTTGAGTTGAATTAGTATGATTAATCCACGGCTGTAAAGTACAATGGACAGAAGAGGATTAGATCCTGGGAAAAGCTGGCCATGGAGACGAGACCATGCGGGTGTAGCCCAAGTAAGCATGAGGAAGGGGCAGTCTGCTTGCTATTTAAACGAAGGGTTTTCAGGGGCAGGCCTCAGGCCCCTTGCTGCACAGGGGCAGCCCTGTCTCTGCCCTGAGAACCTCCCAGAATACCCACTGGCCCACACCCTCCTTCATTCAAAAAGCATAGTAGGGCTCAATGTATCTAACAGCAGAGGAATCACAGGAGAGTCAGGACAGTAGAAATGCTGGTTGTTAATGGGTAGTCATGTTTTACAGTTGCTATGTGTTTTCCTTGACTGCGTGCTTGTGTGTGTGTGTGTGTTTTTCTTTCTTTTTCTCCATGTTAATCATGAAGATGGCTCTTGACTCATCTTTGACATCCTATGTGCCAGAGATGACACTGGTTAAAAGATGAGGAAAGCAGGAAAAATGAGGCAAGGGAGAAGTTTTGCACATATATAAGTGAGAACACACATGCCTGCACTTGAACACATACATGTGCATGCACATGCACACTGTTACCCTGCAGTTACCTGCAGGCTGCCTTGAGAGATCACACTGACGGGCAGGAGGAAAAAGAAAGAAAAAGAAGACACTGCAATGAAGCATGACATAGAAGTCCCGGCCCTTAGGGCTTTGCCTGTGCACTGAATGCTCCTTGGGACATAAAGTTGAAGAGCGAGATTTGGGTGAACAATTCACTGGACACAGACCCCTTGAAGGAGGGAGGCTCCTGTAAGTTTCCTTTTTTTGGATACTGAAACTTAGCGTGCCTCTGTTGGTTAACTGGCACAACTCAGTTCTGCCCACTGTGAGGTGTGCAGAATGCTGCGCTGTCTTTAGACGTTGAGCTGGGCAAACCCCAGGATGGCTTCCCATGACACGGGGACACCTGGGAGGATTTGCCTGGTGCCTTGTGTAAAAACACAAAAGCAGAGCCTGCAGCAGAGAACTCTGTCCTTGACATGCTCCCGGGTTTCTTTTGGGCCCCTGTGTGCGACTGGGTACCCGATCCGTGCTGTTAATGAGGGTGTGAGTGTAGGGACTCCTCCTTTAGCTTCAGATTTATTTCATTGGGCTCTCCACACAATTGTCACCTCCTAAGAAAGACCTTCCCTAACCTTCTGTCTTCAATAGTCCCTCACACCTTATTTGAACATATATGAAAATTCTATCTCCATAAACGACGCCTCCAGCATCAGATCGAAAATGATCAGTATTCTGCCTGTCTTGTTCCCTGATGCATCCCCAGCACTTAGAACACTTCACTGATCCAGGGTGACCAAGAATAATGATTCTATATTATAGTGGATAGTAAACAGTTATATTAAATGGAGAGGTCAAGTGTCATTTTCTGACCATCTACTAAATGTTCTACACACAGGTCATGCATCTTATCCTCAAGATAAAGTGGGATATAGGGGATACCAACCCCGTTCAACAGCTGAGAGGAATTTGAGGCTCAGGAAGCTAAGTAACTTCCCCAAGCCATACAGCTGATACTTGGCTAAACAGATAAAACTGATTGGCTTTAATACTCAAATTCCCTAGGGAAGGAGACCCAACACCTTCCTTCTCCTGAGACAGCGGAGCTGGTTTATGGGATGAGAGGAAATGGGGGGACAGAAAGAATCCTGAGTGGCCGGGATCCTGGGAGAAAGGGGAGGGAGACAGAGGGAGACAGAGTCACTCTTGGCAACAGTTCCAGAAGACAAAGGATCTGGTTGGACGTCTCCTTCCTCTAACCCCCTGTGGGACCCAGTTGGGTCTTCTCATCCCGGGCCCTCCGTCTCTCATCTAGAGAACAAGAGGGTGGGTTAGATGAGTGGTTTTCAGAGTGTTTTTTCTACCTCCAGGTTTTTTGTGGTCTCACGGGGAAGTGGGGGTTCTCCACACCTCTGCATTTGAGGACCACTGTCTGAGCTGCTGAGGGGATGTTCTCAGAGGAGAATGGCTACAGGATGTGGACAAAGTAGACTATGGGGTCAGGGGGCCGGAGTCTCAGTCTAGTGATGCCCAAGTGTGAGGCTGGGAGGCTGGGAGTCCTTCATTGGCTCAGCCTCAGTTTCTTCATCTGCACCATGGAGATGATGATCGCTGGTCCCTTGTCCCTCACAGCACCCCCGAGGGGCTCTCATCACACAGAATGGTCTAAAGAGGAAGCCTACAAGGTGTGGTACACTGACGGCAAGTGTACAGGGCCGATGGGGGCTGTGCAACATCAGACGAACCTCGAGCTGATCCGGCCCCACCTCTCACTGGCTGGGTGACTCAGAGCCCCAGTGAGCTCAGCTGTAAAATGGAATGACAAGACTAATAGCCAGCACTCACACAGCACACATCCCATATGCAGCAACTGTACCTATGTATGTATACGTATTCGTTTAATCCGCCCCCGAACTCAATAAATTCGGTGCTATTACATTTCTGGTTTACAAGTGGGGAAACTGAGGCACAGAGGGGTTGGGTGACTTGACACACAGCTAGGGAGGAATGGGTCTGGGATTCACACTGGGCAGTCTGAGCAAAGTGCTGTATCACCTATGTTTGGAAATAGGTAAAAGCAGGTAAGGTGTGTAAGACCCCAAGCTCTGTCGGGGTTCAAAAATCTGCTTGCTTTTATGCAGCAATTGCTTGCTTTAGAAAAACATGGACCCTAAATGCAGAGATAGTGACCTGACTCTCCAAATTATATTCCCTCTTTTCTCAAACCATTTTTCATGCTGACCTCTCTCTTTACAGCTTTGGGGACATTTTAATGTGTTTAAAATGGATGGGTTGCAGAGTTCAGTGTCTACTTCAAGCCAGCCTCCTCCACAGGGCGTTTAAGGACCCAGAGAAAGGGAGAGGGCATGCCGAGGCCCAGCAGAGCCTGTGCCGCCTCGGGCTACGGTGCGTGCACAGCCGTCTGTCAGCACTCCAGTGTGTGCAGACGTGCCGGCCTCCATCTGAGTGCAGGGTGACGGGGCTTCCTGTCCCTCCCTCCAGGGCTCACTCTCCTTGCCCATGATGCAGAAGGGTCACTGGCCTGGTAACTCATGGTGTGTTTCAATAATGGGTCAATATTAGCAAGGAAGTGAATTCTGAGTATTATCCTCTAAAGATCAGATCCAATGTTTAGGGGAAATGTTTCAGCAGGATGGGGACTGGGTGGGGGGCAGGTGAGGCCCACAAGATACACCTAGGGACTGGTTCCAACCTGAGAGTGACAGCCGTTGACACTTGGCACCCCAGATGCCTTTCTGGCCCTGGTTCCCAGCATCACCTGGTTATGAGGAGCTGTGTTCTCCTTTCCAGACAGAGCCGGCACTGAAGATCTTTGTGGCCTTGACTTGAGAGAGCTCCGGGGCTGGAGGGGCATGAGAGGGGGTGCTCTGCCAGGGAGGGCAGAGGAGTCAGGAAACGAGAGGCTGTCTCTGTGTGGACTCTGCGGTGGCTCTGGACAGGATACCGTGTATGAGACTCTGGTCTCTGTGTGTGTGGGACTGGTCAAGAATTCTTGGTGGTGTTATCCTTGCACTTGCAGTCTGACTGAAGGACACCCCCAAAGGGTCACCAACAAATATGAAATGAAACAACATAATGTGAAATAAAATAAAATGTAAAACATCCAAGCCACGATTGGCCCTAGCAGCCCCTGCGGTGGGGGGCCTAGCTCCGTGTGTGGAAGTCGCCTGTGCAGGGTGGGGAGCCTCAGAGCCCTCTCCCTGGACATCATTTAGTGATTCTACTTAGTGGGGAGGAGATGAGAGAGGAAGAAAAGGTAAAACGTTGAGCTCCCGCCCCTCTTCAAACCTCAGGGCCTTCAGTGTTAGCAAGTTGTGTCCATTAGAATTTGGGACACTCGATTTATTTTTCATGTGCTAAAAAAGAAAAACAGTTTGAAAATCATTGTCTCGAGATATTATGCTAATTCCCTTTGAGGACACCGCTTGATCGACAAGTGGCCCATTTCTTCTTTGTTCCTTTTCCCTGTCAAGGACAAACCACGACTTCCCCAAACCAAAGGATGCTTGAGACCAGGCTGCCACCACCAGAAACTTTACTAAATGTCTCTGGGAGAACAATGGGGAAATAAACAAGAAAAACTTGCATCGAGGTAGCTTGGTACATAAGATCCAGTTCATTCCCAAGTACTAGAAGTTTCCAGCCAACTTATTGAGCACTGTCTTGAGCCATCTGGGAGACCGCAATGTAAAATATGGCTCTGAGAGAGTGAGGCCTGGAGACTTTGAACTTAATGGAAAGCAATTCTCTGCTTTGAGCTCAAGACTTGGATTCCGTGTCGGAGTGTCCTGTGTGACGCTCATCTCTTCTCAGGATGAGTGACATGGGGAGGCCCACTGCTTTCAGCAGTGACCCTTCCTCTCCACAGGGAACGGCCTTAGGGACCCCTACAGGGTAATCCTCAGAATACAACCCAGTCACATCCGCTTTCAAATAGGAGGGTCCCCTTTTCACTAGTTAATCATCACCAGGGTGACCATAAATCTGGTTTTCCTGGGATGGTCTTATTTTATGCCTGTTGTCCTGGTGTAATTATTGAGAGCTCCCCTTTCACTCCTCAAGTGTCCTATTTTGGGCGATAAATTATATGGTCACTCTAATTATCATCATTATGATTGAAGTGCTTCCTGACCCTCCATGCCCTGATGATGCTTACCTCCTCCAGGAAGGCCTCCTGCCGTGTTAACTTGAGCTGAACTTCCCTTCCAGGCAGCCAGCTACCAAAGTGCTTATGTGCCTTCTCCACCTCACCCCCCCTGTGCATTATTAGTCTTTTCCCCACTTCATTCAACAAGTATTCCGTGCCCACCTACAATGAAACAGGAATGTTACAAACTGGGGATAGAGGAACGTGGATAATGCCCGCGCTGGTGAGGCCAGGAAGAGTGCACATAGTCTAGGAGGACCCAAGCCATCTTTCTTGTCTTCCTCAGCGATGCTCCTAGCCCTGATGCTCACGTCCCCATGGCCTTGGTGGATCTGATTGGTTGGGTCACACATTAATCTGGTTCTCTTGGTCACTGTGGCTCTGGGTCAAAGCTTTGTGGGACAGCCTGACTCCAGCCTTACCAGCGTGTCCAGACTGCTGACCTTTTATGGGCTTATGGAGGTTCTCACACAATCTAAATCCCAGGCCATTCCCCCCGACGACAGCCACAGGTGGTGCCGGCCTCCAGAATGAAGCGGCTCTCTGCTGCTCAGCCTGCTTCACAGAACTTGACTGAGACAGATCTCAGAGGAGTGACCTCTTCACTGATGCTATTCTGTGTAATGTTATAAAGCCATTTACCAGACTGTGTATCCAGAAGGCGAGGAGTGTGGTCCTTAGAGAAGTCCCGTATTGCGTGCTTTCACCAGGCTATTAAGTTTGTTCATACTGCATTCTTATTTTTAAGTGTATTTAAGTAGATATTCTGGACGATATAGATTTTGCAGTTGATTGTTTTTCTCTTTTGCGCTGGGAGCCACCAGTAGTCACTGGGCAGAGCCACCAAGAACTCTAAACTAACTCACCCCTGGCTTCCAATTACCATTCCACTCCTCCTTTCCCCCGTGTTAATTTTTCATCTTAGTGCAACAATGTGAATCTTTTTGGAGTCTTCTCCCAAGATCTGGGGCTTCACCCCTAAGTGAACCACTTTTTCAGACACCTCCCCGTGTACACCAGTTTTAAGCACCTGCTATGTGAAAAGTAGCACGTTTGGATCGCGGAGGATGGAAGGAATGGCAGAAAATGTCGCAGAGTCTCTGCCCTCCAGCTCCAGTCTCCGTGCCGTTCGCGCGTAGGTTTCTCATGGGTCAGATCTCAGCAAACGCAGGCATTCTATAGAATGAAGAGAGTGACCCTCAAATTCCATCCCTCTAAAGGATTAATGATTTGCATAATTTACTTTGTTAATAATGGTGCTGGGCCTCGAACCTGCAGAGAGGAAATAGATTAAAAAAAAAAAAGAAGAAGATGGTTGGGTCGTCATTACTTCACCATGTCTGTGTTGGTGTCTTTGTCTTGCATGTAATTAAGAGCCTTGGTGTGAGTTTTTAAAATGTCTGATCGACCATCCCCCACACTTTCACCCAACATGGCCACAAAGGAAGGTTGAGACTCATTCAAACCAGAATTTAGCAGCCTCATACAGTCCTATGCATGAGGGGGGAGGGAAAGGGCTTGGGGAGGGAATATATTGAGATCTGCCCTTTGATCGTGTTCAATGCGACTTTGCATTTACCTGAAGGATTAAAAGTTCTCATTGACCAAGGCTCCGGGCTTCCTACTCAGCCTTTGACGGGACAAGTGTTAATTGGACAATATAATGGGGACAATGTTAATTCCCCTCTTAGAGTTCCTTTTCTTGCTCACTCAAATAGAAAGACCCTTTTAAATGGCAGAGAGAGGAAGAAAGAAGCTGGTTTATAAGGGTAATAGACTGCACATCTTCTCCCTTGTCTCAGAACAAGCACACTGCAGTCAGCATAAAGCCGGCCCTAAACAGGGAAGAAAGGGAACGGTGTGGTGGTTTGCCTAGACTGTCACCCTGGATTAGGGATCGGGAAATTTGGGCAGTAGGCTCTGACTGTTTTTCTAACAGTGCCGGCTGGTGAGAGTGGGGAGTGGGCAAGAGTTGGGGAAGACAGAAGCCCATGAGACTCGGGGTAAGAAAGGGACCGTTTGGTGAGGGTATGGAATGGGGGTGACGTGAAATGATGAGGATATTCAGAGACCTGGTGGGATTCCCTGGGATCCATTTAGACTGAGCCTGATTCTCCCAAAACTCAAAGAGTTCATGATGGTACAGGGGCGATGGGCAAGAAAAGGCATTCTAGAAACAACAGCCTGCTTTTAGGGGTTTTTGGAATTAGAATCTTCCTCCTCCCGACTTAACATGGGCTGATGTTCAGTTGCCTGTTGCCTTCTGGGAGCCACTTCCCACTTCTTTCCGTGGACCCATAGAACCAAACACTTCCCTCCCTTGTTCCATCCCCTCAAAGCCCCACTCCTTGTTTCTCTCCTAACAAAGTCTTCCTCTTTTTGAACTTCAACCATTATTTCTTCTAGCCCTGGATTTATGAATGGTGACAATGGCCCATTCAGTTTTTCATTTGTTAATTTATTCAAGGGACATTTTCTGGGCATGTCCTATATGGAAGGTCCTCTGTCTCTTGAGCAAGGCACGTAAACCCACCATGCCTCACACATTCAGAGATGGTGAAAACTGCCCTGGCTTTTGGTCTACAAGGTTCTCTTTGGGATCGATGGAGGTAATGGATATAACAATGCCTTATAAATTTTGTATAATAAGTGAACTGAATTATTCTTTTGTTTCTTCATATTCTCTGGGGAGGTGAAAGAAATGCATAAGAAATGATAAGGACCAAAGACAAGGCCATCTCGACTGAAAGACAAGCTTTGCAGGCACAGGCAGAGCATGATGCGGGAGACTTGAGTGCTCAGAGACCTGGGTGCTCAGAGTGAGCTGTGGTTGTACAGGCCGAGCCACGGGTTGGAGGTCCCAGTTCCCCTGTGGAAGGCAGTTCTTGATCAGCACAGTGGCAGGCTGACGGGTCTCTCCCCCTGATGGCCCAGCACCCCCACAACCCAAGCCTTCTGTGATCCTACCTGGATGGGCCTCTTTCCAAGTTTGTCCTTGCAGATATTACCATCTCAGCAACTTGGGATAATCTGAGAACTCTCAACAAAAACTAAATGTACAACTTTTAACCCAAGCAAACATTCTTTTGGTTTTAGGGTTGACTAAGGAAAGAGAAGTAGCTGTCGAGGTCTCATTTTATGGTGAAACAGTAGGAAAAGGTGGGGAGGGCAGCCTTCACTTTTATTGTTGCAGGGTTCCTTCCCTCAGGTAACAAGGGGCTGTGTCTGGTTTTACTCACCTGTCATTTCCTAGGTCTACACCCAACTTTTGTGCCCTCCTGGAGCTGGGCATCTGCAAACGACATTGGTTAGCTCCCCTTGCATGTGGGCTTTCTGTCTGTTTCTGCCTATGGGAGACCCTGGCGGGAGACTGACCAGAGGGTGGAAGGAGGGAGAACTTGGCTCTGGATCAGACAGGGTGACATCGATGGCAGTTACTGCTGGCTGCTGTTGTGGCGGCAGAATGAAGTGATTCTGAGTTTCAGCACGTTGGCGAGAGTTAGCATCTGTTTCAGCAGCTGCAGCCCTGGTTGGGAAGATGTCTTTCTGGTGGATCCAGAACCAACTGAAACACCACCTCCAAGAACTCAGCAGCAGGACCAGGCTCCAGACCTCTGGCTAGAGACTGTTAGCAGCATCTGATCTCTACATATTATACCCTGCTCCTTTTAGTTCCACCATGCCCCCTCATTCTCTTGTTTGGTCTTCCAGCCCTTGTAACTCCTTCGTAACAAATTTTTTATATTAAATTCCCTCCCTTTGAAACACTAGAGACTCTAATTTCTTACTGATACAAAGACTGTAGAATATTCTTTGTCCGTGGTTCTGGGACTGAAAACAATTCCTGTTAAAAGGTGAAAAACTTAGTTAACATTGCCCCTTGCTGACCCTGAAACCAAGGGTAGACGGGTGATTCCCTCTACCTCGCTGAGGCTTGGTTTTCCCTTCTCTGAAAAGCACATAATATTAAGTTCAGGTTGGCATTCCTCATGAGAGTGAATTCCTGCTCATGGACAGATCAGCCCACTGTGGCTGTGTTCAGTCTCGGCACTGGGTGGCCAAGGCATCTGGGTGCATTTGGCCCTGATACACTTCCTCATCAACTTGTCTTGAAACATCTGCTCCATCATCCAGCATCCGGTCTTTGATGGGCTATTCTCCACTCTGAGCTGAAAGCTGCACACTTCAAACTCACCAGCCCTTAAATATTTCATAGCAGACTGGCTGGGAATTAATATTTAATCACAGACTCCTTGGCACTTAAATATTTAATCACCGATGTGGCTGATGAGTAATGAATCAGCACCCCAGAAAACTTTGGGTCTCCACTGCCAGTTTTCAAGAATCTTTGGTTCTGGCCTCAGAGGACAGAGGGACTGGTGGCAAGTTTATTTCTACACTAAGTTTCATTTTTTAAAAGGGCTCAGAGAAATGGCCTCAATAACAACCTGAGGCTCTGGGTCAGAAAATCTTATTCTTGAAGACCACAAACAAATTGGGAATAACCATAGTTAGGGAAGAATTAGCTGGATGGCCAAAGTGATAAACATGTGTCTCAGTTGACATCCTAAGAAAAGGTGAGGGGTATCCTCTGACACACAAGGAGGGCCATGGGAAGCTAGAACCCCTTGTTTGCAGCGGTGATGTCAGTATGAAGTGATTTCAGTCTGCTGTTTCCTAGGTCTACGCCCAGCTTCTGTTCTCTCCTGGAGCTGGACATCTGTGGACGACCTTGTTTAGTTCCCCTTGCAGGTGGGCTTTCCAACTGCTTCTGCCTATGGGAGACCCTGGTAAGAGACTGACCAGAAGGCAGAAGATGTCAAGAAAAGGTTAGAAATTCTTTGAATACAATTAGTTGATACAGAGAAGAGAAAAAAAAAATTGAGACCAGAGGAATTCGTGCAACTCCGTGTTTAAAAACTAAGAGCCATAAAATTTCTTGAGTTGAAATTTCTTTTAAAAAGCTGCTGGGGTCCACATACTGTGAGAAGAACATCTTCGTCACCTGAGTGAAGGACGTTTCTAGAATTCAGCCTTAAAAGACTTCACTTCAACGCTGGTGAACACTTGTCTTTGCCACCCAAAAGCCATTGCGTCCCTTCTTCTTCATTGCTGAAGGAGTCCTGAATTTATTTGGGAGATTCACCCTTGAGAGGGTAAATGCCCAAAGGTGAATGTTGATTGGCATAAGCTGACCACGGAAATTCTTCTCCCTTCTGGTTATTGCTTTAGTCATGGGTAGGGAAAGCAATCCTAACTAAGACGGCATGAATAGAAATTGGGAACATCTGGTCAAGGGGCTTCTGGGAAAGGTGTTTCTCATGGAGAAAAAAAGACACGGGAGGAGGAGCAACCCTGGATGCAGTTGTGTGGAGCTGTGGGGCAGTGAGCCTGTCGTTAGGAGAAGACAGGCCGAAGGCCATTGTTGAAGATGGGAGGAAAGAAGAACAAAAGCCTTCTCCCAGTGCCACTAGGGTGACCAAATATAGTCACTTCACCTCTAGACCTCTTGTTATATGTTTTAGCTGCTTCAGTTGAGTGTTGTTATTTTTAGCGAAAAGCATTTTACTTAATGTACCATGGGACTAGGGGAGGTAGAGTCAACCGTTAGCAGGAAGAAGATTAGAGGTAACTGACAGGCAAGTGAAAAATAAAACAATGATGAGAAACTCTTTCATACCATTGAATTGGCTTGTAGTCAAGGCTGACACATGCTGACCTTTGGAGGGGAGGGGGAGCCCCGGGGAACCTCTCCTACACTGCCATTGGAGGTCTACCTTGGCCTGTCACCTTGGGGAGCAGGTTGGCAACAGATAGTGAAGCAGAAGATACAATAACCCACAATCCAGCGAGTCTCTAGAGGTACTCTTATACCTATGCAGAGAGAGATTATGTACAAGAATGCACACAGCAGCATTTTGCAACAGAGGGAGCTGGAAACAAATCTTAATGATCATGAATTTGAAAACAAAGCACTTATCCAGACTTTGGTCCAATGAGTAAACTACAGTTATACATAATTGACATGATTAAATATCAAAACCACAATTCTGAGTGAAAAAACATAAGTTTCAGAGGGATATGTAGGATCTGAAACCATCCGCATAAAGTTAAAGAACACAAACAATATGCTATAGTAAAAATGAAAAGGAACGCATCGGGATGAAAACAACATGTTCAAAATGGTGGCTTCCTTTGAGGAAGAGGGAGGGCTTGTTTCTCCCAAGGGGAGCTGGCTGCCAGAGAGGCTGTGGGGAAATGGCTCATTCTCTGTTATGATGAGATGCAGCCCTCCAGAGCATGCTATTGGGGTTTTTGAGGACAGTTGGTATTTGTAGGCTACAGTCTATGGGATGCAGGTCTTGTCTTACCGGCTGGTCATTCCCCGTGGTGATAAGAAGGGCAGTGACGGATGTTTGCACAGAAATAAATCCCTAAGTAGACAGGAGATAGAACTCAGGTGACCTTTCCTCAGTCATAACTTTGAGGAATGGAGATTTCTATATAGGTACTCCAAGGTTCTGGGTTCTGGGAGGTTCCAGGAGGCAGATAAAAAGGTAAGAAGAAAATGCTCCTTGCAGTGTGAAAATAAATGTCTTGGTTTAGAAACCATTTTATTTTCTCTTTCTGTATTTCTTGTTGTTTTCCCAAAGCCTTTAGTGAGGTTTTGTTTCCCTGAGGCAGCCAGGCCTCAGCTGTGTTTGGGAGAGTGTTACAAGCAGAGTGCCGAGTAACAAAAAGCATTAAGAATCAGTGAACAATGATCTCCACCGCCCCCACCCCCACAGGACTGCGAAATGCCTGCAACAGAGGGAAGAAAGCCCATGGACCAAGAGGACCTGCCCGTGTCCAGTGTGGAGATTGGGGTGCTGGCTTTTACTTTTTATTTTTGAAGGAAAGAGAAAAACACTCTTAGAGACATGATTATGCGTACCCCGTGTCTCAGCCTTCTATTTGCCTGCTCCAGGGACTCATCCTTTGACATTAGCCAAGGATCTCAGAGATCACAGCTGGGGTTCAAAGGCCATTCAGGAGGAGTGTGTTAGTTATCTACTGCCGTGAAACAAGCTACCCCCAAATGTAGCCGTCCAGAGCAACCACCACTTCTCACGTCTCATGGTCTCTGAGCATCGGGAACCGGCTGTGCTTTAGCTGGGTGTTTCGGCTCAGGGCCTCTCGTGAAACTGCACTCCAGCTGGGCTGCAGTCTCCAAAGGCTTGGGACGGTCTGGGAATCCACATCTAAGTCTCACTTACATGACTATTGGCAGGAGAATCCAGTCCTTTCCAGGAGGAGTTCTCTCCTTAGAGCTGCTGGTGACACAGCTTCCCCTAGAGCAAGTGACCCAAGAGCAAGAGAGTGACAGAGCAGGGAGCAACCAAAATAGAAACTTCAGACTGTTAGAACCCAGTCTGGGAAGTGAGTGACGTACTAACGTATCTGCCCTATTCTACTGGCCACCCAGGCCAGGCCTGGCTCGGAGCATCCGCTATGAATGCCAGGGGGCAGCAGGGGTGGATGAAATGCCACCTGCAAACTTAAAGTTCAAATGTGCTCCAGAGTGACCCATATCTGGGCAACAGAAAGGTTAATATTTATTTATTAATTCAACAGCCTCTTATTAACACTTCCTTTGTGCCAGTCACTGTTCCAGGTGCTGAAAATACGGTGGTGAACAAGACGTTCAAAATTCCCAATTTCAGGGATTTCACATTTTAGTGAGAGAGAGAATGAACAAATACAGTGGTTCTAAGTGCTATGAAGAAAATAGAAAAGGGACGTGTTTAAAGGGAGAACACATGTGAGTTTATATGGCTTGTTTCCTTCCAACTCATCTTCACAACAACCCTCAGGAACAATGCTACCAGAATCTCCATTTTCCGTGTGAGGAAGCCAAGTCTCAGAGAGGTGACAAGATTTTCCCAGAATTCGAGTTAGTGAGAAGGAGGACCGTGGTTTGAACCCAAGTCTTTTGCCTCTTTCCCAAGCCTAGGTCCATCACTGCGGGTTGGCCCACTCTACCATAAGAAGAGTCTCTGAGAGCTAGATTTGTACTTTAGAACACCTGTTGAAGGTCAGCTATGGAGCAGATTCTCGTTCCTGCTAGACCGTAGGATCCTGGGGTAAGTCTGGTGCTTTGTGCGTCTCTGCACCCCCTATATATCCAGATACTGTAAGATGGACTGGCCTCTGGCCCTCAGCAGGTGCTTGCCTGGGCTCTGCTATGCGAGTGTGTGCCACCATTGTGGAGTTTGTTTCCGTGAGGGACACATTCCCTGGGAGCTTTGCTGGCTGTCTCCACTGGACACAGCCTATCAGAGTCAGTGTTGGGGCACCGCGGTCACTAACAGTCTCCTTTCCAAGAAGAGCACTTTAAGAGAGAAAAGGGTGGGCTCTTGGTCAGCAAAAACGGGCACTCAGAATGGAAGTGCTTTCACCCATGTCGTCTCACTGCCTCTCAAAACTGACCGGTGACGTGGGCAGAATGGGCCTCATTGGCCAATGTTGCAGACGAAGACTCCAGCATTCAGAGAGAGAAAACCACCTTTCTGAGGGTCTCATAGCAGCATCTGGAGGAGAGTGTTCCCTGATCCTATTGCCTGGGTGTCTCTCTCCCCTCTCTGCAAAATACAACTCCCTGTGGGCCAGTTAGAGTAGCACTTTTCAACCGTCCACATATAAACCCATTATCACGGGCTCCCACTAAACTTTGAATCCCGATTCTGTGGGCCTGGGTGGAACCTGAGGTTCTGTGTCTCTGACACGCTCCTGGGAGTGCCCACACAGCGGCTCCACAGACCACACGCTGGTAGTAAGTGTCCCCCTCTGCCCCATCTCCATACATCAGGACACCAGCCTCCTTTAAAGTATAGGCCAACCGTCTTTGCACCCACGAAACCAACATGGTGTCTTCCGCTGAAAATGCCACTTCCTCCCAGAACACTACCCCACAGGACACTGGTCATATGCTACTTGCTCTAATCTGCCCTCCCGAATGCTCCTTGCTGGGCAGGGCCCACACTGGGTTGGACTCACAGTGGCCCTGGATTTCTTCACGGTTTTAGCAGTGACCTTTCACACTATGCAGGTAGTACCAGGAGTTAGAAAGTGGGCATTGGGCTGCTCAGCTGGGCTGAATGGCTTCATGCCCCATTTCCTTTCTGCTGGGACGTTTCACTAGCTGATATAATCTTATGGGGAGATTGACGAGGCCATGTTTTCAGGCTGTTGGGCCACTCCAAGTTCAAACTGGAAAGTCCACTGACAGGCAGACACTGGGTTCCAAGCTTTTGTACAATCTTTGTAACTGGCGGATTTTGAGTCAGTTGCACCTGACCTTTACTTAGGGAAAAATCTCGGAAAACAGAAGACCTAGACCTATGTTGAGCTTTCTGTTGGTACCAGGCTCTGGTTTGTAGCAGATACAAGCTTCTCAGGCGCAGGGACCAGCTGTTAGTCTTATCTAAATCCCCGTTATCTAGGACATGTAGACATACTCGATACATTCTCACATACTCACAGTGCTGGGCCATCCACGTACGTACGTTATTACTTCAACAAACCAAGGAAAGTATTATACACATTCTCAGGAAATCTCAGTCTTTTGAAAGTTTAGGATTAGGCTGTCTTCTGGGTGAGGAAGCTGGTTATTCCTTTTTGCTGGACAGACGGGCATGCAGATGCTCTGGGGACTTCATTAACCCCACCCTGGCATTTTTGCAGTCCTGGCTTTGTCTTACAGTGGATCTTGGAACACATCCAAAACATACTTAGACATACTTCTCTGGGAGAAAAGCTTTTACACCTTAGAAACACACACACGCACTCTTAATTTGAGGTTGAATTTTTCTGCCCTAATTAGCTGCGTCTTTGAGCTTCAAGAGCTAGTTTTACAGTGGTTATTAACGAGACCAATCTCTGATTGCTAGCCTCTTTCAAAAGCATTCCAGCCTGCTAAACAGTCGCCTTTCATGATTTGCAAGTTTGGCATCTTAGAGAGTTTTCAACAATTAAGGTGCTAACTTTTCGCACTCGCCTGGTTCCCAAACTTCTTAATCACAAAACCTTGAAAGTGGTCCTCAGAGAGGGGAGCTTGGTGCTCCTGAAGGTTGCCTCCCAGATGTGGGAGGGCCCAGCAAGCTCATCAGGCCCAGTGGGCCTGGTTGTCAGAGAGGATGTTGGCAGGAAGTCTCTGGCGCTGCTTGGGAGCGTGGCCGGCACTGACTTGGTATGAAGTCATGGCTCAGAAAGAGTGTTGTCAGACTGACTCCAAAGCTTGAGAGTAAACAATCTCACTCTTGCACTTAGCATGTCACTGTTTTCAAAGCGCATGCACACTTGAAAACTAACTTGATCTCTACAATAAGGTGGTGTGGTGTACAGACAAATGCTCTTATTATTGAATGGGCAAAGCGAGGACCAGAGAGGTGATGTGACTAGCCTAAGGACACACAGTCCAGGGCAGAACAGGGGCCTGAGGATTTTCTGGTTCCTAGCCCAAAGCTTATTATCAAAGTTGAGTCAAATCCTTCAGTAGAAATGTGCCCCTTCCTTAGTGAAAATTTAAAATGCTGGCTGAAAACTTCTCTACCGTCATCAGGGAACTGAATTTGAGCTTTATGACTTTTATGGACCCTTTAGGCAGCTTATGGCCCCCTTTAATCTAATGATTAATTCTGATGCACAATACCAATAAAAAGTTTTTAAAAATTGATAAAACTCATTGCTAGTTAGTCCTAAAAAAGAGCACAAGGATGACAGGTAATGGGGATGCTGAAAATAAAAGGGAGGGGACCACACGTCATCAGCAGGAACGAGGGTCCACATTATGAATGTGTGACAGGGTCTATTCCATCAAGACAGAAAAATACCTAGAATTCCACTGCTGATTTTGTGCTGGTTTTTATTGACCTGAAATAGTGCAGGTGAGGGTGATATCTACTCTGGGGAGTGCTATGTACACGTGAACTCTTTTCTTAGCGTAACTGTAGTTATCAGTGCATATCGAATTCTAGATATACTTGGATAAATCTTATAACTGACTTAAGAGTGCTGTTTCTAGAATAGAAGCTCTGAGAAAGCAAGAAAATGGTTTGTTTTATTCACTTTGGTATCACCAGGGCCTCAAACAGAGGCTAGTGTACAGCATGTGCTCAATAAATATTTGTGACTCGGTGACACATGGACACACGTAGGGGCAAAGACAAGGCACATTTGTCGAGCATCTGGTATGCATGGGGTCTCATTCACCTTCCTTATCTTTTGCCCTCCAACAATGGTAGGTAATGTTAGCTCACTGGGCACAGAGAAGTAAACTGAGTCTCAGAGAAGCTTACCAATGTATATAAGGATTTGGAATTATTAATAGACCCATAGGGTGAAAGTGAGATAAGTGACACTCCACAGCCTGTGACTCTTCCATGGCACTGTATGGCACTATTTGTAACGTACAAGGGGTGGGGACCCAGAAACCTGGAATTTATCAATGAAAAGTTGTGTATTTATTCTCCCACGTTTAAATTTCAGTCACCTTCAAAGTACTCTCCGTTTGATGCAATATACGTATCAAGATGTTTTTTCCGCTCTTCAAAACAGTTTTAGAACTCATCGATGTGGATGCCTTTTAGTGCCTCTGCCGTTTCTTGTTTCATCTTTTCCACATTGGCAAAACATTTCCCTTTGAGGACTGTTCTCATCTGGGGAAACCAAAAAAAGTTGCTCAGAGTGAGATCAGGTGAATAGGGAGGGTGGGGCATGGGGGTCATGTTATTTTAGGTCAAAAACTGCTGAACGCTCAGTACAGTTTGGGCAGGTGCGCTTGTTAAGTCATCCATCTTGAAATGGGCAAGTGCATTGAGAGGGTGTTCAAAAACAAAATTTGCTGAAGCCAAATGCAGCCTCTCACAACATCAGCTAGTATACTGATACAGATGAGTTCCTAGAACACCCACCTAGCGGGGCAAGCCTGTACTACAAGGGGCTCGACTTCCAGAAGATAATTCTTGTTTTTTGTTTTTTGGTTTTTTTGGTTCCTCCCTCTTACTTGGTAGCCAGGTGTCTGGGCATCTCTCCACTAGTGGCATGTATCAGAACTTGTTAAGAGAGAGAATCTGTAGGAAGAGGAAGTGGGACTGTGTTACCTGTGGGAGGACCACCAAGGGCTCATGATTCAAGCAAACCAACCATAAGAGTAAAAATTTTAAAAATGACATGCAACAACTCTCCCGGCTGGCTCAGTTGGTGTATGCCTCTCCCACTTGGTAATTTTCAGGGATTTGGATAATCATCATAATTATGAATTGGGAGGAAGGAAAGCAAATCCTCCTCTGATATCACGTTTTTCTAATACTTCTCTGCTTAGCAATTATTTGGCTCTTGCCGTGTCTCTTCTGTTTCTCTGACTAGACAAGGAGCTGCGTTACTTTTCAACTCCCTTCCCAGCACCTAGCTATCCCCAAGGCCTGACACAGGGGAAACACATAGTATGTGCTTGTCAAATGACTATGACATCATGTCTCATCTCTAATGTCTTAGGGAACCAAGAAGGGGTGCGGAGTCCTTGTTATCTCTTTAAGAATGGAACTGAACTTGAGAGGGAGCTCCTGATGATACTGTGAGGATAACCCTTAATAAACCACTCAATAAACACTGCATTTTTTGTCCATTCTGACCCAAAAATCCATTTCCCTATTGCCAGATGGCAAGTGATACATACCAAAGGTGACTTCAGATAAAGGTGTCGATGGTTACATGCTTTCCCAGGTTATAATTTTGTCATTAGCTTGCAAATCCTCTTGTGAAAATTTATACCTAGTGTTATGGGTTCAATTGTATTCCCTCGAAAAGACATGTTGAGGCCCTAGTCGCCAGAATACAACCTTATTTGGAAATAATGTCATTGCAGATCTCATTAGTCAAGTTAACATAAGGTCCTATTGCATAGAATGGGACCATAATCCCATGTGATCGGTGACCTTCTAAGAAGAGGGAAAATTGGCCGTGGAAACAGGGAAGAGGGCCGTGGGAAGATGGAGGAAGACATTGGAGTGATGCTGCACAAGCCAAGGACACCTGGGGCCTCCAGAGGCTGAAAGAAATACGGCAGAATCCTCCCTCTAAGCTTCAGAGGGAGTAGGACCCTGCTAACAATGTTGATTTTGGCTTCTAGTGCCAGAACTTTGTGACAATACGTTTTTGTTATTTTAAATCACCCAATTTGTGATCATTTGTTATGGCAGCCCTAAGCAATTAATATACCCAGAAACAATATCACCATTGGCTGGTTTGACTCTTCTAGGCAGTCACATGAAATAAACAGATCAGAGCAAAGGGAGACAAAGACAGATCCATTTACCTGCAGATCTCTATACTCAATATGCTCAAGGAAGAGTCATTTTTGGGCAATATTCCTAGGTTCGGAGAATCATGAAGAATGTAGCACAGGCTTCTGTAACAGATGAGCTCACTGGTGCCAGCTCACTGGAGTCAGTGCCCAGAATAGCTTCACCATGTTCCTTAAGTATGGTAAAATCATAGCCCTCTATGCCTATTTTTTCCTGTTTGTATATTTTCTGCTCATTTGTCCAGCTGATCCAGTCTGGTTCCCACACCCATCATGCCTCTAAGTCATCCAAATCGTTAATCCAAACCACACTTTCAGCCTTCTTATTTGACATTTCAGCAGCTTTTGACACCATGAGCCACACCCTTCTTCCTGAGTCCTCTATTCTCTTGGCATCCTCCCCTCCTTCTATCTCTCTGGGCCCTCTGCCCCTGACCTTCTCAAACCCTACTCTTAAGTGTTGAGCTCCTTAAGACTCTTCTTCCTACTAGGTCACCTCGTCTATGCCCATGACTCCAGCTACCATCTGGATGCTGATGATTCCCCAAATTTCATGGCCCATGTATTCAGTCACTTACGTGGCATCCCCTACTGGGATGGCACAAAAGCTCCTCGAACTCAATCTATCCAAAACAGAATTCAACAATGTTTTCATTACCCTTAGTCCTCCTTGGGGTTTCCTAGCTCAGTGAATGTCCCTACCATGCACTTGATTTTGAAAACCTTAAAGATCAGTGTCATCTTCGATAACTTTCTTTCCTTCCCTCACCCCACTTTTCCCATCCAATCCTATTATTTTGATATTTTTCTTATATTCAAAATCTGTTCACTTATCTCTAAATTTCCCTGCCATTGCTTTCACCCAAGTTACTTTCACCAATCTCCTGCCCCTCCCACTTCCAAATCCATGTGTACAGTGTGCAGAGTGGTCTTTTAAGGGCACAAATCTTTTCTTTGCCAAACCTCTTTCAATAATAATTCACTGTGTTTAGAGTAAGAACCAAATTCTTTACATGTCCTATGAGGTCTTGTAAAATCTGGTCCCTGAAATTCATTCAGGTTCCTTCTGCCTCTCTGTTCTTCCTCCTGATGCTAATGCTGCAAGGTCTTTTAGGCCCTGTGTGCATCCATGCCTCTGTCCAGAAGGAGAATAACTGGCTTGGGATATCTCGCTTAAAAGAGTGATGATTCTCTCCCCTTCTTCCCTTCTTCAGGAAACATGGTACATCTCCCTTTAGGACTCTTTGGAATACATTGACGATTGCCGAATTAATTCATTGGCTGTGGGAACATCATGGATTAATGAGAATGGGCCTAAATGATCTGAATGGATGGCTGGTGCATGAAGGATGAGGTTGCCTTGATTGGGTAAAGCAACCAGGATCCACTCCCGGGTCCAGGGTAAAAGAGCTCCCTTTCCTCTCACTTTATTGCTACACTCAAAACTCCACTGCCTGGTTTCTCCAGACTTGGGGAAGGAAGAGGGAGACAGAAGAAATGCCAAGGAAGCCACAAGGTTAAATGCCACTGTACCGATCTCTTTTTTACCTGGGTAAGTCCTACTCATTGCTTGGAGCTCAGCACAAACATCGGTTACTCAGACAAGCCATCCGTGATCCCGTCTCAACAGCCCTCACCTAGACACCAGACCTTTCTACAACACACTGACACAGCCCCCTCTCCCCTTCACATAATCATCGCCATTGTCAAGGTGCTCTGATGCCCCCCCCCCAACTGATGGAGTACCTGGTTCAGAGGGCAGGTCCATGTCTGCCTTTTGGGGGGCAGTATCTTTACCTACTAGCACCGTGTTTTCCCTATTATAGGTACTCACTTAAATGTGCTGCATAAACCAGTCAAAATAATAAGTAAAAAGTATGAAACAGCAAGCCCTTCAATCAGCGCATTCCCATCTGAAGGTTATCATGTCAACAAATTTTCAAATTTGCTTACTTCCAGTTCTTTTTCTTATGAATATATATTTTTGCATGATTAGGTTTATATGTCATATGTAATTTTGTGTTTTGGGTTTTTAAGTCACATCATAACACATATATATATTTTTAAGGTTTTATTTATTTATTTTTAGAGAGAGGAGAAGGGAGGGAGAAAGAGAGGGAGGAACAGCAATGTATGGTTGCCTCTCACATGGCCCTCACTGGGGACCTGGCCTGCAACCCAGGCATGTGCCCCGACTGGGAATCGAACCAGGACCCTCTGGTTCCCAGCCCGCGCTCAATCCACTGAGCTACACCAGCTGGGGCATCATAACATGTATTTATAAGAACCATTTCCTTATCGATAGACTTATGATTTGTACTTTTAATGACTTGATACATGTTTTACTTACAAGCAACACTGTGATGAACATCCTTTTGCACAAAATCATATCTGTATTTTAGATATTCTTAGAGGTGGATTACAGGAACATGGAACATGATGGATTTTAAACTTTTTCTGGAAATGCTTGTCATGCTCTTGGTGCATGAAGCATAGGCAGTAAAACTGTTTTAGGCCAGAGCATGGACCCTCTGTCTACCTGTTAAGAGAAGTGAGACTGGCCTTCAAGAATACCGCCCCCCCAAACACACACACAGAAGTAATAGTAATATACTAAAGACATTCCTTGTATTTAGGAAGGATTGACTTTATTCCTAGGTTATGCAAATCTGGGATCATTCATTTTGAGATTCTTTGAGACTATTGAAAGATGTAGCTATTCTTTATGAAAATGCTAAAAATATAGTTTCTGTGTCCTTGTCTTTTAAAAAGTCTTTCTCATAATCACCACCACTCATAAACCCTTGTATTTTTCATATCACCTTTAAAATTTTTCTTTTTCCCTTTGTTTTCTTCCATTCACTGTAATGAAGCATGGCTTTCAGGGAGCACAGCTATTTGGCTGCATTCTGGTTGATAACTTTGGTTAATTTGAGTAAAAAAAAAAAAAAGATAAAATCTGATCTTTCCTATGAAACAGATTAGTACTTTGTGGGGCTCTGAATCTGAGACTGGATGAGAGTTTAAATTTTTTTCTCTTGCTTTTTTCTTTTCATCCCCAGAAGGGAAGCCCATGGCATTGTCATCTTCTCCCTCTGGCTTGTTCTGATGTTTTCCAAGCAGAGCTGCAGGACCTTGTGGTCCTGTGCAGAATCGTCATTTTTTCTCAGAAAGCTTTCCAGGGGATATGTTTCTCAGAAATATTCCCCGCACCGAAGTCTTTCCCTTAGTCATTCTTTCAAGAATGTTTAGTGCGTATGCAGTGTTTGTTAGGGCCCGGGCTGGGCACTGGCGATTCGAGGAGGAAAGATCAGTTGTGCCCTCAGGGAGGCTGCAGTCTAGTGGGAAGCTGATAAGCCTGTAATTGAGAATCACTACAGATGAGCTTAGATGCTGGCAGAGATCTGCCTAGTGCAGTGGAAATCAGAGTAAGATCTCAGAGGAGGTAGCCCCTGGGGGCGGGACCAGAGACTGTTATTCCCGGCCGCAGTAGAACCCTTGTATTCCCTGACACCTGGTCCTGGGCATCGCCTGGATGCACCACTTCAAACACAAATCCTTACCATTGCATCAGAAGCCTAGCCCAGGGCCTTCTGGTCAAAACTTTGGAGAGTTGCAGAGTAGACCCAGAGTCCAGGCTTTCGAGCCTGAGGGCCCTGAGTTAGAAATTCGGCCCTGCCGTCTCTTGGACTCAAACAATTCCCCTAAATTCACAGAAGCTCAGTTTCCTCCTCTGTAAAATGGGACTCAGCTTGAGCAGGGTGGGCCATGCAGAACACTTTGCCTGGCACTTGGATCAGGAAGCTCTCCACAGAGTGCCTTGTGCCACATCTTACCTGGGGCTGGTTTGCAAAGCTGCATGTCTGTGAACACCGCCAAAGTGGTGGGCTGCGGCATGCAAACTTGCCCTCTGTGAACTGGTGACCTGCCTGGCCACGGAAGCAGACAGGTCATTTAAAAAATGTAATTTTTGCATTGACATTCTTCATGCTAAGCCCAGGGCAGGCGTGTCCATTCTGCTCAGGGAGAGCTCCAGGGCAGTAACCCAGAAAGAAGAGGCAGCCCTCACTTTGCCATTCTGCGCCCGGGCTGCTGACAAAAGAATTGTGCAAATGAACCTTTAAATCCGTAAATAGTGCCCCCACAATGCGGGGAAGAATGCAGCGGCGACAAAGGGCAATATTCACAGTTTATCTCAGGGTGATGGATCTGAATGGACGCATGAACACGGGTTTGTTAGAGAAAGAACGGGCCACAGCCCCCCGCCGGGAACCCAGTGGCCGCAGTCTGCAGTGCAAACAGTCAGTCTAAATCCCGAACAATTAGGGGAAACCAAGCTGCCATTATCTGAACTTCAACTTGTTCTCATGATTGATATGGGAAATGAAAAGTTGTACACGGCTCCGGGAAGGCTCTGCTAGCCCTCACTGCACGCAGGGCCTCCAAGAAGGTGCATAATGTGTATTTCATACACACGGCAGGAGTGGCTTGCATGCCACACTGACCAGGATGCATCAGATCTGCACGTTGGATCACATATCCAGTCAAATATCCCTCTTCAATCAGAGCTCCCTGAAAAAATCCAACTCAGTAACCTCAGGAAATAACCAAATTCCTAAGAGTTGTTCTTGAGACGGGATGGGATATATCTTTGCAGGTGGAGGCTGTATGACCTTGATCTGGTCAGCTAATCGGTTTTGTCAGCTGTAAAATGGGGATGAGTCCTACTTTACAGAAAAGTATGGGACTTGATGAGTGTGGCCCCTGCACTGATAGGCACGCAATAGATAGGAAGTGCTCTCATTCATTCATTCGTCCATTTAGAAGCTCAGAGGCTGAGCATTTGCTGAGTTCCAGTCACTCTGCTCGGTGATGAGAATGGTACAAATGTGAATAAGACACCCCTTGTCTTTGTGAGCGTGAAGTGGGGCTTGTAAGCAGGAAGAGACCAATTTGTACCGAACAGCCTGTTTTACCCTTGACAAGGGCATGAGCTGTGGCTTCTCTGAGTCTCCAGTTTCTTGGCCCAGAGTCAGAGCTGCATGGCTTTTGTTGAGCTGAAGTGAGCCTGGTGCTGTGGGAAGGGACAGGGCACAAAGGAGTGAAGCATCTGAGCTGAGCTTTGAAGGGTGATGGGATTTGAGAGGCTGATGGCAAGGGGAAAGGCATCCTCTGAAGTTGCAGAAACAGTCCCAGCAAAGACTAGGGAGTAGTTCTGCAGATGGCCTGGTAGCCGATGCAGGGTTCGTGGAAGGGAAATGTAGGTGCAGAGACTGGAAAAATAGGCGGACCATCAAAGGTCTTGATGTAGGTGGTAGGAAGTGAGGAAGTGTGGTGGAGTGAGGGATAACAGCTGACTCATGTTCTGGAAAGGGTCCTCGGAGGCCAGCCTGCCCAGGGCACTGCAATGGGGCAGGAGTGGCCTGCAGAAAGCGGTGTCAATAGAGCTTGGAGACTCATTGGATGTGGGGACAGATGGACCAAAGCTGACTCTGTGGCTCCTTCTGCTCCAAGTTATTAATTAATGAAATTCCTCTTATTTCTTTCCAACAGAAAGGCATGTCAAAATTCCACAGTAGTTGCCAGGAACTTATATAATCAATCAATGAATTAACTGCATACAGTTTCAGGGTGAGAAGCAGAGGAAGTGAACGTTCTATAATTATTCATTTCTTGCAACATGCTCATGTGGGAGCTCATCTTTTCTATTTCACAGATTGGGACACGGAGGCCCAGAGGATTAAATGAATGATTTGCTCAAGGCTGAGCTGGGATTTGAACCAGGGTCTTTCTGATGAGAAAGCCATCCACTTTCCTTTATGCTAAACTGCCTCTAGTGAGGCCATCCCCGAGGCATGCATGCAATCACACAAAAAGACCTGCACTGGGCCACCAGGACAGCGGCTGAAACACAGACTTCCAAGAACCCTCTTCAAAGCAGCCAGAGGCATTCAGCAGGGCCCGGCATTCAGACTGGAAGGATTTCTCCATTGTCTCCACCATCAGAGGTAAAGTGACATCTTGAACGCCTCAAGAAGATTAAATAGCCCGGCTCCGTCGGAAAGCTTAAAAAAAAAGGAGTGAGAGGGAGAGAGAAGAAAGGGCCCAAGTTGGCTATTATGGAGCTGGTCCTTTTTTGTGGGAGAAAGAGCTTTCAAGGAGCACTATTGGAAGAAGCGGGCCCAGATAAGAAGACAATGACAGGGAGCGACAGAACTCCGAGAGGAACCCAGCCCGGCACCGTGAATGCGGATTACTGCGGCTCTGAGCCGCCAAAGAAAAGGGGAACCCTGGTCAGGAGGAAAATGAGGAATTACTTTTTTCCCTTCCCCTCTGAGACTCCAGTTCACTGCGCAGTGACAATGCATGATGGGGGGCACTTGACATGCCCCTCTTCCAGGCCATGTTGGCGCCCCATGTGGGGCCCCCGGGGAACAAGGGCGGCACAAACCCAAACAAAGCCGATTTTAACCCAATAAACTCACCCCACATTCTTGAATAGAAACGACGGACACTTGGGCAGCTGCATGGCCTAAACACACGGGACAGACAGGAGCTTGGGTCTGCGGATGTTTGAACATATGTAAACTTCATCTTTTAAGAGAATGTCTTTTAATTTTAGCTTTCAATGGGAGGAAGACCAGGGATGCTGACCACACGGTTTGCAACCTCAAAACAGCTTGTTCCTAGGAGGCCGTGGAGGTGGGGGCTGTGGGGGAGGAAGGGACCTAATTTGCTCAGTTCCTGGGAACATGATTTGCTTTTTAAACTTACACTGCCCTAATCTGCCTCTAAGCGGCCACCCTGTACATTAACTGATCATTTACAAAATGTGTTCAGAGGTAGGTGGTGGTGAAGTAGCTTTAGACCAAAAGTCAGGAGACGGGAGTTGAGTCTGTAACCAACTTGCGGACAGTTGGGTAAGCGTTTCAGCTCACCCACAATGCTCTGGGAGCACTGTTGCTTTGATGAGGCGCAGCTAGGAGCTGCATCCCCCAGCGCCTCCAGAGAGCGTGGCCCGTGGTGGGCGCTGCGTACATACCTGTGTGGGCGATTAGTGTTCCATCCAGCCTCCTTCTCGGAGAAACACCAAGTAAGAGGATAATTGCAGAATTGGTTTTGAAACTGTAAGTGCATTTTACAAATGTGAGATATTATATTTAGTATTTTTCCTTGTGAAAAATCAATCATTCAAAAAATATTTAGTAATAAGCAGTTAGAAAGCTCAGGCCCCTGGATGAAATTCAGTCCAATGAAAATTCAAATTATTTTCATTTGCATTAGGTCCTGAATGGTTTTAAAGCCGCCTACTATTTTAAAAATAAGCATGTGGCAGGTGTTGAAATCAGAACTGTATCAGAAACCTGGAAAATGAACTTGGAAACCAATGAAAATTTGTATTCCTTTTACAGTTCTAAGACAGTAACTAATCATTTGGTACCTCACGTGTACTGGAATAATGGCCACGTTTTAAATCGAGTGTTAACTTGTCTTTTCAAATTCGGTTTTCTCTCTCTCTTTCTCTTTCGTTATTAGAGTTCGCATGCCTCTCAGAATTTAAGGTCATAGTGGAAAGGCGATTTGGCGTCTTCGGGTGTAGAAAGGATGTTCATATCACTTCGGAATCCCTACTTCTTGGAATGTGAACGTGCAGGCATGGAGTCAGTGGCTTCAGTTGGCCATGAGGTACTCTCACCTGTGCTCGAGGCCCCTGTCATCCGTACGCAGGAAGCTGTGGGACCAATGGAAAGGCCGGGGCTTCCGCAGAAGGCATACCTGGTACGGATGCCACCCCACTCCCCACAACACTTTCTAGCCCTGGACCCTCAAGGGAGCCATGGAATTGCTCTGGGGCTTGGTTTCCTCTGATAATAACAGCAATGCTCAGAGCTATTATGAGGATAGAAGGGGCTGGTGTTCCTGATGCTCTGCGAGGTGCTCGCTGTAAACAAGGGGAACGTGTGGTGGAACGGGCAGGGCTGCTCACAGGTGAAGTATGTGGGTGGTGCGGGCTGAACCTGGCACCACCACCTCCTGGGTACAGAGGCTCCTGTGCCTTGGACTCTTCATCTGTAAAGTGGGGCTACAGGCAGGAGTATCTTCCTGCCTGTTAACAAGGATTCGGAGAGGACGTAAGGAATGATGCTAGAATCATGTCTGGCGTGCGGTGAGGGCCCCAATGAATGTGAGCTCTTTTTAAAGCTTTCTTGGCCACGGAGTGGAGAGGAAGTGGGAGAAAGGGCGATATCCCGGAGGATATCAGCTGGACAAGTCTGACTACTCTCGGTTCCAACCATAGCCCCCAAAGAGAGCTTACTTCAGGAAACCAGTGTGTGAGCAGCTCTCCAGGGACCAGAGGGAGGGGAAGCTGAGTATCTGACCTTTCTCCTCTGTTTCACCGACACCCCCCCCCACCCCTGTCTTCTGGGATTACAGGTAAAATCACTCAACGCAGAAGGACTGAGTGCACACTCCTCACTTGGATGCAGTGGGGTTGGGCTGGAGGACTGTTGGGGGGGACAAGAGGATCATTACTGTTAAAATTTCACAGTGTTGCTCTGACATGTTTGTGGTGAAAATGCCTTGCCTTTGGTATGGAGTGTGCTGGATCCGTGGCTGGCCCTGGGTCTGCAGTGGGGACAAAGGCTGCCACTCCCCACACCCCGGTGCCTCCTGCCAGCCAGGACTTACTGCCACACAAGCTTCCCTGTGGCAGCAGCTTTACCAGAGCTCCGCTTTGCTGCATGTTTTCTTTTTTTAAAACTGTTTTGATTAACCAAAATGTATAATGGTAAACAATATTACTCTTATAACCAGAGGGTATTGAGCCCTTGTTATAGAAAAATAAAGCTGAGTTCCAAAAATTCCACTAGACTAGAGAAACTTCTCATGGCAAATGTTTACTACATTTGATGTTATGGGGAAACATATTAAATAGCATAAATCAATATACTGTATTTCTTAATTATTTTAGTTAACAGCAACAAAAATATTCTAAATATACTACCTACAAATTGAATAAAATGGCAGCAGCTAGCTTATAAGATTCATGCTCTGTATTCTACAATTATAACACGTTATAATAACAATTACAGCTTATCACATTTCCATTGGTCCATTGTATCATCCCTTAATAGAATAATACGGAAAGAGACAAAACCAAAAATGTTTTCCTAGAGATGGGGGAGAATATCTTGCCCTTATCTTGGATCTTCAGTAGACTCCATGGAATGTGGATCAGCTAAGAAGCTGACTCACTTTTGTTTCCAGGTTCAGGGGACAGAAGAGTGACTCTGATGGTGGTACTGCAATGCTCCTTGTTGCCAGGTAGACTGGTGCTGGCCAGGGAGGACCCTTGGTGGAGTGGACTTTTGGGAAGCTCATGTGCTTTCAAAATGGGGAGAAGCACAGGGTGTCCTCCTCTCTGGAACTTCCTCCTGGGACACCTATTCGACCTCTGCCCTCTGGCAGGAAGACAATGTGAAGAAGGACCAGAGTCTGGGCTGGCTGCTTACTCCCTTGTTATATGGGATGGTTGAGTCAAAGGAAGATATTGACCTCTGCTTGCATGAGAGAAACTGAGTCAGGCTGCCTTCTTCTCGTGGAGGACCTGCTGACTCAGAACGACGGCATTGGCCGGACTGGTGAGACCCCACAAATGGCCACTGGTCAACCCTGAGCCCCGAGTGCCTCCCCATCACAGCCCGGCACATTTCCTTCTTCAGAGTTCTGGTGGCTTAGATGATTCCTGGTTGAGTTTCCAGGCCTCTGTCAAATGTCCTGTTTGGAACATCAAGGAAAGAAGGATACTTTTCAGAAACTTTACCTTCTACCTCAATCAATTTTTGTGTGATGTGTCCATTTTCTTCTCTTATGCGGTTGAGGTTTCTCTCAGCAAACAGAGCTGTCATCCCAACATTGAAAACTTTCTATCTTGGGAAATAAGGTGATCTGAGAGTATCCAGTTTTTCTGAAATAATGTTGGTCTGAGATATAGGTGTGCAACTCTTCACATGCATTGTTGATGATTCCATCTGTGTTGGAAAGAGTCTCCTCTATCTCTACGGGGTAAACTCTCTGCCAGCTGGACATGGGGAAAACATTTCTTTTTATTGACACAGTACAGGAAGGACCTGGCGTTTCTTCCCAGGGTTTTTGAATGCTCCTTGCCACCTGCATTGTCGCCCGGCTGCACTCAAGCTTTAAGTATATTGCTTATTTTAGCTTCTTTGCTTAATTCCACGTACATTCCATTTCTTTCTTAGAGAGTTTTTAAATAAACATTCCACTCTGCCACATAAAGCAGTTTCTTCACAGCGTCTCTGGCTCGCTTCGTGTGTTACTTCCATCGGATACCTTCGGCATGGGCAGTTCTAGGTCCTCACACTCCAGGTTGGCTCCACCGCCGACAGCAGCTCCGCCGGCTCATCCTTTTGCAAGTGTTTACTTAGAGGCTGATGGTTAAGAACTTGCTCCAGAGGCAGTTTAGCCTTTCCCCAGAGTTTGTTTCTTGTTAGCTAGTTTGTCCATTCCCTTTTTGATATTCTTGTGAAATCGGTTTTATCGTTCTCTGAAGGTTGAACTTTTCCTCCAAACCCTCTATCAGTGCTCCTGAAGCCACTCTTTGCGCTTCTGAAGGGCTTTGAAGGATGTTTTGGTTGCAGCCACTTGCTGTTGGATTTATTTGGCTCAGTTTTCTAAGCACTGAGACTTGTTTACATCAGCCATCAGCAGACCTTGCTGGAAACGTTTAGACTTCTCTTCTTTTCATGCTTTTCTCTAAGCATCTATTTTAAGACCAAGTAGAGAATTGTGGCTTCTAGCTCATGGTTCCTGGTTTTCACGTTTGCTGTTTCTGACAGTTTGTCCTTGAGCCTGACTTCCAGGAGTGCCGATTTAAGGTCTCCAAATTCGCCTTGAAACTGGCCGACACTCTTCAATATTTGGTGTTTTTCTCCCAGAAAGGCAGGATCTCCCATAAAGTGTTCTTTGCTTCTTATTGCATAGTAACACAAAGTTGTAAGCGTTGAAAACTCCTCCATTGCAACTGTTAAAGATGTCACCTCCCACACAGTCCTTGGGGATCTGGGCCTGGACTAAGCTCCCCTGGCAGACCTGCCACCCCCTGGCAGGGTCTCCAGTTCATGCACCATGCAGAGCATCAAGGCCATCAGGGACCCTCGGTGGCTCCCAAGGCCACTGCTATATTGCCTAGGTTGCTGGAAACCTGCTGGCCACAACAGATGTCAAAGCCCCGCAGTGAACATTCTGCCTGGAAACTTCTCAGTGTCTGGCAACCAGGGAAGACCCCAGGGGAGGTGGGGAATGGGGCGTGAAAATCAGTGTCTCCCAGCCTTCCCACATCTTGGTGCACAAGACCAATGGTCATATCTCATGACCTTGGTGAAACAGACTGGGCTCTGCAGGCTAGAGGGAACGGTCATGGTTCTGGCCCCCACAGGTCTTTCCTGGCTGCCCCAAGACCTGAGGAGCGCAACGCCTTTCCACACAGGCAACCATCTGGGCCACTAGTGGGGAGGTTCCAGGATGGAGGATTACAGGCCTCCAACATTAACCACTGCACCTTTTTCTCCCTCTCCTTTCTAAAATCGAGGTGACATGCATGTAACAGTGTTTTAACTATTTTAAGGTGAACAATTGTATACATTCACCATCTCTTTCTAGTTACAAAACATTTTCATCTCCCCAGAAGGAAATCCTATACCCATTAAGCTTCTAAGCCCCTCCCTACCACCTCTTGGCAACCACTGATCTGTGATCTGCCTCTTTGGATTAACCTATTCTGAATATTTCATATAAATGAAATTGTATAATATGTGACCTTTTATATCTCACTTCTTTCACTTAGTTTAGTGTTTTTGAGATTCATTCATGGTACATGTATCAGTACTTAACTTCTTTTAATGGCTACTATTCCATTGCATGTATGTATCATAGTTTGTTTATCCATTAATTCATTGATGGACGTTTAGGTCATTTCTATTTTTTGGCTGTTGCGGCTAGTGCTGCTATAAACTGCAGATTCATGCATTTGTTTGAGTACCAAGTTTTTATTCTGAGGCACATATCTAGGAATATACTGAGTGGAAATCCTGGGTCATAGGTAATTCTATGATAAACTTTTTTGAGGAAACACCAAATTATTTTCCACAGTGGCTGTACCAATTTACCATCCCACCAGCAATGTACATTGTTCCAATCTCTCCTTATCTTCACAGCACTTGTTATTTTTCATTGTTTAAATTATAGCTATCCTCAGGAATGTAAAGTGGTACCTCACTGTAGTTTTGATTTGAGTTTTCTTAATGATTAATGATGTTTCTCATCTCATTTGCTTGTTGGTCATTAATAGATCTCCTTTGGAGAAATGTCAAGTCCTTTATGTAAACAAAAAACTTGTTTGTCTTTTTGTTTTTAGTTGTAAGAGTTTTTTAAAAATATGTTCTAGATACCAAACCCTTAGCAGATATATAATTTGCAAATATTTTCACCCATTTTACAAGTTGCCTTTTCACTATGTTGATAATGGCTTTTGATGTACAAAAGTGTTTACATATGATGAAGTTCAATTTATCTATTTTTTTGTTATTCATGATTTTGGTGTCATATGTAGGTATCCATTGCCAAGCCCCAGATCATGAGGAATTACCCTTATATTTTCTTCTAAGAGTTTCATGGTTTAGCTCTCACATTTAGGTCATTTACATACTTTGAGTTCATTTTTTTTAATGTATTTATTTATTTATTTTATTGTCATTCTATTACAGTTGTCCCAATTTTCCCCCATTGCTCTCTCCTGCCCTGTCCACCCCACTCCCACAGTCAGTCCCCACCCTGTTGTCCGTGTCCGTGGGTCATTCATACGTGTTCTTTAACTAGGCCCTTCCCCTGCTTTCCTCCCTTATCTCCCCTTTCCCCTCCTCTTTGGTCCCTGTCAGTTTGTTCCTTGTTTCCACGCCTCTGGTTCCATTTTGCTCATTTGTTTCTTTTGTTCATTACGTTCCTGTTACAGGTGAGATCATACGGCATTTGTCTTTTGTCCCCTGGCTTATTTCACTTAGCGAAATACTCTCCAGTTCCATCCATGCTGTTGTGAAAGGAAAGAGTTCCTTCTTTCTTTCTGCTGTGTAGCATTCCATTGTGTAAATACAGCACAGTTTTAATTTTTATATACGGTGTGAAGTCCTGGTATCTCCTTAATTCCAGGATCAAGGTGCAAAGTGCACTCTCTACCCAGTACATGCCGTAGTCTTGGCAGAGGGAAGAGAACCAAAGCAGAGCCACTCGAGGGCTTTTAAAAACACAGTTCTGACACGGTGTGTGGTGTGTCTGCTCTTAGGAATTCGGTCAACGGGGCATTGAACGTTCTTCCCCAGAGAGGCACTGAAGACATCCACGGCAACGGCAAGAGTGTCCAGTCTCTTATGGGGCAGAGAGGGGCTGATAATTAGGGATGGTAATACAATCTACTAGACATTCCCTGGGAGCTACAACACATGAATCTGAAAAACAGAATTCTGAGACAAACACTTTCTTTACAGGAAACTTCTGAGAATTGAGTGTACAGCTCCGTAATCCCTCGTCTGACACCCCTGGGACCAGATGACGTTAGAGTCAGAGGTCTTTGGATTTTAGAAAAGAAACACAGTCCATGTTCTATGTGGATAATGAAGAACACCCCCAGCAGGATACAGGGTGGCACATTAGTGTTTTTTGTAGCAAGATGGATGACTCCCCACAAAGCAGAAGCCTCACTTGAGTTTAGATCAAATTTAGTTTAGCTCAAATTTGCTGCCAAATAATTTTAGGTTGAGTCAAGTCTTGCTGCCAAGTGAGCTTAAAACAACAACAAAAAATTTACTTTTTAAAGGAGCTTTTTAGAGTTTGGAATTGCAGATAAGGGCTTGTTGACTTGTAGTCTAGAGAGGCAGACATGTATCTTAGAGTAACTTAGGGGGAAGCCATCAACAATCCCATACCTTCTTTTCTGATTTTCCTACCTAGCAATCAGACAAGACTTTCCCTGGACAGCTAGATGAATTATAGAACACTGTTTCAGTTATGCATTTTTTTAAATCAGCAATTGGACATTTCCTGGCAGCCATATTGGCAGTGTGTCGAGTGATGTTGCTACTCTGCACAGAGTTGGGGAAGACCGGGTAGTTTGTGGCCTAGTCCTTGCCCTCATGTCACTTATGACGTACTTGGAGAGAACAGAAGGTGACAAGCAGGGCTGTTTCATGGCATGTGGCTGTATGGTGAGAGCCACGGGAAAGGTTTGTTTGGACAGCGGTCCATGACGTCTAATCAAGGCCGGATCCTGGAGGAGGGCAGGGAGGGTCTAGTTCAGTGAAGGGAGAGCCTCTGAGCATTCCAAGGAGAAGGTCCAGAGGCAGGAGACAGCCGAATCAGGGCCTCACAGGGAGGCCAGGGCTGCGGGGTGGAGAACGCCCAATGTCACAGGCCTAATTCAGAAGTCCATTTGCCTGTTTCCAAAGTTGGTCACTAGAACGGCTTCTTAGCTCCTTTTTAGTGGAGTTATTACAGAGCAAAGGATGTGTTTGCTGGAAAGTTTAATTAAAATGTACTTCTTCAGAATTATGCTGAGAGAGTAAATGAGTCTGAGCAGGTCACTTGGCACATACCAGTGGGAAGGTACTGATCCCCTCATTCCTGACTGCAGGGAGAATGTGGGAGGGGGTCTGAGGGGGCAGGAGAGGAAGTGAGGTGGGGCAGGGGCGGTGGCGAAGGGAGAGGTTCCCGCAGGAACTTGTCTGGTGTAGGCTCTACAGGCTGTGGGTAAGCAATTCTCCCTAGAGTCTGGGAGCCAGCCTTCCATGAGGGCTTACAACGCAGCAGACACCTGCTTGTGGATCTCCAAGGGAATCTTCCAGACAAATGCTCTCTGTCTGCCTGGTTATTAGTCAGGGTCTCCAACCTTGTTATCAATGGCACCTCCCTCAGACCTGCAGAAGCCAAGGAAATTGGAAAATTGCTTTCTGGAACTGAAGCTGTAGAAGGGTACACTCTAGTGGGAGATGAACTGAGAAAGACAGATACGTGGGCTGGACCTCACTGAACACTGACGACGCCCTTGGTCATAGAGAATGTACAAGGAGATACAAGGCCTACTTATTACCATTGATTGGCTCTCTTGTTGGGGATGTGAGCTGTTCTAGAAACATTTGTTGAGTTCTTGCCATGGTCTGAGACCTCCCTCTAATATGATGGGGTTCCAAGACTAACACAAATTGGTTTAGCACCTATGGTACATTTTTGTAGACTTCTGAAAAAGAAGTGATTAAAGAAGACTTCACAAAGGAAGAGGATGTTGGACCAGGTATTACATGATGGGTTAAGGAAGCTGGCTCATGCCTCAGGGTTGGCGAGTGGTGGAACGGAGCCAGGTCCTCCATCTCCAAGGAAGAGGAGCTGAGGCATGGAGGGTCACATTGCCTTCCTTGGGTGTTTTCAGTCTTCACGTACTCTGTTTCTTCTGCTTAAAGCCCTCCTCGCTAAAGGACTCTTGGAATAGCCTCTTTCATGAAGCTTTCCAGAAAAGACTTTCAGGCAGTGTGGAAGACCTCTGGGCCCCACAGTGTCATCTGCACACAAGCCTGCTAACTTTCCTCTCTCTGCTGTCACTCTTGTGCAACTCTGAGCTTCCTGGAGACTCACAGGCTAGCAGCCCAGTGCCAGGCACAGTGGGGTGCATAGTAACTAGAGGTGCCTGGCAGGGCTCCCTGTTCCTGTTGATCATTGTCTATTAGTGATTGATGGTGGGCCTGGAGCTCTGATCCGTGTCAGGTGGCTCCCAGGTGTCAGTGTTCTCCCACGGAGCTGCCAGGGTGGGGAAGCCAGGTGCAGGCTGGTTCAGGGGACTGGGTTCGTGTGCCTAATGTCAGCATTCTGGATAAAGAGGAACACTCAGTCTTCTCCCCCGCACTGTGCTGGGAAAAAAAGAGAGAAGGGAGGGTGCTAGTGGGTGTCTGGGTGGGGGTTGAACTCAGGCCAAGGCATGTCCTCAGACAGGGATGGGAGCCTCTTTTGGGAGAGCTGAGCACGGAGGGAACAGTGTGGGTAGCAGGAGGGGCACGTATCCAGACTGGGAGCCCAGGCAAGGCCTCAGGGTGGGCTGGGAATCCAGGAGTGAGTGGGGTCCCGAGAGCCCACCCCAGTCCCCGTCCGACTGCTCACTTGTCTCTAAGAGCTTCCTGTCTGCTTCTCATTCCTGCTGAGGACGTGATTGCCAGAGGCCTCGTCATAAAGAACAGAACATGCTGCTCTCCTGCTCAAAATCCATCAACGGCTGCTCATTGTCTGCCGGGTGCAGTGCGTGGGATCTCCAAGTGGAAAGCCAAATCCAGCTGTGGGAGGTTTCACAGAGGACGAGACACGTGAGCGGAGTCCAGAGTGAAGAGCAGATGTTTATAAGGCAGTTGCAGGGGAGGTGGAGTTGGGGCTGGGGGTCAGGCTCTCCCAGGAATCATGGTGTGCGACAGCTTGGAGCTATAAGCAGCAAAATATGGTAAGGGAGTTCCAAGAATTGCGGGGCAGTGGAAAACCGAGGGTGGGGAGGGAGGCAATGTGGAGAGGACTCTGGAGCCATGATGGGCTGGCTTTCAAAGGTTCCTGTACAGGAAGTTCAGAAGTCAGTGGGACCCCCTGAAGGTTTTTTTCTTTTTCTGTTTTGATATTGTACATCAAGTACAAACTTTAAAACAAAAACAAAATTAAGATCTTGCTGTATTTGGGTTCCTACTCTGTTTTTCATTCCACATTACATTGTGAGCATTTTTACATATCATCAACAAATTTTTCACAAACGTTTTGTGACCGCATTATTGGTCTATTGGGGGCGGGGTGTATCAAAGTGTGTTTACCATATCCTTGTTTTTGGATATTTGGCTTGTTTTTATTTTTCATACTAAAAATAAAGTGGTAGTTAAACACCCTATGCATGTGTCTTTCATTTGCATCTCTAATTATTTCCCAAGAATTAATTTTAAAAGGAAATTTTCTGGGTGAAAGCAATGGATAGTTTTAAAACTCTTTTTTTTTTTTTAATGCAGTATTTTCTTTTTTTTATAAGATTTTATTTTATTTTTAGAGAGAGGAGAAGGGAGGGAGACAGAGAGGGAGAGAAACAGCAATGTATGGTTGCCTCTCACATGGCCCTCATATGGGACCCAGCCCGCAACCCAGGCATATGCCCTGACTGGGAATCGAACCGGGATCGTCTGGTTCCCAGCCCGCGCTCAATCCACTGAGCTACACCAGCCAGGGCTAAAACTCTTGATACCTGTTATTAAACTACCTTCCTAAAATGTTGTGCACATTTTATATTCTCCACCCTCAGGACCCCAGAATGCCTGTCTTGTCACCCTCACAGATAATGAGAAGGATCACCTGAGAAAAAATGACATTTTGAGAGAAAAGATGGGTAGTTACATTCATTGGACTTTTCTTAATATTTTATGTTTAAAAAAGTTCAGATGTTCATTTGCCTTACTTATTTTTTCTGCAAATTGTTCATTTCCTTGCCCAATTTTTATGGGGTTATTTTCTTTAGTCACTTAAAAGAAGGGTTCACGTATTAGGCATTAAAAACTCTACATGGAGTTTTAATTTACTTCCCAGTTTATATTTGTTTTTTAATTTAATGATGTCATCATCTAAATACCAGGATGCCAGCCTTTCCGGGACTTAATGACTGCAAGTCGGTGAGGTGAGGGAGGCAGGGAGGGGACTGGATGGGCCCCAAGATACCTTGCAGGCTTCTGGCGTGGACGCTAGGGCCATCGGAGGCCCTCAGCTGGTTCAGGCAGTCCGGGAGGAGGGTGTGAAGCCTTCATCGAGTGTATCTGTGGCACAGCCAGGTGGAGATACCTGAGAAAAGGTGGAGGTGACACCCGGCTGTCATTCCTAGTTGTGTGGCCAAGGAGTGTTTGCTGAAAGAATGAGTGTCTATCTCAGTTTGATGCTCAGCGGTGAGTTCTGGGAGGACCCATAAGCCATGAGTTTGAGTTTGGGTCAGACCCCGAGGTCAAGTCTCCTGCCTCCCAGGCCAGTGCTCCTTGAGAGTCCAGTGGATTCGGTGAGGGTGGGGGTGGTCAAATCTACAATGCACCTGATTTTTCAACTTCACTGTACCTTTTCTTTTTTAAATGAACATCTGATCTGTATGCCTTTCCCAACCTGTAATTTGTTCCCCTTTCCTACGGGGAGGTGGGCTATGTATTGGCCACCTCAAGCCAAACTAATCTCGGAGGCTGACGCAGGAACTTACCAAATGTTTATTATTGTAACGAAGCTGCTCCCCATCTGCATTCATTAATTTAGTCTTTTCTACAACAAGTGGTATTAATATAGCATAATTGACTTTTCCATTACACAGGATTAATTAATAGGAATCAATATGGTAGGGACATTAACAAGGTACAGAGCAATTAAAACCTTCCACAATTAGCTCCCCGTCCCTTGCATCTGTATCCTGAGACAAGCCAGCACCTCCACCCCATGCCCCCCAACTCCTGTGTGAGCAGACTCTTTTTTAAAAAATTCTGCTTTGTGACTTGGTAAAACTGGATGAAACGACGGCATTTCATTTTACAACATGCCTATAATTTGGCGTCACTGGTAGGAAAATGCCCCTCCGCCAGATAAATCACGCAATAATGGTTTTTCCTTGGGGCTGGATCGCTGCAAAAGGTATTTGCAATGGAGGACTTGCAGGAATGTGTCTGCGCAGGTTGCCAAGTGAATCTCTTTGTCATCCTGCTGTCGCCACCTCCCTCCTGCCCCGGGGGGCTGCCCCACTCTGGCCGGTGCTAGGGAAGGAATGAAGGGGGCCAGGACTTCACAGGGCGCTGGCCCTACAGATACTCTCGCGGGGAGGCGCTGCCCTTTGAGTCCACTGCATTACGCAAGGAGCTGCCCTGGATCAGAACCTGTGCTCAGTTGCCAGCTTGTCATCATCTAAAAAAGTCCCACCATTGATCCTCCCATCCGTGTAGCTCCTCCTGGCAGTGATGGAGGAGGGGAAGGGAGGAGGACACTGAGGTATAGAGGGGAAAAGCAGGAGTCTGAGGTCTCTCAGCAATTAGGAACAGTCCCAGGACTCTTCCATCTCGGAAACTAGTCTTTGAAAATAATCACCCAGAGGGGTTATTCACAGAAATGTCTCCATAATCCTAATTTTTGGTGGAAAGATCTATTCCAGAAGGCAACGCTGATCCTGGACTTGAAATAACTGTTGTTATTTTTTTTTTTTAATGCGACGTGTAGGGTAGGATTTCTGATGCGTTCGTTTCTTCTGTTTGATTTTTCTGTTATTCCCAACTGCGGAATTGCATTTTGAGACTTGAAGGCACACAGACATAAAGAAGGCAGGCCTGAAGAAAGCTCCCATGAGCCCCTGGGCCGACGGATCAGGGCCTGGGAGGCTTTGGCTGGAACTGCGGGTGAGGCCCAGCCAGCTGGCTGCTCGGACGCCAGCCCCTCCTGGGCCTCCGATGTTGCCTGGAAACAGCGCAACAATGCCTCCGGAGCGCCTGAGAGGATCTTTCCTGAAGTGGCAGCCCCTTCAATTATTTTATTTCCATTATATTATGTTAATTAAATCAGCAAAAAGAACAGAGCACATGCATGTCCCAAGTGGAGAGGCTGTGAAGGGTTAATCGGAATGGCCCTGACTGCCGCTGGGGGAGCAGAAGCAGCGAGCAAAGCACGTTAAGATGGATCGTCTTCCAACTGGCCTAAGTCCCCCATGGGCACAGCGGAAGCTCCGCTGCCTCCCACACACCTAGGTCTCGGTGTCTGTTCCTGCAGCTCTCCTTAACCGCTGGCTGCCCATGGTGGCTGCAGGCGCAGCCCCCGCAACTGGCCGGGCCATTCACAAACCATCCTATGACCCTTTGAAGAACCAGTTAGCACCACAGACAGGGTGTAGAAGCCACCATGCCTCAGTTCATCGGACGTGACCTCGTAGACATAGCCTATGAATACTTTCAGGTAGAGGCTTTTCAAACATCAGAGAACTTTACTACAATAAATCTTATACTGAATCCCCCAAATATAAACCAAATAACAGTGGGGCCCCTTGGGTTGGAGGCAGAGCTGGGGTGGGGGCAGCAGTCCTCTTGACCCACCGAAGACACCAGCAAAGTTTGAAAGCCAGCGCCTTGGAATGCCCCAAGGGATACCAGAACCACGGGTTTGATCCAGACTGCCTGGTTTGGACATCTGAAGACCACACAGTTGTCCCATTCTGATGTCCCCATGCCCTTAGGAGTGGGAGTTAGGCTCCCCAGGGGAGGTTATGAGTTTGAGAACAGAAGGAACTCCCTGCCTTGATTTACTAGTCTATATAATGGACATAATATTATATGTGACCCTCCAGGCTCATAAACTTTAAGAACTCATCACAGCTTCTCCCAGGCCTGTCGGTGGCTAGTGCCCCTGGAAGGTGACCAGCCTTCCAACTGAAATGTCCTGGAGGGGTGTCTTTGTGTCTCCGTAAATGCACTTTTAAAAACTTCTTTTATGGCAGGGTAGTGTTTACTGTCTTAGGCCATTATTTTACTCCCATGCTCCCTTGCGTTCTGCAGAGGCCTGTCCAGTGAGTCTGGGCACCAGCAACCTGACTCTGGTTCTGTTGCTGTGAGGCAGGAGTCGGACCCTCCCGTCTCTGGCCTGTAGTTTCCTCCAACGTCAAATGAAGGCCTTATTGCCAGCGATCTCTTCGATTCCCTGCAGCTGTGGCATCTTCTCATTTGAATACCATCAACAAAAATAGCAGCTAAAAGACGACAGAGCAATTACTCTCAAGTTTATTTCCTGCTCCCTTGCTTTTCCGATATTGCAAATCTCCTCGGTTTTAAAATTCAGTTGTAAATGAGATTTGAGTTCCACATCACTCACTTTGTTCTCTCTCCAAGAGAAAGAGTCGAATAACCAGTTCAAAGAAATTGTACACACAACTGAAATTCAAAGGGGGTGGGAGGGCTTTTCTTTCTCCTAATCTTGGTTCCTAGGCTCAACATCTGATTAACCTCCTCCAGGCACCGCTGAGATCCAACACTCTTAGTAACTTTCCCCTTGTTTACAGGATGAAGTCCAAGATCAGCACCACCACCATCATCCTGCAGATCACAGAAAATATTATCAAGTGCTTCCTGTGGACCAGGCATTTCACATATATTAACATTAAAAAAAAGTTCTCGCAACCACACTTTGAAGTTGATAGTCTTATACCCACTTTACTGATCAGGAAGCTGAGGCACAGATAGGTCAAGTGACCTACTCAAGGTTTTACAGCTGGTAAGTGATGGACCAGGAGTCTACCCCAAGCTGACTGCTTCCAGGGCTCTTTGCTCTTAATTCCTGAACCTGATGCACATATAACCTCTGGGTCAGAGTGGAGGGCCTGAAAGACCTTCTGGTCAAAATTCCTTTGTGATGTTCCAATATCCTTCAAGGCCAGCTGACCAGTGGTTGTCCAGCCTGCTTTAAAACTCTCCTGGTGATGGGGATTCCTTCCTGCGGAGGGTAGTTGGTCACTCATCCCTTCGAGAGTCATGCAGCCCCTTTGGAGCACTGATCTCCTGCTCAGTGCTGAGTCATAAAGATGAACACATTACAGTTCCCTCTGCTGAAGGACTCATTGTCCAGACCAACTTCTTAAGTCCTTGAATAGCTTTGGTTGCGAGAAACTCTGCCTTTACAGAACTGGAAGAGATCTCCCCACAACTAAAGGGATTGTATAATTACTGTCCAAATCAGGACATGGTTGAGAGTGAACAGAAGCTCTTAAAATAATTATGTCAGAGGGACCAGTATCAGCTGGGTCTGTCCCTGGCGAACAGGGACGCACACCCTCAACCAATAATGCACATCCTGTCTGGCTTTGTGTCCCTTCCTGGCAAGTTCGCTTCCAGGTATCAGCCCTTCCGATGTTTGGAGACCAGAGTCTGGCTGGCTCAGAGCCCTCTTTTCTCCAGCACATGCCCAGTTCCTTACGTGAGTCCTCCTGTCCTCAGTTGGGAGCCTGGCCTTAACATTCTTGGCTTTCTGGTCCTTTCCTTGCTCTGGTCCTCCATTCAGCTGGGAGGAGAAGGAGCCCAGGACTGCAGTGGACTGAGAATAAAAAAGGCAGAATCTTTACCAGACATATTTTGAAAGCCTGGGATTCAGACCCAAAAAGGAGACTAGAAGAGAGGGCAGTATTGCGGTGGCTCTGTGGTTGACAGTGGCTTTGGTGAGGAGAGCTTAGAAATGGAAGATAACACAATTTGGGGAAAGAGGTAAGAAAAACATGTCTCACTGGTATTTCTCAGGCTTAGGGATCTTTAGACAAGCATGTTTATTTTTAGGCGACATCTTTTAACCAACTGGCCCGGAGACCATTCATCTCTTTCTCACTCAGTCAGTCAACAACGTCTGACTCGCAATTATTTGCAGGGCACACAGATGACAGGGTCCCTGTGCTTAGGGGCCTCAGGGCTTAGATAGGGGCTGTGAGCACAGAGGGGAGAGCCTCTAACTCACCCCCTTCCCTGGTGTTGGGATGGCTTCAGAGAGGAGATCACTACTGACTGGTTTTCAGAGGATGAGCAGAAATTTTCCTGGCAGAGGAGGAAAGTGAGTGACATTCCAGGCAGAGGGAACAGCATGTGCAAGAGGCAATGGGCAAGAGGCACAAAAGAGTGTTGTGTGTTCGGTGGCTCGTGTGGCTGGTTGGGGATGGGATGGACCCGAGGTGGGCAGGACCCACATGTGGATTGGGATGCTGTTGGACACATTTGGATCTGCACTGGGAGAGACCTGGACATTCATGGAGCACACTCTGCAAGACGGAACACTGGTGGGTGGATTCAGATGTCCCTGCAATTAATTAAAGTGAGCGCCAGTATGAAGCACAAATGAGAAAATGCTTTTAATTGAGAGCCATGTTTGTCAAATGTTGCTCAGCTGCCAGCTGACTCCCTGCTCTGGCAGGAACGGTGAGTGATACTTAGCTTTCTTCAGGCTCCATTAATCGGCCCATTTTTTTCTGCTTCAAATTCCACTTCAAACACACAGTGGCTCCTCAAGTGCAAAATAAAATCAGTGATTTATAATCTCATTGGGAGCTAGCAAGCCTCCTGACAGGTGGGTAGAGTGGGTTGGGTTGATCCAGCTGGTCCTCATGGCATGTCAGAGGGAGCTAGTGGCTCTTCTCCCCTCCCACTCAGGCACACACACACGCACGCATGCACACGCACACACATGAACGCATACCTAGCTGCACAACCCTTGTCCATATCTTCAGTCCCTCCTGTAAACATGTGGGGGCTCCTGGAAGAGGCCAGTGACCCAGCTCAAAGAATAGCACACCCAGCATCTTCCGTGGGTGAGCCCAGCCCCTCTTCCAGCATCTCTTCAGAGTCTGATGACACTAGCAGTCACTATTTATGGAGCATTTCCTGTGTGCGCGGTACCATCGCAAGTACTTCATATGCATCATATCTAAGCTCATAATATCATGCAAAGCAAGAATGTGTTATCTCTCTTCTTCGGGAGGAGAAAACTGAGGTGCAGAGAGGTTGAGTCATGGGTACCAATTTACATTGAGCCACCCAGTGAGGGCACAAGGATTTGAGCCCTTGATGGTGGTGCCTCTGTCACTCTCTGCCCAAGGACTACCAGGTAACCTCTTCTTGTCCAGACTTGGGGGTTGGCATAAAAAGGCTGAATCACTGCAATTGCCTATGGAAAGGTTTTGGGAATCAGGAATTTGTTAATCCACTTATCGACCAGTGAAGTTTTTGAGGGCCTGCTGGAGTGGTGGGTTCAGAGGTGGGGATGCAGAGGGTAATAATGGAGCCATAATCTGGAGAGAGGGGATTATAGAGATTATATGATACTGCGAGCTAAGTGCGAGGCTCCAGCAATGGGGGGTGGGGCTGAGGGACTTGGGGTCAGCCCCCACTGTGGTCAGAGGGCTTTCTCTGGAGAGATGACCTTGGAACAGAGTTAAGGGGTGGGAGTCTTGGCATCCTCCACATCTCTGTCAGTCAGGTACAGCCATAGGAAGGGTAGAAGTCTTTCTGGCCACCCTCGATGGGTGGAGCCCAACTGAGTGAACTTGGATGGAGGCAGAAAGGAAAGCAGAGGAGTCTTGGGGGAAGCTCGGCTTCTGCTCAGCAATGTTTCCTGTTGCAGCTTGGAGCGCATGCCGGAGGCCAGGTCCCACACTCCCCTGCGAGCCCTCCGTCTGCCTCCACTTCTGGTCACACAGGGTCAGTGAGAAGCCGTTATAAAGAACCGAGCACAGGCCACAGCAGCAGGACCGACAGCGCTGCCCACCCCGGGTTGGAGCAGCGACTGCCTTCCCCATCAAGTGTCAAAACGCAGTCAGTACCACAAGGGGATTGGAACTCTGCCCCTCGTTACCCATGTGACTTTGTGTGGGAGGCTTCATGGTTTCTGAATCTCATTCTTCTCTCCTGTACAGTGGGGATTCCTTCACAGCCTCACAGGGTTGTGCGGCTCCAGGGAGTCAGTAAAATGAACTTTGTGTGGAGCCCAGCTTGGGGGACCAACTTGATAAATGATAGCTATGATCTATTATAATTGTCCTGAATCAGGTTTCGTTGTTCTGAAATTCTGACCATAGGTCAGAGCATAGGAAGTCAAGATGTTTGCTTCCTGAATCCATGAAAATATCACTCCTAGGACCAGAGAGATACCTTTCAGCATTAGCTTCTTTCAAGGCTTGAGGACACTCCAACCTGGTGTGAGAATGCCCCCCGTTGACCCTTCAAGACTGCAGTGGAGGCTGGAGGATCCAGGTGGGTGGTCCTGAGCTGACCCTTCAGGATTCCAGGCGGTCCTTGATCTGGAGCTCGGTGGGCTGCAGACATCACTCTGTGTACATGTGTGTATGTGTGTGCATACACATGCATGCACCCATATGCGTGGGCATGCATGTGCATGTGTGTGCCATACTGAGCCCTCCTCCTTGCCCCTCACCCCACCCCAGTGTAGGCTGACTTTCTATTTCTGACTCACTAACTAAAACAAGAAATGCAGGTGCTTCTTGCCCTTCTCCCTGCAAAGAGCACATTTTTAAACTTCCTTGTCCTTTTATGCTGGAGAAATGGGGGGCTGCTTGTGACCTCTCTGACCCACACAGGCCCAAGATATCTAGCGCAGAGTCATAGAGACCCTTGGAAAGGGATGCTTTGGAGTAGTGGGGCCAGACTGTGGACATAGAGTCTTTAAGAAAGTCATGGATAATCCCCTTGCACCCAAAACACCCAACTGGTGGTGACTGACAGGTCCTCTCGATGCCAGAGCCTTGGTGAGCATGGTCGCATTAGGGCTGTTAAAGTTTCCACTGGCCATCTAGCTTGGGCCTGCCATGAGTCAGCTCTTCCTGTATAAAGTCCTACCGAATTTACAACCACCTGATGGGTGGGTGTTGTCACTCCTTCTGCACAAGGGGAGGGAACTGAGGCTCATGGAGGGAACGTGACTTGCCCAAGGTCTTACAGCTATTAAATACACTGTGTTTGCAGCCTGGGTTTGTCTCAGTGTAAAGACCATGCGCATCCCAGTGCCTCTGGGTCACCCCATGTGAATTCTCTCACTCTGAGCTTGGGATGCGGTTTCCGTGCAGGGGGGATGGGCATAAGCTGACTTTGGCTGGCTGAGAGGTTTACACTTCACTCTGAATCTGATCTTTACATTGTAGTAAGTGGAGATGATTGTAAATGGCAGAGGAAAAAGACACAAAAATTCGCTCCAGGAGTTCCTCTAAAATATTTTAGACATCAGCGAAAACTGCTCGTAAACAAACATCACGTTCTCATGAAAATACGTGAGCAGGAAGAACGTAGGGCAGAAAGGACACTGGGCGGAGAAGCAGGACACCAGCCAGGCTCGTCTGTAACTGGCCAGTTGAACTTGAACCTGTCCCTTTCTCTGAGCCTCCATTTTTTAAGTCTGTACAATGGAGATGGTAATCCTAACTTGTCTATCTGAAGACGGAGTTGAGAGACCACACAGGTGATGCAGGCCAGAGCAATCTGCAAACTCTGAACTGTTGTGCATCGGGAGGAGCTGGTCATAGACTTCAGGGGCTGTGTGCTGGGGACTTCCTTTAGCAGGTGTGCAGCTGCAGTCTGTGTCTGAAATGACGCTGTGACTTCCGAGACGCTCTGATTGTTTTCCTTTGGTGAAGTGGGGGTACGATTTTTGGCGAAGACCTTACACAGCACTGAGTGATCGTGCCCTTTTCGAACGCTTGCGCCTCTGAAACGTAAGCCCCAGGAGGCAGACACGTTGCCTCATTTATGGCTGCAGCCCCAGCACCTAAAACAATGTTCAGCACACAGGAGACACTCAATACATATTTATGGGACGAATTTATCAAATTTTCAGCCCTAACCCTTAGACAGGGAGGCATGGGAGAGGGCAAGGAGCCTGTTTCCTGTCTGCATCCACAGGGCTAAGCACAGCACGGCACAAAGCCCATCAACTGATGGCAGGATTAGGTGAATCATTATTATATCCTAAACTTAGCGTTAATCTAAAAATGTACAACACATGTCACTTTTATACCAGTTATATTTCCTTCAAATGGTATGAATCAAAGCTGTATCAGTCAGCTTTTTAAAAAATTTAATCTTTATTGTATTTTTTCCATCACCATTTAGTCCCCTTATACTTCCCTCCCCCCAGCAATCCCCACCCTGTTGTCCATGAGTCCTTTTTCCTTTTTGCTCCATCCCTCCACCCCCTCACCTCCACCTCCCCACCAGCCGTCATCCGGCTCTCCATCTATAAGTCCGTCCCCATTTTCCTTGTTAGTTCAGTTTGTCCATTAGATTCTACATATGAGTGAAATCATATGGTATTTGTCTTTCTCTGACTATTTCATTTCACTTAGCATAATGTTCTGCAGGTCCATCCATACTGTCACGAAGGGTAAATTTTTCTTCTTTTCTATAGCTGAGTAGTACTCCATTGTGTAAATGTCTCATAGTTGTTTTATCCGCTCACCTACTGATGGACACTTGGGCTCCTTCCATATCTTGGTGACTGTGAATAACGCTGCAATGAACATAGGGGTGCTTCGGCTTTTGCTAGATTACACTGTAGTAACAAACGCAACCAAAATTTCAGTGGATGATAACAAATACTATTTTGCAGGTCTTCATACCACTGAAGCTCTGATCCTTTCTCATTCTGGGACTCAAGTAGCCGCTTATCTTGATCTTGTAGCAGAGGATGAAAAGACAATGAATTCAGGCAATGAATCTTACAGCCTCTGTTGGATGTGGGAAAAATCACTTCTGCTCACATTCTACTGGCCACCCAAGTCACATGAGCAAGCCGACGTCAGTGGGGTTGGGGTGTATATTTTCACACAGCAGGTCCTGCAAATAGCACGGCAGTGGGTCAGGTGTCAAGCCTCTGGCAGGTTGGGAAGTATGTACAATCCACCATAGCGGCCTTAAAAGCACTTTGCCCTGTTTGGAGGGCCTCCCCTCTTTCAACCCCTGAGTCCCAGAATACCTGGCTACAAAAGGATGAAGCCACCATTATTACAAATCAGGAACTGGAAATCCAGAAAAAAGAAAGGACTTTGTCATAGACTCCACATGTATCATTTCTCTCCGTCCTCAGTCAGCACTTTTAAACAAGACAACAAAAGTAAGTCTTGCTTTAAAAAGCGCATGCCACAGAGTGCAAGCTCCATCTTTACCAGGGTTGCCCGCAACCCCCTCCACTTCATCTGGAGACTGGGGGACACATGAGGAAACCTGCAATGGCAGCGCAGTGTGACACACGCACAAAGTCTGGGAGCTCAGAGAGATTGTGACCCACTTGGACGTGGGGGTGGGAGAAGGCTTTCTGAACAAGAAGGCCTTGAAGGAGTAGCTAAGGTTCAGGTGCACAGCGAAGTGTGGTGCAGCTGAGGAATGGCGGAAGTTCAAGACGGACTGAGAACGCAGCAGAAAGGAGTCACGGCCGATGGATGGGGCTGGAGAAGTGGGGTGCCCTCAGGCGGCGAAGGGCCTTCAGCGCCAGGCAGAGAGTTCGGATTGGGTGATGAGCAGCCATTGAGGGGGGTAGGTTTTTTTTTTAAAGAAACATTTTTTCTGGCATCCTTTCTGGAGAGGATGTGGTGGAGGGGTGGGCTGGGGCCTAGGGACGGCACTGGCCAAGGTTACAAGTTTCCCATGAGACCACAGTCCCCTTCACTTTCCCATCACACACACACAGACTCTGATGGATCGTCACAGTAGCCTCTGTGCAGGGGGCAGGGCACATGTAGCAGGTACATGGTCACGCTGGAGTGTCCTCTCAGGTCTGCGTGACTTCATATTTCCATTCTTTCCAGACTACTCGCTGCCTCCTTGCCGTAACAAATTACCACAGGCTAGGTGGCTACAACAATAGAAATGTATTTCCTCAGTTCTGGAGGCTAGAAGTCCAAGATTAAAGTGTCAGCAGGTTTGGTTTCTCCTGAGGCCTCTCTCTTGGACCTGCAGAGGGCCATCTTTTTGCTGTGTCCTCATATGGTCTTTTCTCGGTGAGCATTTCTTCTTCTTATAAGGATGCCAGTCCCCACCCTCGTGGCCTCATTTAACCGTAATTACCTCCTTAGAGGCCCTGTCTCCAGATACAGTGACACTGGGGTTAGGGCTTCAACACACAAACATTAGGGGGACACAATCTGGTCCATAAGAGGTAGGTGATGGAGACCACCATTTACACCTTGACATCAGTTGTCCTCAACTGATAAACCATCCCTCACACCTGACATCAGTCTTTGATCTGACATCAGTAGGGTGTTGTTTCACCTGTAAAGGACACTGGCACCCAGTAAATGCTCATAAAGTGCTTGTTGAGTTGTGGAATGTCTGGGCTGCATGCAGCCACGTGCGCTAAGCCCCCTTCTATAATTCCAGTGTGTTGAGCCACGTGGCCAGTCAGGGTGATGTTTTGATTTTAAAGGGTGCAGTTGTCATTTGTTTACTTTTAAATTAAACTTTAAAATTCTGAGATAATTGTTGATTTACACTATTTTGTCATGGCTTCAAATCCCCGTTCCACTGCCTGCAAGCTGGGAGACCTAGGTCTATCTGCATCTCCACTAAAAGGGTTCTCACACATCCCTTGTAGGGCTGCTGTGAGAAAGAAGAGGCGACGCATTATGATATATTTTATGCCTCAAAGCTGTGGGAGTTGTACAAATTGGCTAGCCCGTTCACCTCTGCCTCCTCTCGGGAGCTGACTTTCCCACCACCCTCTTCTTTCAACCTTGCTCCTGGCTGGTTAATTCCATAATTAATTGGGCTAAGGTGTTAATGACTGACCATGGCTTCTGCATTTTAATAAGAGGTTTCCTGTCTTACTCCAAAAGTAAGGCTAAGCTGCCATGTTTGGCACCTGAGTCAACCAAGGGAGGTGTGTTTATGCATAGGTGAGGGCAAGAACGCCGGGAACCTTCCCGCACCAGTGGGCTACCCTATCCCCAGCAGGCTCTCCGCCTGTCCACTCACACATCTGGGCAGATCCGAAGCCAAGGTGAGGTTTACCATTTACCCACTCACCTGGGGCCCTTGTCCAGTGCACAACATGTTCAGCTATTCAAGGCTGACCTGCAGCCTGGCCCCGGCTGCACCTGGCTCTAGGGTGTCCTTTATTGCCCCTCCCCGCTCCACCCTCTGGCAGAGAACTCCTGAAGGTACTGGAGACTGTTCGTGGCTGCTGGTAGAATGGCTGCTTCTGTCCAGGCCCAGCCCATTGCCCCACTGGAGACCAACAGCCTCAGAGCCCTGCCAAACCTTACTTCCAATCTTTCTGTGCAAGCGACTCGTTTCCTGCAGCCCCAGGACTTTCTGGAGCTCAGTTGTCTGGAGCATGAATGGCAGGCTTTGTCCCTCTCCAGGCCTATTTCCCAGCAGGCACTGAGCCCACCTTACAGCAGCTGTCGCCGTGGGTGTGGTGTGGACGTGCCTCCTCATTTCTCCTCCCTCCCACGGGTGGCTGGGAGCACAGGGGTGGTATCGACACCCGTCGGACCTGCCAGGTGATCCCCAGGCCTCTTTGGTGGCCTGATAGAATGAACCTGCCCATTCTGCCTCTGCCTGCCTTTCTGATAGTGCTGCAGAGGAGTCAGAGAAGTAACTGGGTATGCAAATGTTTTATACTTTTTAAAGCAAAATTAGTACCATTATTTGTTACAGAATCCACCCATTTAGGCTCTTCCCCTTTAGAAGAAGGATGGCAATAACAGCACGAATATTAACAGAGTTTACGATTATGAATTCTAAACCAGAGATGCGCTTATCAGCATATACTGCTCTGTTGTGTGCTGCAGATGGCTGGACTGACCCTGCTGTCAGAGGAGATCACAATACTCTTGTCTCAAAGTTCTTTAAGAGCCAAAGACTTACATCCTTCTGGACATTTCTGATCCTAAAGGGTCTGGGGAGGCTTCCTTCTGCCCTTCTACCGCCAGGACTGATAGCAATTCTGTATGAAAAAACAAACCCATTTTCCATCGAGAAGAATAATTTTACAGGGCAGTTTTCTTGTGTAAACCATGTTATCCACCATGTTTTCAAATAACTGTGATCTTTATCTCGGCGGCAGAGAGGAAAAGTCAGTGAGTCACATGTTCACCGTCCGCGCTGGCCAGCCCTCGCCCTGAGACTGGAATTAAATTTGAGTGGTGTTTGCTGTGCACCAGGCCTCTGCTAGGCTCTGAGGAAGATATGGAAATACGTAATGACAGTTCCTGCCTGTGGGGAGTTCGCTGTCTAGTAAGGAACCCAGTATGTATCCGGAAATGGTTGTAACAGAATTAAAAAGCACTTTGGGAGCAGCAGCTGGGGTGACGGGGGAGGCGTGGGTGGTTGATTATTTTTAATTAGAAGGTTTGAGAAAGTCTTCCTAGGGGAAGAAGCATTTGAGATGGGCCTTGGAGGATGCTGGGATGCGAGGTGGGCACTGAGGACATTTCAGGAGGAAGAAGGCAGACTGGGGAAGGACGAGGCGTGTTGGTGAATGGGGTGCCCTCCAGGTGGCCTGCTGGGCAGGGCCTTGGTGGGGGGGGGCCGGGGAGGGCGTGACACTGGGAACAGACCGTGGAACCAGGCTATGGAGGGTCTGGTGGGTGTGGAACTAATTTCCTCACTCACAGCTCCCTCGTGTGCCAGGTTTTGTCTACATGTTACAGATTCCAAAGAGAAGTAATTCACCACCCTATCTTCCAAGAATCTACAGTTTAGTGGTGGGAAGTAAAAACTAAAAACCTGCAGGGATCTAATGGGGTAAATCCTGTGGTTGAGGTAAGGCCAGAGGAGGAAACAACTATTCTGACCTAGGAATGTTAAGGAAAGCTGCATAGAAGAAAAGAAAAAGATAGGGGAAAAAAAGGACCACCTTAGCATTGAGTCTTGAAGGAGGATAGGAGTTGAACTTGATCTTGCTTGAGTTTCTGTTAGTCCAGTGATTCTCCACTGAGGGCGAGTTTGCCTTCCAGGGGACATTTAGCAGTGTCAGGAGCCATTGGCTGTCACGACTTGGGAGGTGGGGGTACTGCTGGCATCCAGTGGGGAGAGGCCAGGGACACTTCTAAATGCCCTGCAGTGCACAGGATGGCTTCTGCAATGCAGAATTGGGGTCAGTAGTGCTGAGATTGAGAAACCCTGTGTTGAGGTTTGGATCAAACTACCCCAGGAGACCGTTGGGTGGCTAACAATTCCCTGTGGCTTTGGGTGTCTCCCAAGTGGATCTGGGTGGACCTTGTGATATGAACTAAATGTTTGTGCCCCCCAGATTCATATGTGGAGGCCCTGACCTCCAAAGTGATGGTAGCTGGAGGCTGGGCCTTTGGGAAGTAATGAGAGTTAGATGAGGTCTGAGGGTAGACCCCTCATGGTGGGATTAGGGCCTTTTATAAAATGAGAAAGAGACACGGTCTCTCTCTCTCTCTCCCTGAGTAATACAAGGGCCTTAGAAGGAGTCCATGCAAATGGTTCATTGGCGTCACTGCAAACCAGGCCCACATGATCCCTGGACCCTGTCCAGCTCAGACTGTGGTGACGAAGCCCCGATACATAGACTGGATGCCTTGTCGCAACTTGGACCTACAAGTTTTTGAACATCTTCCTTGGCCAGGAAAATGTCAGGATCTCTGGGCTTGTCCCACAGCCCATGCAGTGTGATGCAGAGCTGCAGGTTATGGTTTCCTGCAAGGAGCTATCCACTGGCTGAAGAACCCAGCCAGGTTTTCTGTTTCTTTACCTGAGTTCTTGTCACTTTGCTCCTTTCCAAGTGACATCGCTTGCAGTTTGTGGGTCACAAAAAGGATGCTGTGATTCCATCCATGATCCTCTGTGATAATAAGACACAGTGTCAGACCTGATGGTTGTCCGCTTGTGAGTGCTGTGAGAACACACCTTCGAAAGGGGCATGCGAAGTGGGCAGAGCCCTGAAAAGATGCTGAGAGGGTGGTGCTGTTCTCGGCGGTATTGCCAACTGGGCGTGACCCTGGTCAGTCACTTCTCCGGGGGACCCTCAGCCGAGCACTCGGGCTTTCCTGGACCATCTGAGACCTTTCCAGTCAGAACATCTATGGAAAGACCTTGTAGCTTGCTCTGCTGCTCCCATGGGATCGGCGGCCTGGCCCTTCTGAGAAGACAGTGGGGACAGGGGAGCCTTTGGCCATTACATTTGGAACTCTCACACGGTGGACTCACCGAAAAGTCAAGCACACTGGAAAACAAACAAGCAAGCAAATGAACAAATTCGCTGGATTGAAGTTTCTGTATGGAAACCCTGCTCCTGTGCTTTGGAGTGTGTGCGTGTTGTGGGGGGGGGGGCGCGGTGTGAGCAGGAGTGGGAGTGGGGAGGAAATGACCTTTGCCTGGCTTGCTTGCATTATGCAGGGACCCCCTTCCCCCAACCCCCCGCCTTTGGGCAACCCTCCAGCAAGCAGCCTGCTTACGGGATGCGAGGATGCAGGAGAGGGTCATGGGGCCTTCATCATCAGAGGAAGAATTCCTCCGTCTGGCTGGAGAGGAGACAGTGCATGAAAAATGGTGGCAAGGGGTCAGGAGGCGAAGGCAAGTGAGAAAACACTTTCATCTATTATCCTGGGGTCAATGGGTTCCCATCAGGGAACCTCGAGGCCGCAATGAATGGCCCATTGCAGGAGGTGCAGCATTGTGTCGCTGCCGCCCCGTGGACCTGACAGGGCAGCTCACGGGCTGGAGCCCCCACATCACAATCCCCCATCTCGGGACAATAGCGCCTAAGAAAGTGGTGGGTGGTTGGCCTCCCAGGAGCCTGCTTCTTCTTATCAAAGGGCTTTCACGGGAACGCCCCGGCCTGCTTGGGAAGGAGGGAGAGCTGTCTGTCCAATACCGCACAGGCATTTCAGACTCATTCCAAAGTCCCCGTCATGGCGATTAGGTGGGCCTGTATTGAATTTCGTCCAGAACCAGTGTGGGTTTCTCAGCTGTTCCCGCTTTTAGAAGCCATACATATTCTTGGAATTGAGTAATTTCTGTTTGACAAACAACACATTCCTGTTTAAAATAAAGCCCAAAGCCTGGGATGTAAGGGAAACACACAGTTTCTCAAAGGAAGATGTCTGGAGGGCCACGTGTGTCCACTCAGCCACAGCAGGCACGGGTCAAAGGCAGGCAGCCCCTGGTTTGGGATAAACCACCATCTCGCCTTCTTCCTGGCACTTTCTTGTTAATAACCCATGGCTGTGAGTTTGAAGCCCCCTGTAAATGAGTTGTGGTCTGATGTTGTATCTCCTTTCATTGAGTTAGGGCTGTGTTCCTTCTGTGTCTATGAAAATACTCATATGTCCATGGAAGGAAGAGAACACAGTATTTCTATAGCATTCCCACAAGTTCCTGCCACCCCAAGCTTTGGGGGCAGGCCTGGCAAAGAAATGAGCAGTGGCCAGTGGTGCGATTTTGTGGCACTATCATCACCTCTGGCATGGAGCCTAGGACCTCCTATCCTGGAATAAGTGTGCATGGCACTTCGCAAACCTCCAGCTTTCAGATCCAGGACCGGTACTTACCTGGGGACACCTGGGCTGCAGCTTTGCTGGGCAAAGGCAGTTGTTCACGAGCTGGGATTTGGTGCGAAAGGGAAGATTGATTCTTAGAGCCCAAGGCGTAGCAAATGGCCCTCCTGAGCATTCAGCTGGCAATTTACTTCTCAAGACTGCTGAGGGACAAACCCGCAAGAAAATGAAGATACAAAAGAAACAGGTGTTGGTCCCTGCTCCTATTGGGAAGAAACTAATGTACAGGTGAATGCAGACCAGCCTGATTACCCTGACAAAAGAGGTACACATAAGCTATACTTTACACGTTGAGCACCTTGAAAAGACTTTACATAGAATTTATTTCTAGGGCACAACAAGGTTTCCCAGTGGACTGAGTTGAATAATGACACCCCCAAATTCATGTCCACCCAGAGCCTCAGATGTGACTTTATTTGGTAAACTGTTTTTGTAGGTGTAATTAGTTAACACGAGGTTGTCCTGGATCAGGGTGACCTTAAATCCAATGACTGGTATCCTTGTAAGTAGGCCGCATGTAGACGAAGGCAGAGGTTAAAGTGATGCAGCCAAGCAGTGGGCAGGATTGCTGGCCACCACAAGAAATCAGGAGAGAGGCGTGGAACGGGTCCTCCCTAAGATCCTCCAGAAGGTACCACCTCAGTGACGTCTTGATTTCAGATATTGGGCTTCCTGAACTGTGAATACATTTAAGCCACGAAGAGTGTGGCCATTTTTATGGCAGCCCTGGGAAACTAATACACATAGTGTGTGTCAATGAAATTTCATTCAAAGGATTGAATGAAAATTTCCACCATCACATGGAGTGGGGGCAGTGCTGAGGGCTAACCATGGAGAGCGGTGAGGCCGGAACCCCAGGTAAAGGGGAGATGGAAGCAGAGAGGCGTGACAGAGGGAGGAAGCTTAGGCCCAGTGGGTGGCATGTGACAGGAATGGAGGAGGCACATGGGAGGGGCAGAAGGTGGAAATGGACAAGGAGGCAGGGCCAGGTCATAAATGCCTTGTGAGCAGCACTAAGATCTTTGGGATTTATTCCTTTCCTATCTTCCCCACTTCTTCTCCATGAAATGTGTTCTCTTGTTATATAGGCAACGCACTGAATAGCAATAAGTTGATGGATGTTGCAGGCGGAAAAAAAAAAAAAAAAAGAAAGAAAAAGCTGCCCAGTTCTTCCTAATACAGTATTGTACACAAAACAAAACAAACATAGATGCTAGATCACAGTGGTGTGATACATGCAGGCACAAATCAAAAATAAAATGGTATATCTTAGAGTTGTCTGTTTACCTTTTCCATTAGACACAGAGCACAAAAGGAGACAGCTTTCTCTGTTGGGCGAACGATCATACCAAAGGATCCTGCTGACATTTTTCCGGGAATTTTTATTAGAAAATAGTGATGCATCTTCCCTGGATCTTTCCTGTGTGGTTCAAGTTATAGGATTTGAAAACCATGAACTCAGAAGCTTTTTTGAGCACTGGAAGATTCGGAAGTTCTCCATTAATAAATTAATAAGTTCATCCATCCATCCGTCTATCCACCCATTCATCCATCTCTTCATCCCAACCATCCTTCAAAAAGTAATTCTTGACTTCTATTCTGGTTCAGGCACTGCCCAAGTACTTCAGGAAATACAGATAATCAAGCCATTGCCCTTGCCCTTGAGAAACCCTTGGTAAAACCTAAGGGGTCAAGTCATTCACCCAATGCTTTCTGTGTGACAAAAGAGAAACCTAGCCTGCTGAACAATTTGTCTGTAGTTTCTAAACTTGTATTTCTTGAAATATACATTTTTTTGAAAAGAGATGTTCCCAGGATTCTTTCTAAAATTACATTTATTGGGGTGACCTTGGTTAATAAGATTATGTGGATTGAAGGGCACATTCCTATGACCCATGACCTGTAAATTGCGCTGTGTGCCCACCGCCCAAGGTCAAGTCACCTTCCATCACCAGGTATTTGGCCTCCTTTACCCTTTACTGCCCTTTACCCTCTTGTAACCACCAAATGTGTTCGTGTCATGAGTTTCAGTTTTATATCCCACACATGAGTGAAATCATGTGGTTCTTAGCTTTTTCTGTCTCATTTATTTTGCTTAACATGATATTCTCAAGGCCCCCCGATGTTGTCATAAATGGCAGTATTTCAGCCTTTCTTATGGCTGAGTAGTATTCCATTGTATATTTGGGCCACATCTTTTTTATCCAGTCATATTGAAGGACACTTTGGTTGTTCCCATGTCTTGGCTGCCATGAATAATGCTGCAATGAACATAGGGGTGCGTATATCTTTGTGAATAAATGTTTTCAAATTTTGGGGGTGGCTACCCAGAAGAGGGATCACTGGGACATATGGAAATTCTATTCCTAAGTTTTTGAGGAACCTCCACACTATTTCCCAAGATTCTTTAATGGCTCATCCTTCTGGCGCAGAAAACTGATTCTACTTTTGCCCTGTCCTTTGTAAACAAACAAACAAAAAACAAACAAACAAGCATGACCTTGAATAGCTTTGTGTGCCCCACATGTTCTGAGCTCTTTGCCCAAAATACCTTTCCTTGGCTTGTCTGACAAATGTCTCCTCTTCAAAATGACTACATAGTCAGGTGACCCTCCTCTGTGACACCTCACCTGACCCTTGGGGTAGAGGCAGATGTTCTGTCTTCTGTGTTCTCAGAGCACCCTGGGGTCCCCACAGTCCACTCCCACTGCAGTGCGAGTGTGACTTACACTCACTCTTGTTATTCCTCTCGTCCCTGCACCCTGTGACGTCCTTATCTGATTCAGTGGTGCCTGGGTGAACAGGAGACCCCAGGTCACTGTGGCTTCCTGGGACGGGCTGTGTGGCCAGGAAAGACCTTCCATAGGAGATGGCAGCTGAGATCCAGTGTGCTTTCAGAGTGGGATGGAGAGAAGAGAGAGGGGATGGAGGTGTTCCAGCCAAGGGAATGCTCATGAAGATATGCAAACAGGATGCATCAGGTATGTCTTGATAAAAGAAAGGAGATGTGGCCATGGGAAGTGAAACTGAAAAGTCCATGAGGGCAAAATGGGAAGCGTCTTTCAGTGTAGTCAGGAGAGTTTGGAATTCCTCCTATAAACGATAGGAGACCTGATGATTGTTCAATTAAACCAAGGCAACAGTTTAATTCAACTTCTCCAGATTGTAGGACCTAAGAGGTCCAACCGGTGACCTGACGTTGTGGTCTGATGACAGATGTGTCAGACACCTCAGTGTTCCACAGTCCCCTGTCCCTCCTGGCCATTTACACCCAGAAGTAGTTAGTGACTATGCCCTCAAAGGATCTCTAATAGTCCTACTGGCTAAGATGTCACCAGACCTTGTTGTCACCCACCCCACGAACAGTTTCCTGCCTCTTCCTTTGCCTGAGGACTCCTTCACTGGTCCTCAGAGCAATCAGGATGGTGCTAGGCCCACACAACCCTCTTGTTCGCACACCCTTGTCCACCGAGGTGCGGCACGTGCCCCGCATTTCCTGCTATGTGCTAAGCTACTCAGAACTCAGCGTTGGGAAACAGCAACCCTCATTTCATTATTGCGCATGTTACTGGCTCTGCTAGGCTGTTCTTGACAGTGGCGATAGTGGCTGGAATCATTTGAAGGTTCTCTCACCCACATGTTTGGTGCCAGAGCTGGTAAACAGCTGGGCTTATATCACTTTCTCAGGGACTTCATGAAGTCTTCTCAGAGTCAAGTTTAAAAAGGTTAATTTGCCCCTTGGTGAAGCTCAGAGGATGACTTTCCTGGAAGCCAATGGCGCGGAAGTCTCAGGGCCCCACATTTGCATGAACCCTTTCCGAGGCTTCCCTATTGTGTAAGTACCAGGCCCCCCTACAGGCCTCTTCTTTCCTGCAATTTCTTGCACATGCAGCTGGATTATTGCTCTAGAAATGCAGCTGTATGCATGCTGCTCTCCAATTTGCTGGAAGTGCCAAGAAATTGCCTACAAGGGTCACAGAACTTAAAGGCCTTTGAGCTAGGCCGGTAACACCAAGGTGTGAAGTGAGGTGGGGGCCCCTAGTTAACCAAACATGCATTAAGGGTATACGCATTCACTTTCTCTTTTTAACACTTGGGGACCAGACAACAATTGCTGTGGATCAGTTTCAGCCTGTGGGAGGTGATGAGCTTGTGGACTTGATCTAGATGTTAAAAAAAAGTCAAACGCATCACCTTCCTATCCAGGATCCACTACAGTCAGCCTTCTCCGACCTTCTTGTCCACAGCCATCCTGGGTCAGCACTCCAGGAGTTACCTCATCTACCTGACAGGGTTTTTTGCTTCTTTGCTCCCGATTTTGCTTTCTTTCTGCTCAGCGGCCACTTTCTCTCCCGGTCAGACCGGTCCAGCTCAGACCTCATTATCTTCTGCAAGCTCCCCTGAACCCCAGCAACCTCGTGGTTTATCTGCATAACCAATTCAACATGGAGCCTCCGAGCTAGCTCTTCTGTTGCTGCCTTGATGTGCCCAGAAAATGTTTTTCTGCCTCTCCTTTGCCTCCCCAGCTAGATTAGGAACTCGCGGAGGGCAAGGGCACTACTTTTACTAAGTCTCCAGTCCTCCAGTCTTCTAAAGACCCACCACAAAGCCTGGCTAGTCATAATGGATGCTCAATCAGCCTCCTGCTATGACTGATGTTATTTGGTTTCTTTGCCGGCTTCACTGTGAAAGTGACCTGAAGGTTGAACTAGAAAACATCAAAATGGTGTCATCGGTTGGTTTTGTTGATCTGTGCTTTGGGTGTGAAGTTATCTTGCTCCTATTATCCCCTTGGTGTTGCTGTGTTGTCCTGCCACTGTGGGTCTGCAGAGCCCCTTGGCTGAGTCCGCTGCTCCTATGGTCCTTGCTGTGTCCTTCTGCCACTACCCAAACTTGTGATGGAGGAGGAGGCAATAACAAAATTTTGGTTTAGGAACATGTTTAATTTGAGTTGCCTCTGAGCTATCCAAGGGGAGATGTCAAGTGGGCAGCTGAAAAGGAGCCAGAAGTTTAGGAGAGGGGCCTGGGCTTGAGAAAGGAATTAAGACCCTGGGGTAGGGAGGGCACTTTGCTTTTTGATATCCAGTTGCTTCATTTTCTTAGTAATAAGAACTCCAGTCAGATTATAAATGACATCCCTCAACTTCTCTCATGGCCAGGCGTGGCTGTGTTTTGGCTACCGAAACAGAATCACAGGGCACAATCCTTAAAAAGGCTTCCTGTCTTTTCCCTTCCTCTCTGCTGATGTTTGGGACCTGTCTGTGAAGGCTGGTGCTCTAGAACTCAACTCTTAATGCCCTATTGTTACCATCTTGAAATCCCCCCTTTTTGAACAATGGTCACACATTTTCATTCTACAGTGTCTCCTGCAAAGTCTGGGGCCAGCCTTTCCTTCACTGTGGCCAGACAGCAACCCAAAAATAAAAAAGAGCAACAAAATTGGGTCATCTTCATACAACATGGGCTGTCCTGGCCAACAGACTCGGACATTCACTTTAAGTGCACAAAACAAAATCTTTATGATGCATCTGCCTTCAGAAACTCACTAGATGCACTGCCCGTTGGGTGTTGTTGGGTGGATACCACTCTTACCCTCCCTCTCTTTCTATAGGTCTCTTTGCTTGGTTAGATTGTACGTAACAGAATTGTAAATCCCCAACTCATAAACACAACAAACATGTGTTGTTGGTGGTGGTGAAGATGAATTCTGTCGCCAGAAGCACATTAAAAGAACGCTGTATCGGACAGAGTGCCAGTCATTGTATTTATTTATTTGCTTTAATTTTAGAGATGTGGGGACTTCAGCCCAGAGAGCTAAGTCATTTTTCACAAAATCATACTGCTAGTAAGTGAGGAAAACCCTTATCTGGCTTCAATACAGTGTGTGGAGGGGGGAAGATTTTGTTGATATTACTCGTTTGAATTCTCGATTTTCTCTACTGGGAGCCAGCAGAGTTTTGAACGTCTTTCATCATCTTTTGGAGACCTTGGGCAAGTATTTCTAAGAAAGCCATCATTTCGTTTCCTGCTGATACTTCCAGCATCCTTGTGGTGTTGCTAAGTGGTATCGTCATACAAAGAGTTTCAACTCCCTCAAGTGGAATATCCAGAGTGGCATTACCCCTTCCAGTGATGGGTATCTACAGGAAGAAACCTATTCATGAGCAGGGGATCTCCTTCTGTGTGGAAACGGAAGCTTTGTACATTCTTCTGCTTTGGTTCCTAACTGCTCTCCAAAAGGAGGAGGAATCAGGCGGAAGGGAAGGGGCCGTAGGTATTTTGGGAAACAGAAGCAGCCACATTGGGCCATGTCCTGGCCCATTCCACCCTGCCCTTCACCCAGATTCCTCCCTGCTCCCCCTGCCCCTTTTGGAAACTGGCTTCCGGAGCCTGACACATGTTCCTTTGTCTGGCCCCAACTGTTAGAATCTGTCTTCATTCATTAAGCAGGAAGGGAGTTCTCAGAACTGCTTCTGCAGTCTGATGTCATGGAACAGCCACACGGAGGCCTCAGCCACTTCAAATCAGAGATGCCACAATAAGCCAAGGAGACAGCACGGAGCGCTGCCACACCTCAGGCCCCTGGTAGATGCTCTTCTCTGGTGTCATCTTTAGTTTCCGTGCTCATCTGCATGCTAGATAGCACGATCCTCTTGCTAGATGTCAATATTCTCATTTTCCAGAAGGGAAAACTGAGGCTCAGGAGGTTGTGGGGCATGTCAGGGCTAGTAACCGAGAAGAGGCAGGGGCTGAGCCCACGTTGGTGTGACTTCAAAGTTCTCACAACACTCTCCTCACCACTATTCCTACCAGCAGAACACTGCAGCCATCTTCCCTGCTCCAAAAAAGCCAAGAGCTCATCTTTAGGAAATAGCCACACCATCTTTGGGGAGACCCTAATCCCTGTCAGGCCAGGCTCCTTTCCCCCCGGCCTGGCTCGTCTCTGCTGGGAGGAGCATCTGTGCTCAGCCTGCGGTGGAGGGGCGGCCCCACATTGTCACCGATAATGGTACAGACCCATTCATCAGCGGGAATCCTATTTCAAACAGCCCTCCGACTCTAATGGCACGAAAAGCGTGAACTAAGCACAGTTTAATGAATTCTGATCTCACAGACAGAGGCTGCGGGATCAGGGACAAATGCGCTCACTCACAAGGCAGGCAAAATCGTCCTGGCCCAAGAAGCAGGGATGCATTCAACTGCTGCTTCCCTCCCTTCAAGATGGAGAATTGTTTTTCAGCAGATTCATCGGAGACATCTGTGGTAACTGTGACGCACCCTCCTCTTTCTGGGAAGGTGTAATTTTTCACCTGGAGAGCTACAAGGCCCTCTGATCTCATGCACACTGACAGAAAGAATGAGCTACTTCATGTTAGCCCACTAATAGGATCTCAAATTCTCCTTGGTTTTTATGGGAGATATTAACATCTTAGAAAATTCTTACATGCCCTCCAATCACCCAGCGGTCTTTGAGCAAAAGCAAGGGGAAAATAACACCATTGTAATGTCAAGAAAAGAACTGTGGCCAGAGAGCTGAGCATGCTTCATCCTCATCAGCTAAAAAGCCCAGAGGCCTCCCTCTCCAGAGGCTCTCCACACCTTCTCAGTGCTGCTGTGAGGGGGAATGAGAGGGTGACCCCCAGAGACGGAGCTCCGTGATTCAGAAGGGTGGGTGGGGTGTGCCCAGAGCCAGGACCGCACAAGGAGATTGACAAGCTTTAGCCTCATAAACCAACTCATTTATACCCTACAACTGCTCTGGTGTCGGGAGGATTGCCCTTGTTTTATAGGTGAGGCTACCACGACACAGAGAGGTTAGGCCACTGGCACAGGCTCACACAGCTACAGGGTGGCAGGGCGAGAGGATGTCCCCGCACCCCATTTAAGGCAAGCCCCTTGGACACTGCCTGTCCAAGTCCCAGCTGCACCGTATTTAGAGGGAGAAGGTGGGGCTGTATGAACACTAGGAACCTTTTATTTCCAGTGGTTCCTGCATCATAAACGCCCTGGCCTTCTAGGAGTAAGAACTGCAGGTTTTATTCCTTGAGGGAGGCTAGGGAGGACAGCCGAGGAGGGAGTTCAATTCTCAGTCCATCCTCTCACTTCCACATCCGCTGTGTTTCAAGCACTGGCTCCAGAGCTGGTATTCAGAGATGACAAAGAACTGTTCCTATTTGTGAAGGACTCACAGTCTTCTAGAGAAAACAGACACTTAAAAATAAACCCATTAAATCTGGGAGATAAATGCTCTGATGCAGATGTACACAGGGAATTGTGGGAACAAAGTGGGCAGAGCAGCTAACTCTGACAGACCCTACTAAGTCATTTAAATAACTCTGGGCCTTAGTGTCCTGGTTTTTAAAATGGAATGGTAATAACTTGCCTTGCTACTTAGCTAGATGTTAAACCTGGGAAATGTTGCCTCATCTGTCTGAGCCTCAGTTTCCTTGCCTGTAAAGGAGAGAGAATGAACTTGTTGTGTAGGGGCTGAGGTGAGGATGGAATGAGGGGGTGCAGGTAAAGCACTGAGCCCCGGGTACATAAGTAGATGCTCAGTAAGGGGAGCCTTCCCCTACTCACCTCTCCCTGCCTTCCCTTCCCCTGTGTTCTCTTTTGTCCCCTCCTCCGTACCTTCCCTCCTCTTCATTGTCATTGCAATACACAAGGACAAGTGCAGAAGGATTTGCTCTCTATACTCACCATGTTCCGATTTTCACAGGCTAAGATGGGGACGCCAGGACCACGCTTAGGGCCTGGAGACTACATTCGTCCCAGCTCTCTGGAGGCCAGCAGAGAGAACCCCTGGAGACAAGCTGAGGTGGGAGTCTCAGCGCACACCGCTGTGTGACCATGGTCACGTGGCCCTCTCTGAGCCTAAGCTTCCTCGCTGGTAAAATGGGGATGATGACACCTTTCTCACAGGTGTGTTGGGAATAGTAAATGAGATCATGCCAGTTAACTGCTTGACACATAATGCACCTCCCTCTCTTGTCTGTCCAGAGGCTTGATGCCTGCCCATAGAGCACACATTGGGTTGTGGATGTCCCGCCCCCCAAACGGCATGCACCCGAGAGGTCCTCGTGTTCTGCTGAGAGTCTTCCTCCAGGCCAGCCACCTTTCTGCAGCTACTCAGATTATTTTTCCACCAGGAGAACACTCAGCCTGAGGAGCTTGTCTTCTCAAGGGCAAGGTGGCAAAAGGTAACACGTGGTTTGCTTGGAGGGGTAGGTCTATGGGATTGGCCGCATCTTCAGATAACACCTTCCAGACAATTGCTTTTTACCTTGTGAGGGTCTGACATCTGTTCTTTGAGCGAGGTGTTTGGTAACAACAGAGATGACAACCATAATAGTAACTAGCACTGAGGCTTACCATGTGCTAGCCACAGAACTAAGCATTCACTACCAGGAAGAATGGAGAAAATGGGCTCAGGGGGCTTACAATGAACATCAACATAACTTTCATCGACTCTGTTCCACAGATGAAGGCCCGACGTGTCTGAGATGTGGGGAAAAGGGGCCCGATGAGTCACAGCAGGTAGAGCTGGGAGCTGAGTCCAGGTCTGGCTTTTTTCCCAGCCTTTTGCATCTGGTGATGCTATGTCGGCGCGTACCATTCTTGGGTACAGGAGAAAAAGGTATAGAGGGCCTCAGCTGGGATAGGCTGAAAGGTTTTATTCTCTGATTTTTGGGTACTTTTCATAATTTATTTATCATTGGTCTTCCTGGATGAGGTCTTTGGGACCAGTGCCAACCAGCCTCCTCCCCCTCCCGCTGGGCCCCATAGGTGCTCACTGCAATCCACGTGCTGCTAGTGATCCCCACTGTCCCCGTGGTCCACACTTTCCTGTGATCTACATTCTCCTCTGTGAGCCACATCCTTCCTCATGATCTGCGTCATCCTTGTGCTTCATGGCCCCCCGATCCACGTTCTTCTTGAATCTACACCCTCCCTATGCCCAATGTCCTCCAAATGGTCCACATCCTCCCAAACCATGCTCTAGCTCTCCACGAAAGCTTGTCCCAGTCATGGCTGATGGGTAGTTGCTTCTCCCCTGGATACAAGCCTTGAGGGCACTTGAGGCTGGCTGAGCTGAATCCTGGTCGAGTGAGAGACCAATGAAGTCCAGCCTTGAGCAGCGAGCAGTTTCTCCCGTGATTTGGGTATGCCTTGCTTCCTTGCCTTTCCTGTGCCGTTCCCCGCCTATAACCCTCCGTGCACTTGCTCCACCTGCCAAGTCCTGCTCTATCCTCTGGGTCACTTCCCATGCTCCCTCTCTCCAGGAAGCTCCCCTTGGCACCCCAGGTCTGGTAAGGTGCCCATTCTCAGAGCTCCTATGGCTTTGGGCCTGTGCTGTGACAGCCCTTGGGACTGTCTCCTCCATTGGACTGTGAATTCTCTGAGGGCAAAGGCCTTCGTCATCCATGTCTCCAGCCTGTTGAGAACAGTGGTTGTGGCTGGTCAGGCAGGACCAGCTGTGTTGCAGGGACAGTGAGCGCTGACACCTCAGTGATTTAGCGCAACGTGGGTTAATTTCTTACTCACGTTAATGTTCGGTGGTAGACACGCAGTTCTCCCAGATGTGCCTCTGTAAGCACCGCTGGGGGACACAGGCCCTTTCATGTGGCTGTGTTGTTGAGAGCACATGGCTTCCTCCCTTCCCAGTGCTCACGTGGGATGATGTTCAGGGATCACGTGGGATGTGCCTGGGGTGGCACTTATCACTTCCACCCCCTGTTGCTGTCCAGCTCAGCTGCAAGGGAGGCTGGGAAATATGAGGACTTGAATGAGCATGAGCCATCTCTGATGTAGCTTCGAGAGGTCGGCTGCAGCTCAGCCTCAGGGGGAACTTCCTCACCATCAGAATCGGTGATGAAATGAGATTCTTCCTGGGCTGAGAAGCTTAGAACTGGCCAGCTGGCAGAAATCAAGTTGCTTCTCTTCACCTTCGCCAGAGACTTGTGTTCAGACAAATGTCAGCTTTTTCAAATCAAGTGGCCAGGCCCTGGAAGCTCCGTTTAGCCCTGTCAGTCCTGAAGGAGCTCGGTGTTCCCAGCTCCCAGCGTCCTTTGTCCTCTGAGCTCCCGAAGCCTGGAGAGGTGACTTCTTTATTCCCAGGAGCTGCTATTTATAACATCCAAAGGACCCCTTCCCCTTCAGTTCTGTACTCAGCCTCAGAAAAGTGAGTCTGCCTGCCCCCAGCAGCCCTACCCCCTCACCAGGCCTCTCTCCCCCCAGAGCAATCCCGTAAATAAAGGATGAAAGGCTCTGTAATTATTACCATTCGACAACACAGAGACTGTCAAAACCAGGGGTCCAACAAAAGCCTTTACATAAATCACAGCTGATACAATGGCTCTGGGCTGAAGGGAGAGGGGCTTAGAGCCCTGGAGCTGCTGCTGAAAGAAGGTTTGTGTCTGGGGGAGGGCTTGCTGGAGTCAGCAGCCCCAGGGGAGAGATGGGGGCCTGGCATCTAAACAGGGGACAAGCCCATGATGCCGCACACCAGACAACAGAGGCCACAGAAAGAGTGAAAATGGGAGAGATTCCACATGTGACAAATCCATGGGGCTGGATGGCCCAGATTTTGGGACTGTGCAGGTCACAACCCCATCGTCACCAGTGTCTGGGATCCAAAGAGGGGCCCTGGCATGGGCCAGGCTGCTCAGAGCAGGCTTTCTGAAGGTAGACATGATTGTAGGAAAGGTACTTTTCTGATAGGCAGACCGGAGAGTGGGTCCCATTAGGGTCAGGGACGTGGCTGAGTCAGGCCTCGTGCCCAGCAAAGCACACGTGCCCAGAGCTGGGACACCACAGTGACCCAGGAGTCCGCTCCCCGCCCAAGCACAAAGACCTCTTCAGGGAGCGGCAGTTCTGAGATGCAGGGAAATCGGGGAGAGATTTCACATGTCTGGGCACAACCATCGTCTCTTTAGAATAAGCCACACAGTGGCGCATTAAGAATTCAGTGGCGTTTAACAAATGCTGGTGGCCCCTCCCATGTGCTGTGCTGTGCTGCACTCCTCTGAAGACGAATGAGACCTTGTCCTTAGAGGTTTGGTCTGGGGCAGGAGGCAGGCACAGTCACAAGAGCTATAATGCAGGGTGTCTAGTGCAGACAGACATATACCAAGAAGTGGTGTGGCAGAGTGGGGCGGCCGTGGCTCTGGAATCAAATTCCCTGGGTTTGAATCCCAGCCCTGCTGCTGGCAGGCTTGGTGATCTTGGGTGAGCCATTTAACCTCTCTGTGCCTGAAAAATGTCCGGTATCTCCTCACTGTCTGTGAGCATTAGTCTAGCTTCAAGTTGCTTGGACAGCGAGCAATGGTTTATGAAGCATGTTAGCACCTGTGCTCTAATCTAGTCCTAACACAGCAGGGATTAATCTGATCTCTCCGTTTAGAAGAGGAGCTGATGGAGGCTCCAAGTGGAAAGCTGATGTCCCCAAGCTCACACAGCCAGAGTGACAGGGCAGGTCTCACCCCACGGTATGTGTCTTCTGTGCTGAGTTGACTCCACACAGAGTTTTGCCTCCTTGGTGCTGAGGTGGAGAGCGGGGTGCCCTGAACTGTCACAGAATTACCAGGTGATCCTGAAGCAAGCCAGACCTGACCCTTCCTGGAGCTGGGTTTCCCGGCTAGGGCTACGGGGAGCTGGGCAGGAAGGCAAACCCCTGAACTGAGACTCCCTCTGAAGATGTCTGCAACTTGCAGGGGCCCAGGGAGATGCTGAGGACCGTGTGGCACAGGGTCCTCTTCCTGTTCCCCATGGTGTCCTGTGGTTCTTGGGTCAAACCTTAATTCTGGGGATGGAGTTGTCCCCACTGATCTCTCTGGGGTCCTGGGGTCCCAGCTAACCTCTAGGGTGGCTGCATGCCCACCAGAGGTCCTCACCACATTCTATCTGATGACACCCCTAGGTTATCCTCCAGGGGTCCTATGGGAAGGGTCCCTTTTGGATTTGTCATGCTCTGTGCCATTATAGCGAGCCACAGCCTGGCATTGAGAGTGAAAGCAGAACCAAATAGGGTGATGGTGGCTCCCCAAAGAACACATCCCCTGAATGATTCGGGCAGACAGTGACCCTGGAGGGGTGTGTGTGTATGTGTGTGTTTGTGTAGCATGTGGGCTGCACATCCTTCATGAGAGCACAGGTGTTGGGGAAGGGGCAATGGTGAAGGCTGGAGGCCACCAGGAGGACTTGTGAAGCCACAAGAAGGAGAGGGAAAGACGTGTGGGAGTTAATGAGGGTCAGACTCTAGAAACAAACCCTGGAAGTGGTCACCCCAGTTGCGTGCTGATGCGTGCCCTAACCAGCTGTGTCTGCTGGAGAAAGCCAGGCTGCAGTCTGGGAGCTTGGCCAGGGTGGTCCTTAGGGACTTTCAACACCAGGATGACCCTTCCGCTCCTCTGAGGATCTGTCCTTTCAAACCATGGTTGTGACTCGTTAGTGGGTCCAGATGGCAGGTCTAGATCTGCATTTCAAAATATAGAATAGTATCTGGTAGAATAGAAAAGAGAGTGCATTGCACATAGTAGGGTCCCTATTAAGTACACCGTGTATCTAGACCCATAGTGGGGTACAGTATAACATGTATTCTTACTGTGTGAGTCAGAAAGCACTTAGATCTCTGCTGTGGTGTCTCAGTCTCTGAAATAGGCTCGGCCCCCTGAGCTCAGGCAGATCTGGGTTCCGATGGCTCCTCCAGGCCCCTGGGCAAGCTGCTGCCACATCTGTTGGACGAGACAGGTGCCTGGCAGGACCACTGTGTGCGTCACACCAGATAAAGGGCATGCAGTATGGATGAGGCTTACTAGACGTTCACTCCCTGACCCCTATCCCAGCCCAGACACAGTAGAAGAGGGAGGGGTTTCATGGTGAGTTGACCAGGGGCAGTGTGGGGTGCCACCACACACATGGCGGGGCCAGACCAACTAGCTGCCAAGGGCTCTATCAGCGGGCCCTGTGCCCTGGTCTCACTGTTGTTAAGATCCTCCTCATTTCTGCATGGGGACTGTAGACACTATGGTCTGGGGTGCCATCCACCTACCTTTCCGTGTGTCTCAGACAGAGCCTGGTGTGCAGGCTGGAGGCAGGGGGCGGGACTAGAATGGGACATCTGTAGGTCTGTTAGTCTGTGGAGCCGCCCTGGCGATGGACCACCCTCTGCTTGCCTGTTCTCTCCCCCTCACACCACCTGAGAGACTTGCACAGAGAGCCAGCCTTGCCAGACCCGCTCCTGAGTCAGTGGCGCAGGAGAAGGAGAGGGAGTTAACTTTTGGCCCGCTGTCAGGGGTACAGCCTGCCAAAGCTGCCCGAGTAATTTGGTTCCTTTCCTTAGCTGACTGGGTGCCAGCCACAAGCGCGGATTAGGCAGGGAAATTCTGCATGGAGAACTCTCCTCCTTGGCGCTCCAATCCTATTGTCTTCTGAGAATGACAGCCCCTGGTGGTGCCAACACACACCGATCCACTGGCAGGTCCCCAGGACAGATCAGCTTCCCATTCCTGAAAAGAGGGATTTGTTAAAGAACTGGAGTTAAAAGAAAGGAGAGGCAGGAGAGGACGAGGCCACGGAGTAGAGGTTACGCCTGGTTTGTTAATTAAAGAGGCAAGCCCTCTAATACTAATGTTGATGCCAGCAGGGGACAGGGCATTTCTCAAACTCAGCTCCTCTGGGGACGATGTCAATTCTTCAGTTCTGCCCGCGCTCCCTGAACACCTACTGGGTGCCAGACTTTGGGGTCCGTGCCGGTGGGATGGAGATGAATAAACGTGCATGAAAGAGTCCTCCCTACGTACTCTCAAAAACACACACTTCTGCAAAAAACCTGGGATAACAGTGGCTAATATTTATTGAGGGCCAGGCACCATTGCATGTTTTTATTCACATCGACTAGTTTAATCATCACAATAATCCTATAAGAACCATTATGATATCTTTAAAGATGGGAGAACATAAAGCATTGACAGCAGTGGGCTGTACATGTTTTCAACGATCTCTGGAAAATTAGAAAATAAAAACAAGCCCTGATATGCAGCATTTGGCAATTTCCATGCCATTCATATATTCACCGTGTGACATCAATGAATGCAGAGTTGGGAGGAGCCGTGCAGAAGTAGCCTATGAACTGGCTCTCACACAACAAGGGATGTCACGAAGCTTGTCCAAACTCACACAGTAAGGGTCAGGCTTGGTACCCAGGTCACCCGGTTGCTGAGCCTACTCCCTCAGTCACTAGGTAACCCAACCTGTGATGTCCGAGAGAAGGGACTGAGTGGAGAGAGAGTTGTTCTGAAGCTAACTGAGATGAGGTGTGTCCTGTGCCCAGCAACTCTGAGCTCCTGCTCCCCAGAGTCCTCCTTGCCCCTCCTGCTTTGTTCCCCTCCTCTACAAGCAATTGGACCCAGTCACTCCAGGTCAAGAGATCCAGGTAGGTCACAACACCTTTCTGATGCAGAACACCCAATGGTGAAACTCTTTTAGTATCCCAGGTAAGGAAAAAAATTGTAACTACTAATGAGGTCTCTAAATCCTCCCTTTGTACATAATTTTCATTTTATCCTCACAGCGTGCCTCTGAGAAATAAAGTTAAAATTCATCAGCACAAAAGCAGAAAAAAGAGTCCCCACCTGCCGGTTTCTGCCTTTAGTGTATCCTACGTGCTGGATGATTTATCTTCTTGAGTCCATTTACCACCCTGGCAGCCTCCTGCTAGAGTCTTTAGTAGCTTCCAGTACCTATAGATCAAGTCTGGGCTTTTTAGTCAGTAATTCAAGACCAGCCAAGGTCTTACACATGCATTTATCCATCCATCATGCATCTGTCCATCCATCCATCCATCCATCCATCCAATACCCATTCAGTAAATATCAAGTGCCTACTAGAAGACAAGATAGTCACTCTACTAAGTGACCATTCCAACCTCACCTTCTTTTACTTTATATTCATTCATTCATACAGTTGACCATCACTGAGCGTTCAGTGTAATGCCAGGTTCTGGAGACACAAAGGTAAATAACACACAAACTCCGCTTTTGAGTTCTGTGTATCCAAGGCGAATTTGATTGTTTGTTTTGCTAAAACATTTTCCTGCCTCTGTGCTCTTGTGCACACTCTTTTCTCAAACCCACAAGTCCCTCTCTGCATTTCTGAGCATCTCTGTTGTATTCATTCTTCCAGGCTGCCATGATGCTGCGTTCAGGGAGCCTCCTGCAATCCTCTGGCTCACCTGCCAGAACTGAGCACACCTTCCTGGATCTCCCACTGTAGGCCTTGCCCCCTCTTATGACCCTTCTCTTTCTGTCTTGGTTTACATCCATTTGTACACACCTTCATGCTCTGTCGTGGACTCCTGTAAATTGCCTGGTGTATCTTCTATTCTTCTCTCAATTTTTTTTTTAATTAAAATGACGATCATTCCTAAGAGCAAACTAAGAAATTCAAACATAAAGTATGAGAATTTGAAGATCCTTTAGTTTTAGCTCCTATTTTAGATCTGAGGAAATCAGACCCAGAAAGGCAAAGTACCTTACTCAGATCACCTTGTATATGATCGCAATTAACTTTATAATATGTTATAGTAATTGCTTATAAAGGTTCAGTCATTCATAAAACTACTCGGCAAGTCAACTATGTGTCAGGCAAAAAGACATTTCTCAGCCATACAGGGAAAAGAAAAGTATATTGATTGGTAGTCCAATTCTTTAGAAATGTTCCCATTAAGAGCAGCAAAAAGGAAACCAAATGACAGCTCACACAAGGCAAATTCCAGTTATCTGGAACATTTACCTATGACAAGTGTCCATTTACATGTTAAAAGAGCAGTAAGACACGGCTGTATGTTGATGGCCATATTTCCTCGTGTGCTGGGAACAGTGCAGATTTTCTCCTCTGTCCCCGCACAATGATTACTAGCACCTCCTTTCATTCTAGGGGTGTTCAGGATCAGACAGTAAATTACACAGTCATCCTATCACAATCATCCTATGGATAACGCCAAGTTTTTGTTTGACTAGTGCCTCTACTATTACAAAAATAGTTTCAGATTAATAGTGGGTTCTGAGCAATGTGTCGCTGACCTGCTGCTGTGGAGCCATGGACTTGTCAAGACTGACAGCTTCAGAGGGAGCCTCTAGAAGAAACATCACAAGTGCCAAAGTGACACCCCCTTTTCTCTGTGTCTCTCTCCACTGCAGAGATTTTCTATTCCCAAACCCAATGCCACATCCCTTCCAATCTCAGGAAAAGAAAGGAACCTATAGAGACAGCTTGATCAGTCTTGCCAAAAAAAAAAGGAGTAGAAGCTACAAGTAATCTCGGGGGTAAGAAAGTGAGGATTTGATAGATTGTTATAGACCAAATGCAAGTTATTCTAGGCATTTTTACATAAAAATGCACATCCATTTTTCCAACATGAACTTGTCATTAGGCAAATTGCTTTGAAGTGTTAAATAAACCATAAAATTGTCCATTTGGGAATTGCTAAATTTCCCCAAAATGGGCTTTTCCAATTTTGGATACTCAAATCTTTTGAATTTTCTTTTGCTGTCCAACTTCCATTCTTTGGTGTTGATGACAATAAAGATGACTTGAGGGGAGGAGGATGGGGGTAACTTGCATCCAGAGCTCATGGAACCACTCACCAGAGGCTCCAGCGGGTGTAGTGACACCCATCCTCAACTGCATTTTTACAGAAATGGTGATACTGTGGATGAGCACCCTGGGTTGTTGGAAAGAAATGAGGACCCAATTTCCATGTATGTTTTGCTTTATGGCTGTTGTTTTTCACCCACAATCCAGTCTTTAGGCTTACCCTCACACTCCATCCTTTCCAAGGCAGCCTGGGAGATCTTTCTGGAACAGAGACACATGCAGGTCAGAACCCTACCTTCAACATTTTGAGGTTTCACTGTCTGCAGAAATAATGCCCAAATACAATATTGCCAAGTCCTCAATGAGCTGACCTCTGTGTTTCTTTCTTGCTTCGTAGCATAAAACTGTTTCCTATTGTGCACTTTCAAGCTTAAGTGGAAATAAAGGCACGTAGCAGAGCCAAACACACCAACCCTTGCCACCACCAATAGGTAGCATTAGCAGGCTCTTGTAAAGTATCACTTTTGGGTTTCAATAAATGGATATAAAAACATACTCTCAGAATTAATTCTTCTGTTAGCAAGGGGGTTTCATTTCCTCCAGCTTCTCCATCTGTCCATCTAGTCATCCATCCATCCATCCATCCATCCATCCACCCATCCACTCACCCATTTATCCATATTTCCAACAGTTAACTGACTGCTTGCTCAGTGCAGACACGTGAACTCCCTGACGGGAATACTTTGGGGAACAACACAGTCCTGGTCTCACGGGATTTAGAATCTAGCAACAGACTGAGGTTATTCCTCCAATGTGCTGGCCTGTTGCCTACGACCTGCAACGTCCTCCACCTGGAATGTCATTATTCACGTTCTCTCTCTGGAAATGCTTCATCATTCTTGAGATCTAGTTGAAGCCTTTCTTTCTGAAACCATCTACATCTCCTCTGAACAAGACTGTGGAGTCAGAACCACCAAAAATCTTGTGGAGTCAGATAGATCCACAGAAATCTTTCCCCCCTGGAATGCCCATGGAGCCTAGAACTAATCATTTCAGCTCTCTAAGCCTCAGATTCACACACTAAAAATGGAAATAATAAAAAATGCTCCTCTCATCTCACAGACTAGTTGTAAGGTTTAAATCATGTTTAGGTGCCTATAGCCACTGACATCATGTTGATTAATCATTCCCTGAACATTTGCTCAGGGCCTGCTCTGTGGGCCAGGCCCCGTGTTAATTCTGGGCATCCAAGTTCAGGTGAACCCTTCCCCCTGGGAGCACAGAGGGGGGCAACAGGCATGGAACAATTACCACACAGTGTGAGATGTGTGATGGGAGGTGCCAGCATGGAGTTCCATGGCAAAGTGGAGAGTGTTGGTTCAAAAATGACAATCACATGACTTAGAGTGACTAGAGCAAAGACTGACATCACACTGTGCACTCTGCACTGTTCTAAGAGCTTTAAATGCATTAATCCATTTAAGTCTCACAGTTATTATCCCACTTTGAAGTAGGTACCTTTATTATCCCCATTATGCAGATGGGAAAAACTCCAGCCCGAGATGATATAGTTAGTAAATGGTAGAGGTGAGATTTAAAGCTCTCATGCTTCTTTATAAATCAGGGACACTGGTGGGTGTGGGTGGGCATCACACTGGACTAGGCAGTGAGCAAGAAGGCTGGCGTGAGCAGAGCAGAGGGAAATGAGTGGGAGGGAACAGGTCAAGTCCCTGAGGGTATGTGGTCTGGGCCAGCAGTCTGCGGTCTCCAAGGCTTCTCAGAGCAGAGTTGATGTGGGACAAGGCCAAGTCTCCTAGAAACTTGGGTATTGCCTTCTTTCTTGTCCTCCCTCCCACATCTTCCATTCCTGGGGACACAGCCGCACTCCTGGACACTGGCCTTGAATAAGTTTGGCTTCAAACAACGGCCGGAGACTAGACCATGTTTTGGTTTGTAGAGTCATAACATGACCTGACCCTAACACATCTGAAGACTGTGCGGAAAGAAAGCGGCCATTCTTCTAGATGTTTCCTTACCTATTCAACTCTTGGATAGGTCATAAAAATTTGCTAAATGGCCAAGTGACATCTTTTCTTTTCCTTTTTCTTTTTTCTTTTTTATCTGTATGACCCTAAGAATTTGGGTATTTGGCATCATTCAGTCAACAATTGATTCAATTTGCCCTGAGCTTCTCTTGGCTAAGATTTCAAGCCTTGCTAAATCAATGATCTCTTTTCTTGTCTTTCACATTGGATTGCTTTGGGGAATTTTTCTTCGAAAAGCTTTTATTGACTTTTTCTAAAAGGAGAAGTGACACGTTAGATTTTAAATGAAACCCCCTTTCAGAGAAGCCTCGAGTTCACAACAACCAAGATCTTGAAGTTGAGAGAGCTCACAATGCCTGCAACCTAGCAGCTTTCAGGTCTGATTGATCACCAGGATCCTGTAGGCGCCTTAGAGATGACAACAGCAATGACGACAAAGATGACAACAACAACAGTAGAACAGATGAAGCAGAATCTCTGGAGGAAAACCTGGGACTGTATTTATGAAGCATATCCCCAGATGCTTCTGCAGCAGCTTGTGGGGGACCTCTGGAACTGCTGGTCTACCCAATAGGAGAAGCCACCCGTAGTTGTGAGATTTTGGCACCACACACATCTAAGAGAGCACGTGGGCTGAAATCCAGCCTGAGCTCTAGAGGAAGGCCACCTTTTGCTTTGTAATGACTCTGTCAACTGCCTGCAAGCCTGTGTCCACACAGGGGGTGTCTTTTCCTCATTTGTAGGAAGCTCCCCATAGGCTAATGGGGCATTGCTAACGGACTCCCAATGCTGCAGTTATGTTAAGGACTATTCTGACTAATGGCTATGTCAGACTGCTCTAGAGGCAGCTCATGCCTCTGTGGGAACCATGTGGTTATAACTTCTGCCCGTTCCTCCCCCTCTCCATTACTTGCAACCATGAATTCTGCTCCAAACCCCTGGAGCCCCACAAAGTACTTCCAATCCCTCTCCCCCAAAGCTGGCCCTTAGGGCTTTGAAAGTAGTCAACATGTTTCCTCTAGTCTTGGTTTCTTCGTTAAAATAATCCCATGTCCAGCCCTGGCTGGTGTAGCTCAGCGGATTGTGCGTGGGTTGGGAACCAAAGGGTCCCAGTTCAATTCCCAGTCGGGGCACATGCCTAGGTTGCAGGCCAGGTCCTTGTGAGGGCCATGTGAGAGGCAACCACATGTTGCTGTTTCTCTCCCTCTCTGTCTCCCTCCCTTCCCCTCTCTCTAAAAATAAATAAAAATAAAATCTTAAAAAAAATAAAATAATCCCATGTCCTTCAACCATTTTCGGAATAATCTGGTTTTGCTTCCTCTTTTCCATTTGTAAAAGTCTCCTATTATTGGTGTCATTCACTTGGATGAACACTTCATTCATTCATTCATTTGTTCGTTCAGCCACCCACCCATCCATCCATCTATTCGTTAGTGCATACATATGTTAGTATCCAACAGTCACTCAACAAATATTTATTAAGTGCCTACTATATCTTTACCTCTTCACCAACTTTTGGGGATATTGTGGCAAGCAATACAGAACATGTTTTTTATCTAACAGATCTTAAAGCCTTAAAGTCAAGTGCCAAAGAAGACAAATGATAGACAACAAAAATGACGACATTCTGCAAGTTGTTTACAGTCTAGTGGGGAGGTTCATTCAGTCCTGTAGTTCCATCTGGCACGGGTAACACTGAGATACAGTCTTGTAGGAGGGCTGCGGGCACACTGGGTGGCATAGACCTAGGGCGGAGGAGGAAGGGTCTCTCATCTGGGATCAGGCCTGGTCAGTTACCCAGGAGGACAGATTTTTCTTCTTTTGTCTTAAATTACTCTGGTTCAATATGTTATTTGTAATGTCATCCTGGATAGACTTGATTTTAGAGTCTGTGTTTTTATTTATTTATCTTTTTAGAGATAGAGGGAGCTTTCCATGAGAAAATAAAAAAACAAAATTCGATGTTGCAATTCCCATTTCAGTCTGGTGGGCCTTGGAGCCAAGGCAGTTTGTGCGCTAACCGCTAAACTACGCAGAGATGCGAGATAGTCAGCTCCGCAATCTGGTAGGCTTGGCAGGGCATGCTCTCGGTAACAATGACTTCCTGTATACCATCCACAGTGTAAAAACGGTGGCCTGTGTTTTGTCTTGCTCCATGCCCTCCAGGGCCAACTCCAGCGCCAAGCTCCCTTTGAAGTCTCCGTGCCTGGACCAACTTCACAGGCTCTGAAGTCAGATGAGAAATGGGCCCATTATTAATGGGGGCAAAGCATTTGCACCCTCTTCACATGGTGTGGGTGGCTCTGGGCTTCCAGGGGATGCCCTAGGGTGGAGTGTCGGAGTGCTCGGAGCTCTAGTGCTAGGCTCAGCACTGGCTCCTCTGGGACCGGTGGCAGTGGGCCAGCTATGCCTTCCCTGTGTGTTACTATAGACAGAGGATCGGTTTGGGGGATCATACATTAGGACAGCAGATTAAGTCATTGTTTCATGGATTGATTCATTCATTCTAATGTTGAGTAAACATCTAAATTTGCCAGATTCTATGCCCCTTTTCTTTGGGGGAAATAAAGATCAATATGATTTTAGTGGAAGAGGTGGCATGTAAGTCAACTGGTACAAACAAGAGTTATGGACACCCCAGAAAAGTCTGGGGAGGGGGGAGTGAGGCACAAGGGAGGAAGTCATCAGTTCTCTGTGGCTGGCTGTTTAGAAAAGTCTTCTGAAGGAAGGAGTATCTGAATTGCATTTTAAAAGGTAACACGAGGAGCAAACCAGCGGCAGAGGACTCTGAGTATATTGCGTTTTGATCAGACACAGTCTACTCGTTCACAAAGCTTTCTGGGTGGTTGGATTCCGGGCACAAGTAGTGTGTGAATGGCATTGTTCTAGTTGGTGTGATGTCATAGAGGGGGCGGGCTGTCCTGGCATTGTAGTAAGAAGTCTACATTTGAGATGAGTCCCCCTCCCTTCTCCTCCCTGGGCTCTGGTTGATTCACCTGTAAAAGGAGACTTGGACAACGTCCCTGATATTTTATCACTTAATAAGAAAAATAGAATGGTTGGTTGGGATGTGACTCCCGATAGGCCTCCCCCTTACCCCCTGAGGGGACCCCTCAAAGAAAAGCTGAGCTTTCAGAACACATCTTGTCACCTGTGATCAAGTGACTTCTAAGACCCATTCTCAGTGTGATTTCTCAGCTCTAGGCTGTCATCCACAGCTGTGTGACCTTGGACCTGCCACTCCCTTTCTTCTTTCCTCATTTCCCCGTCTGTATAATGAGAGGGTTGGACAAGATGATACAGGAGCTCTAGGCCTCCTGGCTTTATAGTCTAAGATCTAAAGGCCAACCACACTGGCAGTATAAGCGGACTTGGTTATCAGGAAAGAAAAATGATAGCAGTTTTCAAACCTTCCCATGCATCAGGGGCTTTGCTCCCTTTAACCAGCACAAACGTCTTTTGAGGTAGTTATCATTTTCATTGTCTTAGAGATAAGAAAACAAACCAAAGAGATTCAAGGACTGGACAAAATGCTCCATGTGGTGTAGAGGAGCAGGAGCTGGAACTGGGGTCCCACCCCACGTTCTGGGGCTATCATTCCAATCTTTGACATCACTGACTGGCAGGTTGTCTTTTCTGGGTAATCTGTTCAACATGGTGGGCTTCCACACAGGTGGAACCCGCAGCTTAACTCCAGGGAGCCCCGGAACACTCGCGATCCTCAGTACTTGGTGGCCCAGCACCAGCCTGGCTGGACAGTCAGGCCACACACCCCAGGAAATGCAGCCAGTGAGCAAATGCCCCAGTGGGCAAGACTTGCCCGAATGGATGGGCAGAAGAGGCCGTGAAGTCCTGGAGTGGGGAGTCCTGGCCTCTGAGTCAGGGAGGCCCCCACTCTCTCACACTTGGGCGCTGGTGTCCGTGTTGGGGAACAGAGAGCACGGGTCCAGTCTGAACCACTGCTGCAATTATTTCTTGGAGTAGTAACTGTGATCCAGAAGTCTGAAGGAGAGACAGCTGGAGCCAGAAAAAGCATAAGAAGAGTGTGTGTGTCTTCCCATGTGGCTACCAGTGTCTACATGCATGTGCACAGAGCACACACATGACTGGCATAGATTGGCATGAATTAGGAGGGTCCATGCAGTGGGCTTTGTGGACATGACATGTGTGTGAAGGAAGCCTGGATGTAGGCACACGTGTTTGTGTTTCTAGGGGTGTATACATATAAGAATGCACATGGTCTCTGTGATGTGGATTTGTGTGTAATATGTGTATCCTGGGAAATAGGCCTTCAAAACCTGGGTGTGGAAACAAGTCCCTTATTAAGGCGTGCAGTATTTGGGAATATGGATTTAGTTTATATTTATTCTTTGCGCCTCCTTCAGGGCCCAGGTCACCCACAGTTCTTGGTTGGTTGTTGCCATGGGCCCTGCCCAGAGGACAAGCTAGGCTGTCTAGGACCAGTTGTCATTCTGCTGTGACAAGGCCTCTTGACGTGAACAGAGCAAGCACAGACTTGGATGAGAAGTATCTTCAACCTCCACAGAACAAGCTCAGGGCCAGCTGTGGAGCACTTGCCATCAAAGCTCAGGACAAGGTGACCTAGAACCCTCAGGCCAGGACCTACAGGTTCACTGGCGACCGATGTCCACGGGCCTTGTGGGAGGAGGAAACAGAGGATGAGGAAGAACCTCAGGGGGTTCTGGTCCCAAGAAATCTGTGTCTGGTCCCACAGGTGACTCACTGTGAACCAGACTGCTAGAATTAATGACCTCTTTCCACCTGATTGAGGCCTAAAGCGGTAATACCTTCTCTGGGCTTTGAGCTCCTTTGGGAAAGTGGCTGTAAAGCCATAGGGGGTTATTACTGCTGGGGACACCAAAAGGTCACTGGGACAAGAGGTGCATGCTCCCGTCCACAGGCTTCAGGCGTCTACCTGCTTTCAACTTCTGCCTCAGATCTCCCCCAGACTGAGCAGGTCAGCCGGGGCAGTTCTGTGCCACCCGTTTGTCTGCAGAGGTGGTCACGCCCTTGTGGGGACTCTGAGGTCGCAGGCCATGCTCCTTCTGACTGTATGCAGTGCTTTCTGTTTGATGAAAACCTCCCCACAAGGCAGCTTGAGGAAGTGTCAGCAAACACCTTCCTCGCGCCAGTGTTGAGCCTGCCAGGGAAGGAAGTGAATGTGAATGAGCTACGCGATGCCGCAGGCCTCCCGCACACTCCATGCTCCCATCTGGCTTGCTCCAGGCAGCGTTCTGGGAGGCAGAACGATGGCCTCCACGTTCTGGAAGTGGTGGCTGCAGGGGGCGCTAGTGCCCAGAGGCACAGTCCAGCCCCTCCGAGTGCGGGGGCATGCCCTGTCCGCATGGTCCCATCGGGCCAGTCTCCCCCCGTGCATCCCCACCCCTACTCCATTGTCTTCACTACCGGCTCCCCCCGCACTGTCCCTGTCCTTTTGCAACCTATTTGTCATCGCACCGAATTCACCCCTGCGATCCCCATCATCCTCCCCTCCAGAGTGATTACCAAAACAAACTCTCAACTGGGTAAGTGTCGCCTCCTCCAGAGAAACCCCTCCTCCCTTCCTTCTGTGTCCCCCACAGCTGCAGTCCCTGGCCCCTGAAATGTCTCAGCCTGTTCACGGCAGAGAAATGTGTTTCTTTTTAAAACTGCCATGTTTTCAATTGTTGCTGAACTTGTTCATTCTCTGACACTTCCCCACTGAGGATAGAAAGAAACCCTTGTCCTCAGAATCTGTGAGCATAATGGAAGGAGCAAAGGTTAACATGATAACACTTATTGAGCTCTTACTGTATGCACTGTTCTACATGCTTTCTGGGCCTTAAACCGTCTAATTCTGACAACACCCCCTGTGGGTGAATACACGTTTTGCCATCGTCACTGCGCATGTTCCTGCTTGTTAGGGAGATGAGTGATCGGTGCAAGGGTGTCAGGGAGGTGGGGAATATGGGTTTGGCTGAAAGGGCTGGAGGAAGTCTACAGAAGGCGACAAGGAGCTGGGAGTTGAAGCCCCAGCGGCCAGGGCAGGCTGCTCTGAGGGGAGCAGGAAGGCGCCGCATGCAGGTCAGTGTCCAGCACCCAAGGCCAGGTGCACAGGACCACAGCAGCATGTGCCGATGACACAGGCGTCTGCGCCTGGCCAGGCCAGCAGAGTCCCTTCTGTGGGCCTGGGGATTCACGCCTTGCCTTCAGGAATGAGATGCGGGGCGAGTGCAGCCAGTTCTTGTTGCTCGCAGCAGGAAGGGTCTGCATTCACCGCAAACTCCAAACCAGTGAAAATGGAACCATTGTGCCTCAGGGAAGCGCAGGGCTAGGTCTCTGCCAGCTGCGCTCACAACATTTTCATCAACCCATCCGTCAAAACCTTGTGTGTGTGTGTGTTTTAAAAGACACCTTACTTAATACATGCCATTGATTCGTTAGCACTGACCTCACAGCCGCCAGCCTTGCAAGTCACGCCTGAAGGGAGCTCCTCGAACACGCACATTTTCTCTGGGAGACATCCCAGCCTCCTCACGCTCGGGAACACCAGGCAGCGCCTCCCACCGTGTGCGAAGCCATTGAAAGAGTGACGTCACCAACAGAAAGCACAAAGACGTGAACAACGTGGCACTAGGCAGGCAGCTAAAAGGGCACTTGTTGGCCAGATGAGAAGTAAGACAAGAAGGCACACCGTCTTCTTGTTCCAACTCAGCTGACTATGTGACGTCCAGAGAAGCAAACGTTCCACTGCTATGCGCGTGTCTACACGTGAACACGGAAATGCTGAGGGTATCACTTCGGAGGTTACTAGTGCTCGAGGTAGCGAGTAGCTGAATTTGCATGTACAGAACCCATGAGTAACCGGATGGGCTACACTCAGCGGGGTTTTAGGAAGTGGGTCACAGGAACAGGGAGGCTGTTTCACAGTGGTCCTGGCCCACCTCACCGCCTAAGTACTGGGAGCGAGAGTCTGTGATTTTCTGCCCCTTGGAGCCCCTTTATTTTCCTCCAGAAACTGCCTCCAGTCTCCAGATGGGGATATTCCAGCTGGTTTCCCCCGTGGCCGCCTCCTCTATGCTCAGTCTTTAGATCTTCAGAGCAGCCCCAGCAGGCCGCCTGGGAAAGGGTTACCTTCACTCCAGGAAGTGGAAACTGAGGCTCAGGGGAAGGGAGTGACCCTCGGCCCCACTGCCCAAGGAGGCCAAGTTGAGAACAGAGGCCCTGCTCCTGAGAGGTGCCTCAGGCTTCTTTCCAATTCATCTTCATGTCTCCAACATTTAGTCAAACTGATGCCTTAGATGTGAAATTGTTTCCACTTGCATAGAAAGGGGGGTTCAGTACAATGAACTTGCAAAACAGAATAGGAGCCACAGCTGCGTGTCCTAAATTCTGATTAGCTGCTGCACATGTTCCCTCCCTGAGCGGACGAGAGCAGGATCAGCCATGTTCCTGTTCTTGGGGACAGAATTGATCTGTATCCCCTGAGTGTCCCGACGTCAGAGCTGTGGCTACCGCTGGCTGCTTGGACCTGCAGACTCTCAGGACTCCTGAATGTAACTGCTCCTCCACTTCTTTGCTGAGACACCTCTTGATTTTCTTAAATTTTTGGAAATATTTCAAAGAATCCCTGACTTCAGCTTCTCATACTCAAGCATATGAGAGTTTGTTTTCCTTTGCCTGGCGGGGCCATTTCACTCGATTTATGGCCAACAATTCATGGGTGGGGACACAGAGGAGGTGGAATAACTGGGAAGGTGTGAAATTGCTCTTTTAGTCCATTTTTTGATCTTTCTGGGCAGGGCAGCTGTGGGATTCTGGGTCACCTGAAGCACCTGTGCCATGGACCATTGGGTGCTTTTGAGGTATGGCTCCCTGGCTCTCCGGCCTCGTTCCCTCTTCTGCAAAAGCAAGGTAGAAACACCATTCTATCTTCCTTCCAGCATTTTCTTGAGGGTTACATAAGCAAACAAGGTATGTGGCAGCACCCTGCAAGTTACAAAATGTATGCCATTCTTTGCTCAACAAAAGTTTGCTTGCTAGTAATGCGAAGGTTATCTTTTTGGAAAATGTAAAATGGAATAACAGCATAGGCTCAGCAAAAGCATGTTCTGTTCTTTGATTTACAAATAAAATTCTGTACCCTAAGAGATGGCTTTGGGGTAGTTTAGCAAGTGTGTTTTGCTGGAATTTATGTTTCAATCATGGTAAGTGTGGTCCTGGGATGTACAGATATGACTTTGTGCATAAATACACACACTCACACTCTGTGCACAGAGGAACTCATAGATGTGTGTTCCTTTTTGTGTACTGAGAACTACCAACATGGAATATATGCATTTAAAAACGGCACTTATTTTTGTGCCCGTGTAAATTCTTGAGCCAAACTTGCAATATATGCAGCCCTGTGAACACACATGGAGTTTTAATATGCATGTTCCTCCACACGTATGGCTTTGAGTGCTCCGAAGAAAAGGCCCATTGTCTCCGTTGGGGGCACAGCGGGAACCCAAAGTGGGAAGGTCTGGCCCTAGCTTTTCCAGGGACTCGAACTCTGACCTTATGTAAGGTACTTAATTTCTCTGTCCCAGACTCCCTCTCTGAACTTGTCCCCACACAAGGTGTCCATTCACACAGATGCTCCCACTCTCTCCCGGGAGAGGCCACGAAATCACGCCCAGCATCCGTCCTCTTCTTGTCTTGAAGTCTTTCACTGAAATACAACCGAGACAATTCCATGTCCACTCTTTAGAGATGCCTGCTGTCTGCAAACCTTGGGGCAGAGAGGTGGGAAGGACAGACAGCAGACCGGGACAGAACACTCCCCGCCTGTTTCCAATAACTCGAGGAAGAGGCTCGGAGCCGAAATGGAGGAATTTCCTCCAACGTCCCCTGCTCCAGAATGATCCCTTTTACAAACCTGGCTAAGAAAACACAGGCAGAGGACTCTGGGAGCTTCATGCCCTCCTGGCCCTGCCATTTATCCAATTTACACTGATCAGACCCACATTGGCAAATGAAAGCGTCCTCTTTCCTTCTGTTTGTATGAGTTACTCACGGGGGCAATTTGAAAGGATTGGATTTCCCCTTGGAAATGCTGGTATTTCCATGATTTGAAAAGTCTGGCTCAATTAGAATAATCTTCAGGCACTTCCTCTCCTTTTATGCAGGTAAATCACGGATAATTTAAAAGCAAAAGAACCTTTCGGACCATTGGGCCTGCCTCTTTCATCTCCTCGCCCTGGTAATTGCCCTTCCATTGTGAGACCTCCGTGGTGAGCAGGGAGCCTGATTGAGAGGTGAAGGCTTGGGTCTCGGAGAAGGAGGGTCGAGGGCCAGCACACATGGCCTCTCCTTCAAAGACGCTTCCTCTGCAGCAGGTACGTTAAATACCAAACCTGAGTCGGGTCACGCTCTCAATTGATGCCATATGATCCCAAGTGCCCAGACAAAGGCAGGCCATGATTAGAAAGTTCAAGACTGCGAATGCTTCAGGGGACAGGGGGAACGGAGCGCCTGGGGATGGGTGGGGGGAGCCGGCCGGGTGAGCTGACCGTGGTCCGGGGCACCCCCCAAAACATGTTTGGAACAAGAGAAAATTGTTCTTTTACCTCAGCTGCCCACGCTCCCGTCTGGCACACGATGAAAGCTCGCTTCACCCCGTGTTCTGCCGTGTTGTGGGGATTGCAGAAATCACACAGAGAAATGCTGTTTTGACTCCCAGCCGTAGTGAGGCATGTTTGCATATTCTCTGCCCCTTCTGCCTTGGAGAGGGGAATGCCTTGTTGTGACTATAGTGGAGGCCCTGGAGGAGGGAGGTGGGGTTCCAGCTGGGAGAGCTCTTGGGGGGCAGGTAGGCGGGCCTGCTTGTTCTTATGGATGGAGAAACTGAGGCTTGGTGGCAGGCAGGTGATGATGCCCTGGAGGAGCCAGCACTTCCTTCGGCGCCGTGGCTGTTTGGAGGTGGAGGTGGAGGCAAAGCTGGCTCCCGGCAGCTGGGACTTCCCTCTGGCCCCCGGCGCTGGCCGCTCAAGCCTCTCCGGCCACAGCAACACAGCAACACCCAGAGGCAGAACCCGAGACTCCGCGCAGAGCTGCCGGGAAGACAGCAGGGCGGGAGCAGGCGAGTGTCAGTGAAATAGGCCACATGTTCTCAGGGCAGCCCCCGGTGACAGCCTTGGAACAGAGGCAGAAGGAGCAGGGGATAGAGGGGTGGGGAAGAGAAAAAAGGGTAGGTTGAGAGTCCCAGGCTCATGTCCATCCCTGCTGCTTGCTCGCTTGTTCAGATCCACCACACAGGAGTCCCTTTGCCGCCATGATCTTGTTTTCCTCTCAGTAACATGGTGTGGGGTGGGGGAGCGGGTGACCTGGGAGGATCTCACAAGTGCTCACGTGCAGCTGAATTCATGGCTTTAGCAGATCCACCTATGGCGGCGACTCCTCGTACAAAGACTGTGAGACACACCAGGGAGCCATCTCTGTGTGAATCTCTGCACAGATACCAGGAGCAAGCAGGAAATGACAGAGCCATAGCCAGCCTGGTCCAGACCTGAGGGTCTCTAAGGACAGACGCTCAGTGGGGTGGAGTGCCAGGGAACCTTACAGTGGATGAGCACATATGGCAGGAGAATAGCAGTAGGGGAAAACGGAATTCAGTGGAAACGGTGCAATACATATTTATTGGACAACCTGCTAAGCAGTTCCTCTTCTCAAACAGATGAAAAGCCCGACTTTCTAACCCTCTTGCTTCATCTACAAAAACGCTGAGGGTCTGTGGCAATGCATTTCTCAGAGTCTCTCTCCCTGGGTCTTGTTTTCCTTCCTTAACTACTTCCTACCTTGTCTGGGGCTTCACTTGTTACATTGTAACAATTTACACAGCAGCCCCAGCCTCAGACTGAACATAGCAGGAGGGCAGGGACTATGTCTGGTCCCCTAGGCCCTCCTGTCTGCATGGGTTTGCCCAGGCTCTGTAGTTCCTTATGCAATGTTTGTGTAACTGAGCTGAAGTTTGCTTCCCAGGTAGGGCCGAGGGGCCCCATTTTACAGCAGAGCAAGCTTTAGAGACCAAGAGCCTCAAACACTTGCATCGTGAGTTATTTCCTGTGAGAGCCTGGATGTGTTTCTTCTGTGCTCTGCCTCTGAAGTTCCAGCCTCCTGATAGGGTGTGAACACACCCACCAGACAGCATCTTGGCAAGTGTCCATAGTAATGGTAACTGACCTTCACCGGGCACTTTCTAATTGCTAGTGTTGTTCTGAGCCCTTTTGATGTTTCATTTGTTTTAATTATCACCCCATTCTAGGAGTTCATTACTATAACCATCCCTATTTTACAGATGAGGAAATGGAGACACAGAGAGGCTCTGTCGCTTGTCCAGGGCCACACAGCCAGGAAGAGGCAGAGCCGGGATGCAAACCCACGCCAGCAGTCTGTTGCCAGAGCTGGAGCTTGTGGCCTTTCCACACGCACAGCACCCAGTGGGGTCTGGCATACAGCAGGTGCTGAAAAGCAGACGCTACTTCTCAGTTCTTCGTCGCAGACGCTACTTCTCAGCTCTTCGTCGATTCCCGTGGGCTGTGATGGTGCAGGCCCCGGTGCAGAGATGTGAGCCTTTTGTGGAGAATTACCGGGGAGGACCTCAAGACCACCCACTGAGGAAGGAGGTGGCCGTTTCCCCTTTCGTTCTGAGTCTGGAAAAGTCCACAACATCCCTGTGAAACACAGACCCCACCTAGGTTGCTGCTGCCTCTGAGTCTCCAGGGACAATCATATTGCTGGTGCCCCTCTTGCATGCACTTGATTATGTTAGGAGAAGATCCTGGCCCCTGGGTGTTCCCTTCTCCAGGAAGCACTTGAAAAATGCAGGGAGGCAGAGAAGTTCAAGGTTTGGGTATCTGCTGCCCTTGGTTCTGCTCAGGAATTCTTTAGCTGATTACACGGCTCTCATTTCAACAACACCAGCTTTGTGTCCTGGGCTATGGGAAGGCTCCGCGCCGCCACCGCCACCCCCGCCACGGAGGGGCATCCGTCGGGAAAACACATCTGGAGAGAAGTATTTCCACCAGATTTAAAAATACTCCAAGGGCAACATTTTCTTGAAGAGTTCTTTCTTCTTTTTCCTTTTTTCTTATGAGCTAATAGTTACTGCAAGGGCCCTCACATCCTTAGAAATCTCTGGAATGAACTGGGTTGCAAACCATTGAGAAAGAATGTGGCGTGCCTCCTGTCTGAGGTCTGGTGGCTGGTGGTGTCCAGCTTGTGCTCGGTGCAGGAGACATGGCCTCTGGGAGGCCAGGAGCACACCGTGCTTTGTTTCGCTGCTGAGAAGCCCAGGCTGTGGGACCGGCATTCCTGTGGGACTTTTCTTTGGGCAAATATTTCCCAAGCACTGAGAACAGCTGAGCAGTATACTTAAACTATCCTTCTGCACAAAGCCAGTCTGCACAAATTTTATTTTTCGTTTTCTGATTATCCCCTTTGTCTCTTTTATTCTCTGAAAATTTCTGCAGCAACACAGTGAGGAGTCCTGAGGTGAATATGTGGCCCTTGTCCTGGGTACATAACAGCCTCAGATAAAGAGCATATTCAGTGCACGGTGCACACTGCTCTGTGCCTGGAGGAGGTGTGTGGAGGGGGGCCCAGAGAGGAATGATGTCGAGAAACATTTAGCCAGCATTTACTTTTGAGCCAGCCACCATGCTGAACTCGCTTTACCTTATTTTATGCCCCTGAGAACCCCACGAAGACTACTTTTAAGCCGATGAAGAAGTGGAAGCTGAGGGTGGCAACAGGTCCCTGGTCTCACGTTGGTAAATGGTTCACTTAGAATTCTAAGCCAGGCTCATCTGACTTTCTGGCTTATGCCATTAACTGCCCACCAGCTCTGCTGAGCAACCCCCTCAGGGAGCTCCCCATCCCCAGGCGCAGGCTACAGGACAGAATAGGGTCAGCCTGCAAATAAGGACATGGGCCACCAGCCCTCCAGCGGTCCGGAGGTGGGAGGGATTCCTGTGAAACCTTCACGGGGGGTGTGTGCCAGTGCAGGTGTTAAAAGTCCTCTATTCTTTCTCCTGCAGTGTCTCCCCTCTTTGTCTTCAGAGCCACATCCTCTGTGAGTTCCAGGGCCCACACTGCCTCTTCCAGGAAGCCTTTCTGAACTGCCCTAGAGTCAGGGGTCTCTCCCTTCTCCACTTACCTGTAGCAGGTAGAGTCCAGGCTGAACCTGAACAAGGCTAGGACAGTATACTTTTAGCCACAGGGGGCTTACCTTTCTAGCTGGATTGCAAATTTCTTGTGAGTAGGTGGGGCCTGGGGCTCCTCATTTTCAGTTTTGCAGGGTGTAGAATCTAGCACCAGGGAAAGGGGTGCAGAGTAGAAAGAATGGCAAACTCTGGTGAGTAAGGGTAACATACTGGTGACATACTGAGGCATATTGATGACAGAAAGGAAGTGGTTAGCATAAGTGAGGAGAAAGAAGAGACCAGCATCCTTGGAGCCAAAGAAATAGCTTCAGGGTGATGCTGTGACCAGGCAGGTCAAATGTAAGAGCAAGATCAGGGGAGACAGGGACTGGGAGAGACTCACTGGGTGTGATTGTTCAAGGTCATGGGTAAGAAGAGCTGGACCAGGGAATCGGGGAGGGCACCAGCCAGCCTGCAGTGGTTTTGTGGTAAATGACAGGCAATGACAAAGAACCATGGATTGTACCTTATATTTATGAAGTTTATACAAGAAGAACAGGAAAAGTCTGAATGGGAGCCAGAGGAAGATGTGCCGTCCTTCAATACTTACTAGCTCTATGACTTTGGACCCGTTCCTGAACACCCTTGTACTTTGGCTCCCTTATCTGGAAGGCAGAGATAGCACCTTCCTTCCTTGTGGGATTGGTCTGAGGAGTCAGACAGAGACCCCTAAAGCACTGAGCTCAGCGTCCCAGGAGAGGACGCCGTGAAGAGAAGTTGCGTGACGGTGTTTTCAGGAGAGGAGCAACTTCCGTGCACGTGTAGGCTGATGGAAACAGGAGAGAGAAGCGAGGGGCACCGGGCACAGGGCTGAGTGGTGGGCGAGGGCCCTGAGGCAGGGAGGGACTGGAGGGCTCAGGAGAGGGTGGCCCTGCGTCTTCAAACTGGAGGAAAGGACGTGTGAATCGTCCAAGGGCTACAGCCGACTCTCTTTATCCATGCAAGGTACATTCTGTAGGGCCAGCTCGAATACCGGATTAGTGAACACGAGCCAGTGCTCCTAGGGGAAATCCAGAGTGAGGTTTCTGTGAGCCCGTTTCACAGCTTTGTCAACCAAGTAACGTACAACCTTGTTTTACGTGCATTTTTCAAAGACGCCGTATTCGACACACGTTGTTGACTCACTGACATTGAGCTCGTGGCCCACAGCTCTGCAGCCCGGGTAAATCTCGTCTGACTCACACGTCTGTGTGGCACACCTCAGCCTTCACCTGCTCAGGGACACCAGAGGGCCCTGGAACACGATGCTTGGGGGCCATTTTAAGCAACGAAGTCACAAAAAGAAAAGCACAAAAATGGGAAGAAAGCGGGACTAAGTGGAGAGCAAAAAGACACGCGCTTAGAGTGCGGGAGCTGAGCTAAGCCGCTGAGCACGGCCTCATCCAACTGCTGCCAGGGACGTGAGTGTGGAGCGACTCAGGATGACCACCACTTTGTGCCCGTCCTCCAATGACCAGAGCACTGTGGGTATTGATTGGAGAGTCACAAATAAATTAGAAAGACCAGGAAAATTTTCCAATACGGAATCTACAAACAATGAGGAGTGGCCTTCAGTTTGCAGTGCAGGGGGACCAACACTGCAAGACATCACGTGGGAGGTCTACATTTTCTCTTTGAAATAGAGGTCAAAGTCTTGTTCTGAGAGGAAGCGGGAGGTCTGAGGACAGTAGTATGGTTGGAAAAGTTGCCCAGAAGAATGGGAGAGAGGCAGGGAGGAGGAGGGGGTGTTTGGGTAGGCACAGCTGAGGTGGGAGGACCACCTGGAGGCTGACTCTCCCCTTGCACTGCCCTCTGGCAAGTCTATGAAACCGGTGACTTGGAGAGGTTCATGACAGAGGCGGGGCTGGGTTTTCCATCTAAAGCTGCAGAGTTCTTTCTTTCTCCCTTTTCTCCCCATGAAGCTCCTGAAAGAGAATGACAAACAGAAAAATAAGCAAGTAAACTTTATTTTCACTGAAATAAGAAACCCGCTGTAACCTCAGACCAGGAGCTATGAAGCAAGCTAGCCAAATACTGTGAGATCTGGACCAAAATAAGGTTTGGACTCTGACGTCTCACCTGTCCTCAGACTTGGAGCACAGAACACATTTTTGTGGAAGGGCCAAGCCGGGGCCGAAGGGACGTAGTTGATGGTTCTGCGATGAGAGCTGCAAGGTCTCGGGAAGTGGACCGGCCTCTCGATTGGGAACAGGTCTCTCTAGAAACCCCAGGGAGGTGGATCTGAAGAACTATGGGGACACAGCCACTTCATGCTGTCTTACAGGCTTCCTGGATGAGGCTCGTGCTGGAAGCCAGGGTAGGTAAACTGGGTGAGAACACCCGAGTCATGGAAAAATATGCAACTAAGGTAAAGGAAATAATAGATCTCATGAGCATAGGTAGAGGTAGCTGGTCCAATGCAAAACTGCTTGTTGATGTAGCTCACTTCCTTTGCACTTGTATTCAACAGCTACTGGGCCATATTTAAAGACAACAGATATGAAGAAGGGACCCAGCGTCTTCACAGAGAGCTTGAAAAGGAAAAGGAGGAAGGGATCACCAGGAAAGGCAGATGGAGAACATATATTACTTAAGGAAACAAGAGTTCAAATAGTTTTCTATAGTTGCAGAAGCATTATTAGACAACAGTCATTTCATTATTACTTAAAAATTTTAAAAGTTCAGAAATTGGATTAAAAGCAACAAAAGAGGATTAAAAACAAGCTGGCAAAACTCAAAGACACAGAGAGTCAAACTGTTGCAGAGATAAAAGAACATTGGAAATAGAAAAATTGGGATGAAAAAGGCAGGGAGGCAGGGCGATCCTTCCCAGATGGAGGGAGCACAGGCACCTTTGTGACGGCTTCGATGACGTCAAGGGCTCCGTGTCCAAGGGTGCCTTTCCCTACGACCCAGCTCCTCACTGGAAACTCCAGTTAGCCCTCTGGTGACCGAGGTTCCCAGGAAGTTGGGCATTGGAGGTGCCGGGGTGATCCATAAACAGACCAATTCAATGTTTGGGGCATTTGCTATTCACCAGACACTTTTCTTAGTTGGTCCTCAAAACACAATGTAGATACTTTTAATAAATCAGTGACTTAAAAAATTGTAACATGGCTCATGTTGGTAGAGAAAAGGCTGTAATACAAAGAAAGCAAAAGGAAATTTAAACAATGATTTCTCATCTCCCTACAATAACCTCTTTGAAAATCGGTGGCATATTTCCAAAATTTTATGAAAATATGTATGTTTTTACTCAAATGGAATTATATTACATATCCTGTTTTTAACGTGCTTTTCCCCCTTGCTGACATGACTACTTTTTTCTGTCACTAAATATTCTCTGTCATTTTAATGCCACAGGGTATCTCATTATACTAGAGTGCCTTGATTTCCTTGGTCTCCTGTGTTCACGGCCCGCAGCTTACTAAGTGCTTAGTAAATATTTGTGGAATAACTTACTTAAATGAATGCTGAACAGTTAGGTCATGTTTCTAAATATTTGCTGTTACAAACAGCACGGCAGCAAATATCCTTTTAGCTAAATCATTAACACGTCAGTAATTATTTCCTTAAGACCAATCCTCAAGAGTGGAATTGTTTGGTTAAAGGGTAGGACCATCTTTAAAACTTTTGGGTCATCTCTGCAAAGGTTACGGCGATTTGCACTTCCATCTACGGTATCAGACGATACACATTTTCTTTTATCTCCGTCAACTCTCGGTGCTCAAAAAAGTCTTTTCTAATTAAATAGGTCAAATCTGGAATTTCATTTTGGCATACCTTATCATTCTCTGATGTTCAGTGAGGTTGAATATTTTCTCACATTCTTATGGATCATTTATGTATCTTTTATGAATTGTCTTTTTTTTTAAGATTTTATTTATTTATCTTTAGACAGAAGGGAAGGGAGGGAGAAAGAGAGCGAGAGAAACATCAATGTGTGGTTGCCTCTCACGTGGCCCCCAGTGGGGACCTGGCCTGCAACCCAGGCATGTGCCCTGACTGGGAATTGAACCGGTGACCCTTTGTTTCGCAGCCTGCGCTCAATCCACTGAGCTACACCAGCCAGACCACGAATTGTCTTTTTTATGTCTCTTGCCCATTTATTCATTTTAATCTTGATCATTTTTATTGACTTGTAAGTGTTCCTTTTATGAAAATATTGATCCATTGCACTTGGAATTTGCACACTTGGCATTTTATTTTAATTTCTTTATCATTTTTGAAGACCGCAGAGTCACCTCAGTCTTCTGTTTATGTTTCTGTGCTATGACTTCGTGCTGAGGACAGGCTCATCTCTGCCTCCAAGGTGATAGCTGCTCAGCCGCAGGTTTCTCCCTATTTTGCAGGTAAGATGATGAGGTGCACAGTGTCTGAACTCCCACAGCACAGGGTAAAATTTTGAATTTGACCTCAAAAGCCCTGCTTCTTGCGTTAAATCAGGATGACTCCTTTATCCAGCAGTATTCTGGATTGCCAGAGTTAGCGCTATTGGGCAGGTGGTCTACACAGGTGTACAGGCTGAGAGGTCAGACTTTCAGGAGTAGATTCCCAACGAGAGGGACTAAAAGTTAATTCTGGAAAGTCACACCTAATGTCCTCTACTCATCGCTGCTGAGTCAGCACCTCCCCCGTGTAGACCCTGAGTGCCCATAACTCAGGACACTTTCCTCCAAAGATGTCCTTGGGGAAACATGGCTGGCCCCCAACGGGAGTGAGAAACTTTACCTGCTGGTAAATTACTCTGGTAACATGGACCTGCGGAGGGGAAGGAGAGCCGAGGCCTTGACCTGCAGGCGCTCTGAGTAATCCTGGGTGTGTTCTCACTCACTGCCTTCCATGTCCACACGCTGATCCACCGTGCCAAGCTCCAATTTTGGGGGAGAAGCGGTCTCAGGGGTAGAAAATGTTTTCCCAGCAATACCTGTGTTCTATAAAGGACATCATTTGGCCTTCCTGCTCTTTGGACTTGGACAGCTGGAGAGGAAATTGAGCAGGGAAGAGAGTGGAGCTGTGGCAGGGGTTTTCGTAAAGAAATGCAACTTAAAGTCTTTGGTATGTGTGTCTTCTCTTGTGGTCTTCCAATCATCCCTGTGAATAGTTCTCACCTGATCCCAGGGTCTGGAAATTATATAATAAACTCGCAACGTGTGCAGCCTCAAAGGGAATTTTTTCTCTCTTCTTTTCATAAACTTCTCTTTAAAAAAATCCATAATTATTGGTGCCCCTTCAATAAGCACTGAATGAGGAGCAATCTTTATGTTACTTTCCTTCAACAGCAAAGGGAGGCAACACAGGGAAAGTCAACAATAGCCTCCTGAACCAGGTTTCTTGAAACAGAACGTAGGACTTGATTTTCTGTTCTTCTTTTTCTCCTAAAAAATAAATCACCATGGCGCTTCTAATAGAAATTAAAAGAATAAAAATTAGCCTCTTGATGGATAAAAGCATACATTTGGGATATGTACTCAACTCCGTGACTTTTGGGAATGAGGTGTCGGAGGAAGATTCTCCATGCAACCCCAGCGTTAGTTACCAGCTACTGCAGATGTTTTCTGCATCACAAATCTCCTGAGCTTCTCCTCAGGACTCAGGGACCTTAGTCACATGGGCAGAGAGACAAGCAGGGCCTGGATAGGGGAGCCGATGGAACTGGAGGCCCGAGTGGCAGTGACATAAAGGATCTTTAACTATCTGTGTCACCTAGCACCCATCACAAGACTTGGGGGATGAATGGCACCCACATGTCTTGCCAAGCAGTGTAGGTGGCATCAGAGAATGTGAGCAATCCATGCTCTCAGGCTGGGGCATACTGGCTGGGCAGGGGCCCTTGGTCTTCCTTACCTCTGGTCCCCCCAACTTGGTGGTTGACATTCTGTGAGTGAGCTGGCACTCCTGATCTTAGGGTACCATTATAAATGCAGCATCATTAATCTGTTTTCATACCCCCTTTTTTTTGTAATTGCACAAGTAATGTAACTTAATAGGGAGTCCAAGGAAAGAAACAGGACTAGAGTAGCTGGAACAAAATGTGAAACCCCCACGTCTCCCCATCCTGCAGAGTCTGGCGTGGGAGTGGAGTGAGACGGGGACTCTCCCAGTTTCCATCTGTGTGCCGACGGAGGATGGCAGGGCCTGTGACTCGGTGGGGCTGGGGCAGGAACAGGCTCCCAGCAGTCTCCTCCAAGTTCATTTCTATCCCTTGGATAACTAGGAATTTGAGAAGTGTGAGGTGATTCTGGTATGTTAAAAAAGCAGGTAAAATAATGTCAGGGCTACTTAATGAAACTGAGCAACTTTTCTCTCCACCACTGTACCTGCCTTTGGAAAGCAACAGTGCTCTGGAAAGTGACAAAGGGACCCTCATTTGCATAGCTCCACATCTGTGACACTGTGGATCTGAGTGTCTTCCACGCAGTTTCCACTCACACTGACGTGTGCATTGCTTTGTTTTCAGATCGGCTTTTGGGGAAATCGACAGAGGTGCCAAGCCTCTTAGAAACTCGTAGAAAGCTATTAGAACAGGGGTACCTTGGAACAAAGAGAAAGAAATCAAAGGATGGCTGTCCCCTGGGGGTGGGGAGGTGCGGATTGCCCTTTCCCCTGCTCCAGGCACTGAGACCATATTTTTGACATCCAAGCTGCCTCCACAAATAATTTGACAGACTTCCCAACTACAGTCTTCTCGACAAGGCACTCCCAACTCTGGAGCTGACTTGCTACCAGTATCTGGGCAACCCTGGCATGCTTGCCTCTGAAATGAACTCCTCTGCCAACTATATGTTCAGTTGGGATCTTGCATATGGCGTGCACAGTGTGCTCCCGACAAAGCCCGTGGAGGCCGAGGCTGGGCCCTCACGCCTGCTCCGGGCCCGTTTGGTTACGAAGCCGAGCTGGTGTTCGGCCAAGATGTCTCAATCAGCAGGGCCTCTGCAAACTTTTTTTTTTTTTTTTTTTAAACACTGTCCTCTCATTGCCTGCGTTTGAAGGATCAGACATGTGAGTGATGCTTTCATCCTTTCCAGGGAATTTGTGGGGAGCTGAACCAGGACGACAGGATTGGGAACCTGGGAGGGGTTTGCATTGTCTGCTGTGGCCTATCACCAGTCAAATCCAGTGTGTAGGTTAATAAGGCTTAAACTTTAAAGGAAGGTTGAACATCTGATTGACAAGCTAGTGAATAAGAGTCCAGGGGGAAGTTCTGTGCTTGGAAAGTTACCCGCTTCCTGAGATGCAGTTGGATTTTAAAAAGCCTGAGTTATCAGATAGGCAGAGGCAGGCACCTCCAAGTTGCATTGAAATCTCAAGTTGCTCTGCTAGAGCCCACTTCCCAGTTGGTCCGAAGGCTGGCAAATCAATTGCCTTAGTTAATTGCTACTTATTGTTCTTGAATCAAAGAGTGACTAGAACCCTGTCCTCAGTCACAGTCATCCTCTGTGACAGCTGAGACTCACACGCCGAGGTGGCCAGAATCAGTCTTGTGCTGGCGCCAAAGTGTTTAATGAGTGTTTTGCTCTCCGAAGGATAACTGATGCATGGATGCGCATCACCTTGAGAAACAGTAAAACCTAAAATAAGATTTTTAGGGATTTTTTAAAAAGAAGTCCAAAGTAATATTTATTTGCAGCTCCACATGGAGCAACCTTTGACATTTGCTTTAAAAAACATCTGAAAGTTGCCAGGAGACAGACTGTCCAGGTGTCCTGTGCTCAGGTGCGTGGGAGCCTGAATCTTGGCTGCGTGTGACAGCCACCCCCACTGGGTCCTCCTGTGGACACAGCGAAGGGTCCACAGCACCTCAGACAGGGATTTCTGATCTTGCTGGTTAGAGAAACTACAAACATAAAAGATAAGGCTTTTAAATGAGAAGAACTGAATGTACTCTCTAATAGAATTAAATAATACACAGTTTTCTGTGAAAATGTCCACCTCTGTCTCCATACAGACACACATTTACACAATTCTAACCTCTAACCATGGTAAAAACAACATGCTGTCATCTTGATTTAAAACAAAAATTCATCATATTACATTAGCAGTGTCTTAAGAGTGTCATAATTACTATTCTTGATGATTGTATTGCATATGGGCGGCCATCTCCTATTTGGAGATTACTTAAATGTTTTGTCATTTTCCCAATCATAGCTAAAATTAGAAATTTCATTAAATTGTACCTTTAGTGTACATTTTCAGAAAAGAAAATAATGACCTAAAGGGCATAAATACTTTTATGAGTTTTGCTACATATGCTTATATAATTTTTAAAAATGTATGTCAATTTATAATGTCACCAGAATATGAGTGTACTAGTTAACACCTACTCTGCCAGCATGGGGAATTATCAAATTTTTAAATTTATACTGGAAATTTGCTAAGAGAGTAATCGACTTCAGGTGCTCTGACCACACACAAAAGAAATGCTGTCCATGTGAGGAGATCTGTTACTAGCCTGACTGTAGTAATTGTCTCTCTCTCTCTCTCTTTGTGTGTGTGTGTGTGGGTGTGTGTGATCATGTTGTACACTTTAAATGCATACCATCTTTATTTAAAAATAAATACAAATTAAAAAGTGAAAAATTTGGTAAAAGACAGAATGTGAGAAGTAAATGCTTAACAGAAGTCACCAAACTCGCCGATGAGCTGAAACCAGCATTTGAAGAAACAGATGTTCAGAGGTTAGGGAGCGAAGTCACGGAATTAGTGGCTATTGAGTTAAACTGGCCGGAAATCGTTTCCGATTGAACTGAACTACTGCGACTCAGGCGGAGTGAAAACAGCCTGTCAGAGAAGCGACAGGAGTGTTTGGCTTGATGAGAAAGGTGGTGGAGCTGGTGTATGGGAGGGTCAGGTATCACCATTTCATTTATCTATTATCCTCAGAGGACCAGACACAGCACGTAAGAGGGTTCAGATAACACAAGTGAAAAGATTATCTATGTTCTACACTTTTTGATGGAAGTTATCTTAAAAATCGGTAACACACCTCCTCTCTGGGTGAGTTCTTGAACTTCTCTACGCCACGCTTTCACCTCCTGGAAAATGGGCCCGGGTCATCTGTACCCGCAAGGGTGGTTTCGAGTATGAAGTGAGTCAAGTAAGACAAGTGGAAAAGTAGAACGGAGCCTGCTGGAGAGCAAGCCCTCTGCATGTATTAGATAGCACCACCATCGCCCTTATGATAAACAAGCACAAAGCGTTGGACCAAATCTGCCATGTCTAATGGACTTTACTTTTGGAAGGAAAACGTCGAGAGCGTGCAGCCCTTCCTGGGTCTCAGTCTGTTCATCTGAACTCTGAGTGCCTGGACTTGAGGAACTCAAAGGACAGGTACAGCTTGGACCTGCCACGTGCTCACCTGCCCCTTAGCGGCCACTCACACCCATTATGTCACAGGCAGCCGCAGGTGCACGTTGTTCTCTTGTTCAGGGTGGGGGCAGGGTGGGCGGGTGGTGAGGGTGGGAGTGGTATTGTCTGAGGTTTGCCGTGCCTCTCGTTCCGGTGTCTAATGGCCCCAGAGCGTTGTCTTCCTTGCCGGTGTTTCATCTCCTCCCTCTCTGCATGTGAGCTGCCACTTTTTGGTGATCCTGTCTCTCCAGTAGTCACTTCCACTTAATTTGCCCTTTCTCTAAACATTAGGCAGCTCTTAATGTCTGGTCCACTATAATTTACTAGAGACGTGGGTACTATTGAAAAATCAAATATCAATCACATAGAAGCTTATTAAATTGTATGTCTGTGTATAAACATATATTGAAACAGTGGTACCTTTAGATTTATATGCCAGAAAGGGGGAGCTCTCTGGATGAAGGGGTCTTCAGCCACCTTGAACGGTAAGGGAGTGAGTGTGGGGTGATTTGATGAGAATCGATGGCAATGATCTCAGAGGACTGGAGCAAAGTTGAGGAGCATCGGCAACCTTGGAGAGTCAGGGACAAACTAGAGGCCTAGGATCATGAAGAGACTGCCAGAGTTCTTGAATATTTGTAACTTCAGTGTGCAAAGAGCAATTTAAAAAACATGGCCTCTCTTGCCAATCTCCTAAATGCCTTAGGACCTTCATAGTCAACTCAGCGGTTTAGAGTTTCTGAGACACATAATTATGCCAAGCAAGACAGGTATGTGCTAGGCTGGGTATTCCCAGAACTTGCACCTTTATTATCAGCACCCCATTTTGCTAACTCCATTACCCAGTTAACAGGTCCAGTGGAATCCCAGGCCATTGTCAGCTGGTGGGGTGCAGAGGTAATTCACTTCCCCATGCAAGTTGTGAGTGTGCTTGTCCTGTGTTCAAACTGTTCTGACTTGCTGCATGCCTACTATGTGTTCAGGTGCTTTGCACATTTTCATTTAATTCTCATATGAAGCCCCTCAAGAAAGTGTTTGTCATTCTCATTGTACGGGAAAAAACCAGATTGCTCAGGTTCAATCTCAAGCTGACGGAGATAGTGAGCCGGTGGAACCAGGGCCTCACCGAGTGTGTGAGGCTGCCGCTTTCTTCCCTGGAGAGGCAGAAGCACAATGAGGTTACAAGTCTGGGTGTGAGAGTCAGGCTCTCCTGTCCTGAATTCTGGCTTTGCCATGCGTTAGATACAGAATTTACCCAAGGGCACATAACATGAAGATTAAATAAAATGAAATGATGTAGGTTAAGAAAGCACTTAGCACTGGCCATGGCCAAAACGAGTGATCAATGCATCTCCCATTATCAGTAATAATTGCTGGAAGCCTCACCGGAATTCTTTCGCCAATGATCCTAACATTTCAGGTGAGTGTGCCAGGGTCCTTGGGGTATCAGGATAAGTTCTTGCATAGATTGAGAGGGAGAACACTTGTCACACGCCAGACTCTGCCCTAGTGTGCTAATTTATTTACGAATCCTCAGCCAGGGAGTGTTTGAGTCAAGATTCTATCTCAGGCAGTTGGCTCAAGAGTCAACACTCTGGACCCGCCACGCTGTGCTGCCTGTCCTTGCTTTTGTGTTTGCGGCCAAGTTCAGGACAAGAATAACCTTAATGATTAGAAATCTAACTTGGACAGAGAAAATGTGTCTCACCAATTGGAAGTTAGCTCGGAAAGTGCCGGCCTTTTAAGGAATTGCTTCCCATATAAGATTTTGAATGACACACATTTGTTCTGAAAGATCGACTTTGCAGAGCTTGGCTAACACAAATTATCTGTAGTAATGTGAACAAAAGCAAGATGTTAATTAAATAGTTAGTTTTAAGAGCTGTAGTCTTTTAATGGCTTACAAAAAAGCCTACCAGCTGAATTATTCTATTACAACTAATTCAAAAATTTCTATAGAGGCGCCTTGCAAAGGCACGATTGCGTGTGGTGTCCACATTCACTTAAGCTCACCACTGAGCTAGCTGCCTCCTACTTTTACACATCATAATGCTTGCTACAAACTCATGGTTGGTTGTGGTGATTACGCCCAGAGGTGAGGGCAGGGAGGTTCAGAGGTGTTCCCTAGCTGCCCAGAGCCAGAAACAGAGAAATGGAGACACAAAGCCGGAATTCCATGACCATTAGCATTCCCTCTTTTTCACCATGTTCCGATTTGAGCCGACACAGGCTGTTGAGATTAAAACTAGTGAATACTCTCAGCCTAGACCCATAGTTTCCTCACTTTCATTTGTGACACAGAGCCCACGACCAGCCACAGGCTGAAGACACTAAGAATCTACCTAAAAAGTGGAGGAATTCTCAAACAATGGCAGCTTGGAGTCATTCAAGGTCAGAGCAGGCAGGATAATGGACATTCAGGTCAGTAAGGGATAGGAATGTCTCTGAGGGCAATAATGGGATCAGACACCCGTAATTAGAGTGTTGGAATTCGAGCCTGGCTCTGAATTGTGAATTGCCTTGCAGGAATCTCTTGTGCATTCTCTGCCAGGATGGAGGGCTGCTTTGGACAGGCAAGAGTCTGGGAGCCCAGGTGGGGAAGCAGCTGCATCTGCTGAGCAAGGATGAGACATTGTAGTCAAGCTGGGTCCCAGGACGAGGTGATGGGATGGGAGAGCAAAGGGTCATGGGATAAACCTCTGCGACAAAGACTTATAGAGAAGTTATCCTCCCAAAACAAGGCTGAGCAATAGAACTTCCTATGATAAGAGAAAGTTCTCTGTCTGTACCATCTGCTATTATAGCCTCTATCTACATGTGACGATGAAATATTTAATATGTGGTTAGTGGGAATTAAGCACATTTTTTTTTACTGAAATATGAGGCTGAATTTTTTACCTTAATGGAGTAATTTTAGTGATCTAAAATGTAAACTTAAATTGTTATGTGTGGCTAGTAACTACTGTAACGGATGGCAAAGCTCTAAAAAGAAATCATGTAGTTCCCCTGAGAAATTTAAGATACTGTAAACCCCTTTGGTCAGGAGCTACTCAGAAACTGTGCAGGTGATTAAGATATAGGATGGCAGAAAAGCCCCTCATAGGTTAGCAAAGCACTCATTGGTCCAGTGAGAATTCATCATATGATGGATGAGACACAGAAGAAAATATGTGTTATGAAAGCAGAGAAGGAAGATATTTATCCCAAATAAATTCTATAAGAAACAGTGTTATTCCAAATCCCTGCTTTGGATAATGGCACCTGCGGGGTGGAGTTTTTGTTGGTAGTGGTGCTGTTTTTGGGTGAGGAAAAAGCTACTGCTAAGGATAAAAATAAATTAATGTTTACTCCATTTTGCTGGGAAAAGTCACTTCGAAAGAAGGGCTTGAGCATTACCATCCCATTAGATTATATGAGAGTAATTTATCACATGGCTAACTCTGAATTTTCAGGTTGTTTTGCTTATGAGCCCTAAAAGAAACGGGCAAAGGCACACGAATCCTCCAGATGCTGAGAGTGAATTCTGGTCAGTGCTCTGATTGAGTTCAGTGTAGTCCTGGGTCACAGCCTCTGTCCCGCCACACAGTGTTCCTGGACATCAGGGCTGGTGATGAGCTGGCGAGCGAACGCAGCGGTGGGGGCTTCTCTTTTTCTCCCAAGGAGGTGTGAGGAGGCCTGTCTCCTTCACTGGAAACCCGGAATTCCAAAGGTGGGAGAGGTGGCTGCTGCTCCGTGGCCCGGTGGCAGCGTTTTCTCAGCTTGCCCCTTCTGAGGCTCCCTCTGTCCGCCGCGATCGTGCTCAGAACAGAAGACCCTGGAAATGGTGTGCATTCTCCCTCTCAGGAGACAGAGTAAATATGACTTAATACGCCTATTACATCTTAATTTTCTAAATGATTTTATATCCTGGGGCGATAGTGGGGAAGGCATAATTTTATTATTATTAATTATTATTATATTATTACAGTTTTCCAGTCTGGCTCTTTGATGTTCACAAGTTCAGACAACATGTGATTTCCAAGCCAGATTTCATAACCTTAAACTACCTTTCCACCTGGCTCCTGTCCATGCGCTTCTGTTTTAGATCTTCTTTATGTTTGGCTTCAATAGCGAATTGGCTGTGTTGTTTATTTTGCCACATGGCTTTAAGGCCTCAGGAGAAGACAGCGTTTTGGATGGTGTCTCCAACTGAAGCACAGTTACAAAGCTTGGGTGTCCGTGCTTGCCGGCAGCTGCCGGGTGGCCGAGCCCTGGGTTGCCTGTTGACTTCTGCCTCATCCCTACCACCAGCCTCGTGAGGGTGTGAGCTTCATACCTACAGTCTGGATTCTCTACCCCAACTAGAAAATCCCTGTTCTACAATGCTGTTTGGCTCCCCTAGTCACAGAAATGAGCTCTGTGTGTGTGTGGTATACCTTGAGATAAGATAGGAAAACTGTGCTGGGGACAGCCTGCCAGGGTTCTTGAGTGCCAGGCTAAGGGGTTTCTGTCTTAGAGTGGCAAACAGTGGTACATAAAGTGTGGTTCCTAGGACAGCAGCAGCAGCAGCTTACATGGCAACCTATTCTGAATGCAAATTCCCAGGCCGCACCCGAGACCCCCTGAGCCAGAAACTGTTGTCATGAGCTCACCCCTGTCTGTTTTCACAAGCGCTCAAGGAGACAGGTGCACGTTCAAGTTTAGGATCATTGGCGTAGGGAATGGGGAGCGAAGTGAAGAGTGTGAGGCAGTGGAGTGTTTATATCCGTATCTTAGCAAGGGCTCACCTGGAGCAGCTGAGACAATGGAGCCAGTGGAGAATTGTAAACCAATTTTATTGCCAGACTGTGACCGAGGACAGGATGAGTGTCTGAGCCAGGGTGTAGCAATGGGGCTAAAGCACACCGGACTCGTCTGGAAGGTGTCAAAGAGGTGTAATTTACAACGCTTGATCACTGGTTAATTATTGAACATGAGGACAAGCAGTCTGGGGTGATGGCTCCCAGCCTTTGTCTTAAGAAGATATTGATGCTATTGCACAAGATGGAAAACGAGAAAAAGGAAACCAAACCTTTTCCCTAGAATCAAAAGGAAGCCAGAGGACAAAAATCCAACATCGAGTTGAATTTGTGTGGCTCTGGCCACTTGGCCAGCCCTGCAGAGAAAGGATGCTGTTGAAAGGCAGACAATGAAGTATCGACCACAATGTCCTGAGCACAATGGGGCATATTGAAACCACATGCCTCGTGAAGCTGAGTGCGCGTCGTGATGGTCCTGTCATCACTGCTGTTGCGCACCTGCATTTTCAGTGGTGAATGAGTTGGTTGGGGAGATTCAGGCTGACGCTGAACATGGGCAGGAGTGTTCTGTTAGCATGCCAGCGCCGGGAGCTGGTTTTGTGGAATTTTACATCCTCGCCACATTGTGGCAGCCCTTTGACATAAGCAATTTTGCTGTTCCTACTGACACGGTTTGGGTTGAGATCACGTAAATGTGTGTGTTGCCTGCTGTTGAGTTGGCTCGGATTCCTGGTGACCTCATGAATGAACGATGTCCATGATGTCCTGTCCTGCCATGTCGAAGTGTTGTTATTCCGTGTGGTGGTAGACTTCCAAAGGTCAGAGCACTTACAGTCATGGCATTTCATAGCAGAAAGAGGCCTCAATGATAAGTAATGAATCTGCTGATTTTATAAATGAAAAAAAAAAAAATAAGGCCCAGGGAAAGAAGGGATTTGCCCAAGGCCAGGGATTCCATTCAGGGCAGAGTACGGGATGACTTTCTACATTGCCACTTCCTGGCAACCCCTTATTTCAGCTCATGTCTCACCCAATAACAGCCCTGCAGGGGATCATGTATTGAGTGATTTTTTTACACCAGCAGGCACAGTGTTATGCATTTCCCATGAATCATCTCACTTAATCCCCATGTCAACGTCATACATCGGGAACTAATATTATTCCCATTTGAACAGACTGGAGAACAGAGGCTGAGAAAGATTGAGTTCTCCCCCAAGTGAACACCATCAACTAGTAAGTGGCATGTCTGGATTTCAAAGCCAGATGCCTGATTCTAGAACTCACAGTCTCAACAGGACTCTATGTTGTTCCTCTTATTAACGAAGCTTTCCTAAGCCCTGAGAAGCTGGCCCCTTCCTGTGTGTTCTAGCTGCCTCAGTGCCTCCCTGTCTCACAACCCTTGTCTCTCTTCATTGTTATTATCTGTTTTCTCATCTGTACTCCGATGAAGTATGGCACTCGCCTCTCATCACAGTTGTCATACTTTGTCACAGGCTGTCTCCCAGTTGGCTGTAAGCTCTGGGGGGAAGACACCCTGTCTATCTTGATCACAGCTACACACAAGCCTCATACCTAGTAAGTGCTCAATCAATACTTTTGGAAAGAACAGGTGTATAGAGGGACCTGGACTTTTCAAGGGCAGGGACCATGTGTCGGCCATCTCTATTCCTCCTCCAAAGCCTGCCATACTATTGTTATGCAGTGCAGACACCGTGAATGGTTTTTGAAAGCATGAATCAAAAGGAGGATTTTTCTTGCAACAAAGGACGAGGTTGGTCACAAGTGGCTTCAGGAGGAGTCAGTACCTGCAGGAACAGAGGAGGCTGTTGACACAGAAAGGAGAGTTTGCAGAAGCCCAAGGACAAACTATGGCAGCCTCACCGTGTGGAGCACTGTAAGTTCAGAGGCGTTCCCCACACCCTCCCGTCTTCCTCAGTCACACGGCATAGAGGACACAGCCACTGTCCCTGCTGTGAGGAATCTCTCCAGTGCCTGCACAGGGGGCCACCCTGTGAATGTCAAATGGATGCATGCAAAAAACACCTATAATCTTAGCTAACATTGATTATGCACTTACTACAAACTGGTCATTATGAGTATTTCCCATAGGTTATATGTGTGTATGTAGATATAATTATAAATATATATGTTTATTTTCAATGTTCATGGAGGAACTGCAGTCCCAGGGGATGGACTTGCTGGGTTGTGGTAACATAGCTAGCAGGTGGCAAACAGGACTCGAACCTGGCATTCAACGTTCGTGCATGTCACCACCACTGGGACATCCCACCAACTGTGGGTGAGATGCTGCAGCAGCGCAGGTGTGGGTCACACACAGGCTCCTCCTCAGGGAGCTCACATTTCTCTAACGACATAATAGGGACAAGGCTGGGTGCTTAATGAGTGGTGTGTCGTTTATCAGCTGATTACAATAGCGGAAATATCCAGCCAGTGTTACTGGTAGAAGCCTGGGCAGAAGAAGCACAGAAGTCCATGAGTGGGTGGGAAGGGATGGCAGTCAGTTCCCCCATGCCCCTTATAGGTGACCTCTGTCTCTTCCTCATCTGTTGTCCCTAAAGGATGGCTCAGAGCACTGGCTCTATGAAACGTGTTCCAGATTACATAATGGCCCTTCAGAGATCCAGAGGATGTCTTTCCTTGGGAGAGGTGAGGGGGCTGGTAGGACTGAATCCGGAGCCAGAGGGCCATAGAGCTGGAAGCAGCCCCAGTGAGGTCCATCTCCTTCCCCTCTTCTCTCAGCCAGGCACTGAGGCTCAGACTGTGTTGAGAGCTATTCCTGGAACCAGGACAAGAAGCCCAGGCAGGGCCTGGGCCTTGTCTGTCGGTCAATGGCTTCACCTACTCAGGGGGCTGCCTTGCTGTGTGGTCCAAGAGAAGTCCTTTAAAGTCCTGGGCCTTTTGTCTGCAGAGACGGTGGTGATAATGCTGCCCGGCTCCTGTGGGCTCTCAATGGGAGTCAGGGGTTGAAAAGGGTGAGTCGGCCCCTTGGATGGGAAGGCAGTTACAGTGGGGCTCCCTACCAGATCTGAGGCCCCACAAAATCCCCCTGACCAGCCCATTGGCCACCTCATCATGCCCTCCTTTGCAGATCTGAACTCATGTCTGCCTGTGTGCAGGTGTCCGTAGACGTTTGACAGTTCTGGCCAGGGAATGACTTCTTTACAAACGGGCTTTGAACAGGACAGGAGGCCTGCACGACTTTGTCGGGGTCTTTCCACAGATTCTGTAGGCTGGACTCACTCTTCCCCCTCCTCTTTCTCCAACCATCTTGTGACCCCACCCTCCGTGTGACTGGTGATGAGCCACATCCTAAAGCAAGGTCTTCCTTGTACGGTGCACCCTGGGTGGGCATTGGCAGCCCCAACCTGTGATACTTACCAGAAGAATGCTACTAGAAGAGCTGCCAGGAAGGTGGGGGTTGGGGGGGTGGGGAACAGTGCTAGGTACTTTACATTAGATCGGTAGTCATCAAAAATGATTCTGAGTCAAGGATACTTTTAGGCCATTTGACTGATGAAGATATATCAAGGCTCTGCGTGGGGACGTGAAATATCCACCTTGCACAGCCAGTAAGAAGTGGGGAGCCCGTGGTCTTTATTTTGTTCTAGGACATGAGGCCGAGTGGAGATGCTCCCAGGACCACTGAGATGGGACCCTCTGTAGTCTCCTCTCTATTCTAGGAGGGTTCCCCAGGAAGAGACTGTGGGTCCTTCTCCTTGTTGACGCTTCAATTCCTTGTCCTGCTTTCTCTGTGACAAGCCAATCCCCATGTTTCCTTCTCTGATCTCGGCTCTGCCCCAAAGCAGGCAGCCTTTTGTAGAGCATATGGGGTTGGTAGAATGAGTTCTACCTCCCAGTCTGTACAACTTCGGGCCAATCTTGGTTCCTCGTTAGGCCTCAGTTTCTCCATAAGTGACGTGGGGTTATTCTAGAATGATATATGAGGATCTTTCCTGCTCTGACTTTATTTCATTTAATCTCTAGATACTTTCTCAGCTCTGAAATCCTGCAATTTCTCTCCTGGAGGCTTCATCCCTTCTGCCTAGCCTGTCTTAAAGTCTAGCGCCACCTTCTGGTGATTGGTTTCCTTTCCCCGCCCCCGCCCCCCCTTTTTTTTGTTTCCCTAGGTTTGCGTGGGATTCTGTCCCTTCTCCAGAAACTAGACTGAACATCCTATGACTAGTTACAGTCCCCTGAGTGTGGGCATCTCTCTGCCAAACTGGCAGGAAGCGTCGGGGGTTGGGTCTGGACCCAGTGTCCTTCCCTCAGGATGGTCTGTGCACCTGGGGAGCTGGCCACTGTGGCTCAGAGGACAGAGAGCCTTGCGTGGCGGCAGCTTAAAGCACATAATTCACAAGGGATTTGTTTCATCCGGAAGCAAGGGCGTGAATAGATGAAGCCCACAGCACATTGACTTCTTTCCTTTCTTCTTTTTGTTTTTGTTTTTATTTTCAAGGCCAAGAAGTGGGCTTCCAAAAAACAAATGGTCAAGTTTCAGAGGCTCTTCGAGGTTTCAGATTATTTTTTTTCTTTGCTTTAGTTTGGTTGTATAAAAAGCTGTATTTTGTTTTCTGAAAAGCAAGAGAGACGACATGAGAAGGGGTGTATGTTTAGAGTCCTTTCTCTCTGAAAAAAACACAGAAGGTTTCTCTGAGTACGTGGCCTTTGTCTGAAAAGTGCAGTTTCCTAGCAGACCTCAGGGGCCACTGCCACACACCTCACACCCCGCCGCCCAGGTCCCTTCCCTGCTCCCCACACCTGTCGGCTCACTGTCTCCGAGGACAAGCCCCAGCCTGGAGGAATCCATGCGCCAAAACCCAACCGGCGATGGGTGGCCGTGAATACCTGGAAGTACACTTAGTATTTATTTGGGGATTTTTGCTGAATGAAGTCTGGCCTGGCAGTCAGGAGACATTCTTCCAGGATCACTAGGAACTAACTGCTCCATGCTTTTTTAACTACTTCTCCCCTGCAGACCTCAGTTTTTTCTTCTGTAAGGAGAAAGTAGGAATTGGAGATGTTCAAGATGTCTAATCTCTGTTCTACCCCATTACTCTAGAACAGTGATTTTCAACCTTTCTCATCTCATGACACACATAAACTAATTTTTAAAATTCTGCCATGTACCCCAAAATTTTATATTTTTTGCCGATCTGACAAAAACTGGGTACAATTTTGATTTATTCACATTGGATGGTTGTTGTCGTATTGGTAGTGGCATTTTAAAAAATATTTTATTTGACAATCAAAGGAAAAAGAGGTCAGTGCCCCTGACTAAGTAATCAGATATTGCACGTTTTAAAAATTCTTGCACCAGAGTGCTGCGGCGCACCAGTTGAAACTGTTGTTCTGGACTACTGGGAGTTAAGCGATAGGGGTTTTCTTTTTGACTCTGCCATTTGCCTGGTTAGCCAGGTAATCTCTCTGGCTCCTGAAGTTTTTATCGGCTCCAGGAGGGTCATCTCAGAGCCCTCGCATATTGGAGCGGGGCAGGGATGTGCAGGGGCTTACGTCACCCCATCCGCATGGACCCTTCCTGCCTCCAGGGATGTATAGCGCAGTGTGCCTGCTGTGGATGAAGTGGGAGCGCACACACATGCCGAGCACACACATGGGAGCCTGGGCCTGGATCCTGCTGGGGAAGTGCAGGGAAGGCAGACAGCCCATGGGAGGTACACAATTCCCAGCTGAGAGTCACCGGAGTCTACAATGAAAATGAAGGAGGTATCAACCCTGTAAAGAAAAATATAAATGAAATTCCAAATTGTACATTGGCTTGTTTATCTCCATCCAGGCTGGTGGAGTGTATTTGCCTTGCACCATGGGGCCTATGTGTGTACCTGTCCAGGCACACGTGTGTGCATATGCACTAGATGGGAAGGGCTGCATGAAACCCTTCACCTTCCCAACCCTGAGTCTGCGAAGGTGATGCTCAGCTGCCAGGTCTGGGCCCTGTGGAAGCTGGCAAGCACCTGCTGGTAGATCACTTGGGATTCTGTGGGTACAGGCTCTGTGTTCATTGAAAATATCCTTACCGCCTTTTGTCAGGAGCCAGAAGCCCATAGTGGAGTCCACTGATGCCTGACTTAGCTTGTCCAGTAGTGAAATTAACACAATAAAACTCAGTTAACAGAGATGCTATGGGTTTAATTAGTTCCTTAACAATTAAAGAAGAATTATGAGATCTTGAGCATTCCATCTTCAAAAGCAATTTGGGTGGATTGATGTCACCGTCTGAAATCACCAAAGTCGATTTGGGAAATTGCTCACGTTCCCTGGCTTCCAGGCAGGTCCATGTACTTTCCCACGGCCTTGACAGGAGGCACTTCCAGGGAGCTTCCGGAAAGACCACTCCAGAGCCTGAGGCTAAGTGGGTGGGGTAAGTCCTGCCTTCGGGTCTCTGGGGCTTCTCCCCTGGAGTACCTGGCGTCCCCTGCCTCTGCTCCCACAACCCAGTATCCCCATCACCCCTTTACATTCTGCGGACATTGAGCAAATAGAGGTGTTTAGCGACATATTATTCTTCTAACTTCCTGTTTCTATGTGCCTCTCCCAAACCTGCATTCATTCAGCTGGTTGGCCTAGCAGCGTGGGTGCCCCATGAGAGGTACTGGCTGAGAGCTGGGAGATGCAGGGAAAGGAGGGCTGATGCATCAGGAGGCCCTGTGCTAGCTCGGCCTGTTAGTCTGCTGGTAACCTCAGTCCCAATGGAATCTCACTCACAAAGCATCCTTTGGACAAGAAGCTATCTACAGAACCCTGGTCTGCTAACCCCAAATTGGTGTCCTTCATACCCTTGCGTTGTGGTCCTCAGACCAGTGCCGTCCGTGTCATCTGGGAGCTTATTAGGAATGTTGAGTCTCAGGTCACCCCCGACTGAATCAGAATCTGCATCTGAGGAGGATCCCCAGGCAGGCTGTGGGCTTTTGAGTGTGTGAGGAGCACAGCTTTACAACATTGTGGCTCTTTCTTTGTCAGAGAGCCTGATCTGAGGACGGAGCTAGCTGGGGTTCTCGTTGCAAAAAGGAAGGTTTTGCTCCTGCAGGTGAGTGTCGGGCAGCCAGAGCCCTGGCTCCCCCACATCTGGGGAAGCCCTCCGGCCCAGCCTCTCGGGTGGCAGCATGCTCCTTGAACCTTCCTTGGTGGTCCGATCTCAGCCTTGTACCAGCTCAGCGAAGGCACCATGCTGCCTTGACAGATGGCTCAAAGTGGGATGGGCAGAAGAAATGTACGTTGATCAAATTTGGGCTAAAACGACTGTGATCCGCCAGCACAGGCTGTCAAACAGCTGTCACTCAGGAGCATATGGCCCAGCGGTGAGAGGGCAGGGACACAGCTAATCTCAGTCTTACAGAGATTAGCTCTGACGAGTCAGAAGTGAAGAAAGTTGCGCCTGTCACCGGGGTGCCGCCTGGGAGGAGCTGGGGGAGGGCCTGTCCTGGGCTTTATTCCTTGAAGCACCTCGCTGATTACCTGGCTCCCGGCTCCGAAAGAGACACCAGGGTAAATTGAGGTTGACAGAAGTGATGCTAACAATGACAGCGATGGTAAGAAATCTACCATTTATCAATCACCAGCTACGTGCTTTAAGTAACGCGCTAAGTTCTTTATTTCAACTATTTTATTTACCCTGTGCAGTGACCTTTTCAGGGACTTCTTATTGTCTTCATTTTGTGATGGTGGGTCCCCGGATAGTGGAACTGACGGTGCTCCCGGTGTCCGGGCAGGTCAGATCACACTCTTGCCTTCATGTGCCCTGGTCACTCTGTTAGACACAGGTCCTGAAGCTGGGTCAGAGCGTATGGCCATGATCCCGCTGCAGCAGAGGGGCTCTGAGGCTGCAGGGACATGGAGAGGTGAGCAGGTAGGTTCTGCCCAAGTCGAAGTGACCCAGACTTTGCTGCAAGCCCAAGATGACTCCAGATGGCTGGCTCTTCAAAAATGGTTTTCTGTCCTCAGCTGAGATTGTTATTTTTAGTGGCCATGTGTATTTCTCCCTCTGTCCTAGAACAAAGCTGTAGGCTTGAAACACGGTCCCATTTAGCACCCTGAGTAGAGATTCTGGTCGGATCAGAATGAGGGAGAGAGTGCCGAATATGCTATTAGAGATAAAAGCACGTTTAATTGTATTACCTTCTTGGAAAAAGATCATGTGGGTCATCCTCAGCCAAATTTAGGAGAGTTTCCCTGAAGTTGAAGAGCGCTCTTGTTCACTGTTCAATCAACGTGCATAGAGCACACCCACATGTCAGGAGTGTGGACATAACAAAGACATGGGCCTCACCCTCAAGGGGCTCAGAAGTGAGAAGGGGCAAAACCAGAGTCATGGTTTCATCATTCACGGTTTACATTATTACACAAAAATCCAAAGGTTCAGGATTTGTACTTTCTTGTAATGTATGAGGGCATGTTAATAGGCGGAATAATGGTCCCCCCAAAGCTGTCCACAAACTAATACCCTGAGACTACACTACCTTTCACAGCAAAAGAGACTTTGCAGATGTAACTAAGCTAAGGATCTTGAGATGGAAAGGTTATTTTGGATGATCCGAGTCGGCCCAATGTAATTACAAGCATTCTTATAAATGAACCTTGTAATTCAAGGGGGAGGTGAGAGGATCAAAGTCAGGAGGACATGTGATGATGGAACAGAGTTCACTGATGCAGGACCATGGACCAAGTCATGTGGAAGCTTCTAGAGGCTGGAATTGCAAGGACAGAAGGAACACAGCCCTGTTCCCACCTTGATTTTAGCTCAGTGGGACACCTTTTGGGCTTCTGACCTCCGAAACTTTAAGCTAATAAGTCTCTCTTATTTTGAGCCACCAAGTTTGTAATATTTTGTTATAGCAGCAAAATGAACTTAACACAGGATACAGTCAGAGTGACACATGGGAGAATGGTGAGAGCGTCTGTCACCAGGCTGAGGGAGTGACCCAGTTGCCAGTCAAACATCTGCCCACCCCCAAGCGGTACAATCATACTTGTCATCATGTATGTGGGAACAGCCACAGAGTCATTTTTCCTGCATTTATGGGGAAAATGGGATCCTACCATGATATTGACACACTTGGGAGGTTGTGACGAGCTCAGATGTTGGTCCTCGGAAGTGTTTGGACTCTTGTTCTGGTGAGCACAGGGCCAACATGGAGCCCAGAGGATGGACGTCTCCCCTGGGTGGGTGAGTCAGAAAAGGCACCCTGGTGGAAAAGACGCCGGTGCTGTTCTGAGGGATGGCTGGGACTCAGCCAGATGACTGACGACAGGGACCACAGCATCACATGAACAAGCGCACAGAGGTGTGCCCAGTTCTGCATGAAAGGAACAGGAAGCACGAGGCTGAGACTCCAGATAGAGAGGACAGAGCTGTCGGATCACAGGAGTATTTTAGGCCATGGTGAAGAAATTCAATTTTATCTAGTTTGGCAATAGTGACAAGCCATCAAAAACATTTAAATTTGGGTTAAAATGGTCAGTCTGTGCCTTAAAAAAATATGTTGTCCTATCAAGGTTAGATTGGAGGGAGAGGAACTGAAGTCTAACTAGGGGAATTCTAGATGACAAGGGTTTCCCTAGACAAACATTATCACTGAGATGCTCTCTTCTCCCTCCGAGACTAGCATTTGCCTAAAGCTCTTCCCTCGGATGCCTTCTATTACATTTTCGGTTACACGAGTGGACTTCTCCCTCAGGCCCCTTATCTGTCTAACACACTGAGGCCCATATATTTTTCTAGTTTAGATCCTTGGGTTGGGCCCTGATATAAGCCACTGTGAATGATTAAAGAGTCCAGGCCTGAGTGACTTCTGTCCTGGAGGCTGAAAAGATGCTGGAAATACTCTTCTCTGTTGTAATGTGCCCCAAATTTCCCAGAGCTGGGCATCTGGGTAAACACTAGGGAACAGCCAACACTCTTCTGTTTTTCACAATGTCCAAAATCAAGGATTCTGGAAGCTACAGATGGAGGAGACTAGTCTTGATTTACTACAGAATTGTAGAACAGGTTACACAGCAGACTGGTAGTATTTTGAAAAGTCAATGAGGAGAAGGATCAATTCATCAAAAAAGAAGATCTCCCTTCTATTCCCAAAACTCTAGAGTGACTTGATTTGGAGTGGAAAATCCAAAGAACTCACCTCCTTATCTTCCCAGCAGCAAGGGCAAACAAAGAATGCATATTGTGAGCCTATTGTGTGCTGAGCGTGGAGTAAAAGATGATTCTGAGAGCTGTCAGGAGTGGTCCTCAGATGCTGCAACTAGAAGAAGGGTCCTTAGGGGGAAACCTTTGTTCGTCTCACTTAGGTGCCTGAAAAATGGTGGATAGCTTTGCTCTGGAAATGAGCCTAGGGAGACAGAGGGAGGGGAGGGTGGCAGAGAGAGCTTAAATAGGGCCTGAAGACTGGAAATGTTAGAAAAGTAGCAAGTATTTTATTTTGTGATCATACTATCACACAATATGAGAGCTGGATCCTCTAGATGGTCCATTCACTTTAATGACATGTTTCTGAGAGACTATTGTGCACCAAACGCTGTGTTGAGCATAAAGGATATGAAACAGCCTTCTCTAACAGGTGTTTCCCTGGCAACTGGTCTCAAGGTAGAACAAGAAACAACGATAAACAGTAATTTCGTTCCCGGCCCCTGTTCATACCAGTTAGATCGATGTTGCTGGTAGGCTCAATGCTGCGACTTGCAGAGGGATTTCTCAACAGCTCTTTGATGGTACCTCACTTTGAAAGGCGTTTATTCCGCTGTTATTACATTAAGATGCAGTTTTAAAATATTGCAGTCTGGTTCTTTTTCAGACAAGTAAAGAACATCATCAAGAAATTATCGAAAGTTCTACCAAATTCAGCCTTACTAGGAAATGTAGCCTCTCATTCTCAACACGAACACATACACATGGGCTATTCTGCCCCTAGAGTGATAGTTTCAAGATTTCAAAATATTGTCAAGATATAATGTACTTGAGGAGGTATTTGAAATAATTAAAATGATCTTACTTATGTCATCTATGATTTGAAGAAACATTTTAATCGGATTACCTATTTTAAATCTTGAAAGAGTCCCTCTTCCCTACACAACAAAATTCCTATTAAACATGAAAAGGCAGAATGACCACGGTTTCCACTATTTCCTCATATCCTGAAGCAAGGTGAGGAGGCATACTGTTGACCTCCAGCTGCAAAGAAACGATAGCTGAAACTTGGGTCTAACCTTTTACTTTTATGTGGTCATGTCTGCTCTCGTGGCATCCACAGTCAGTCTCTGCATGCTGGAGACCTCCGTAACAGCCCGCAAAACCATCATTACCAGGAGGAACAAAAATCATTTGCCCACGGTACGTTTTTTCAGCAACAAATACAATGGAAAGACACTGGGTACTTTGCCCTGTCTCTGTGCTCTATGTGTGCCAATAGTTCATTCATTACCTTCTTCATGTGGCAAAGATGATTGGTCTCTCCCCATTGCATGCCTCTGATATTATCTATCATCCACTACTGTTCGGTCCAAAAGAAAGTCTGCCACTCTCTCTTTTCTCTCCCTCAACCTGAGCACCGTATTTGTCATTAACCTTGTGAGGTTCTATAAGCTTCTGGGTAACAGTGCAATTGTACTTGTTTCTATGTTATACAGATTTGACTTAGAATAAGGCCCTTTTGGTTTTCTTTTTCCCCTGCATTTAGTGATACAGTTCATGAGTTTCTTATGGGGTCAGTCTATCCAATTTGTTCTGAAATGTTCAGATTGGCTTTGCAGAAATGTCAACAAACTTTGATCAAAAATGACTTTATGAGACCATGTGATTAATGTTTTCATTACAGTGTATTGGGAATTAAGGATGAATGAATGTCCTACCCCAAAACTCTGATTTCTGAATCCATTGCTTCACTTAGGAGCCACATTTTCTTTTATTGGCTGCGTGAGCAAACCCCTCGGTGGGAGCATCCTGCTCTGCCAGACATGGAGCACTGTTCTGCACCAGGGTCCATAGTCACGTTTGCTCACTCATTCGTGACCTTGCTCTCAGTTGTAATATTTTGTATTATCATCACAACTTTAATAGTTCTATGAGCTTCTTTGAGCCACTGATTCACACTTTTGAGATTTAAAAATGAATACAACAAAATCATAACACATATATACATTTCCTGACATATAGATAACATTCAATGAGATAAAGAAAGGATAGCTGAAATATTCCACTAAAAGAATATCTTAGGTGAGCTGCTAACATAATCCTTATAGTACTTGTGAGACCTTTAAGCATATAATAGTTATCTAAAATCACATAATTTTTATGATTTGAAAATTCACAATTATCTTTCATTTCAAATCTGTGAAATGCATGTGAACATGACTGCTTCAGCACGTTTTCAGTTGAAACCATCACATCACCTGTAGACCATGTGCAAGACCACTGGGAAGTATCAGGGCCCGTGGAGCACTCTTGGAGAAATCCTTCCCGAGTGGCAACCTCAAGCTCAAGTGTGCAGTCCTTGAACTCTCCCTGACCAGCAGTGTTTGTCTTCTGCATCCATCTGTGACCTTTCCACAATGAGGCCACTGGGCTCAAGCTCAAAGAATTGCCCCCAAATTCTTTGAATGTGTCTGGTGTTTTGTACATGCTCTTCTTCATGTGACACGGTTTCCCCTTCCCACTGGTCCATATGAAAATACATGAGGAACGTCCATTTTCCACCTGGGAGGTACGGATTATAAGGCCAAGAGCGACATGATCTCCTGCCTTCACATTCATAGGGACACTCTGGTGAGACTTATTGTAACCCAGGGGTCTGGGCCAGAGGAAATTGCCAGTGTCATCACTTTGCAATGCACTATATGGTCCCTATAATCTTGAGTATTCTTCCTATCTGAGCTGTGTGCTGCCTGGTGGGGTTTCCAGAGAGGGCCCCTTATCAACCTCCATACAATGCTGGGGACTAATGGGCAGTCCTTGCTCCTTATGGTCATAGCTGAGGGGTCAGCTACCAAGAGTTTCATCGTTGTTCATCTGGGAGGTTCATTGGTCCCTCCTTCACATAGACCCGTCTGAGTCTACTCCATCAGCTGTCCAGTCATCCCTGGACATGACCAAATTTTCAATGAGTCCTGGACTCTGGGATTCCACTCTAGCGAGCCTTCAGTGCTCACAGAATCAAGCCCAAAGTCCTCTGTATAGCCTTCAAGGCCTCCACCACATCTGGCATCCAGCCTTCCGGCACTGGGTGTGTTTCCTGCCCTCCCAGCCCCTGACTCCTCCTCATGCATGATGCCGTCAAGTCTCCAGACGTTTGCCTCCAAATCTTTCTGGCTCCTCCTTCTAGAACAAATGCGCTTCTGCTGGTTATCCCAGCACAGATACTGTCTTCTGTGTGAGCTCTCTGCAGATTCCTACCAGCATGGTCTTTGAAGTCTGACAGACCTGAGTTCCAGTTCCAGATCTGACTCTTACTCACCATATGACTTTACATTTTTAATTAAACCCTTCTGTGATTTAGTTTTTCTGCCTGAATAATAGGGGCAAAAATTCCTTTGCTAGAAGGATATTGTCAAAAATCAAGGCAGCCATGGCTTTAAAGTGCCCAACACAGATATTATGCTTGATGCTCACTTCCCTGCTCTGTCTGTTCTCTGATTCTTTCAGCAGGTGGATTTCATGTCTGTTCGGTGCCCATTTAATTTTCTTCATAATCTTTTATACATAAATTTGTCTTCTGCTTTAAGCTGTGAAATTTATAAGAATAGGAAACATTTTCTTTGTTTCCTAGTTCCCCTTGGTGCCTAGTTTAGAGCAGGGGCTCATTAAATGTCTGTTTACTGGAACTGGATCTTCTGTGAAGTTATATTTTTATATACGTTATATATGTGTGTAATTTATGCATTCACCTTGGAAAGCAATGAAAATGAATACAGAAGAGGGAGTTGCTATTTCAGCAAAAGGCATTATATATCCAGAATAACAGACTCTAACTTTTTTAGTATGCATGGCGCTATGCAGAGAGCAGGGAGGGAGTCAGCTTCCTGTCTCGCAAGAGCAAAAGAAAAAATGAGGTGATAAGGTGGACAGGCATGTTGGAAGAAAAAGAACATGCTATTGAGAAGACCCTCACCCCAAACCTTCTCTGCAAAACATCAGTGCCCCTCTGGACGAGGAAAGGGCAGGGGTGCCACGTGAAAACACCTCTCTTTCAAACTAATCTTAGACATTAATGGTTAAAGGAAGACAGACACACACACACATATACACACAACTGTTTTTCTTCACAGGATTAGCGATGCTTTTACCCGGTGCCTGATTTCCCCAACCATGTGCCTATGTGATGATCCTTTGCCACACACAAGACTGTCATTGTATATTCATTCATTAGAGATAATGATTTTGAATTTCTGTCCCCACTGACCTGTGGACAGATGGCAAGCATGAATGCCACGTTTATCTGGCCACATGATCGGCTCCAGCAGCCCCCTGACGGGTCTGATCACCCAGTGGCCACTGCATTGCAGACCTCCGCTTTTCTCCTCTGCTCCTGGGGTGCTGCCAACTGGGTGCACTTAATGTGAACTTCTGCAGAAGGGGGCCCTTTTGGTCATGACCAATTTTGCTTTCTTTTCATAAGCATCCGATAAATGTCAGGACTGCTTAGAGCTAAGCATTTCAGATGGCAATAAAAACGATTTGACGTTCTAGATTGGTAGAAGCATTACTCAGTTCCAAATAACTATAGCTCCTGTCTCTCCCTTCTGTCCCCCTCTGTCTGTTTAATGCATAAGTGTTCAAGCAAAGCATAGAGGTTGAACGCCAGTGTTGCATTTGTGAATCATACCTGCTGAAGGTTTGAATAAATTTAAAGATCTGATTATAATTCTTGGCGAAAGTAACTCATGGTGGACCTATTTAGTGAAAAACGAGAAAACCACTAATTGGATTGCATAAGACAGATCGTTTTCTGTGGTCATTACTTTCTTTTAACCAAAATTGTTTCTCTGAGCAAAAAGACTTACAATAGGGTAGTTTTAATGAACCATTTCCTCTATTGCCTTTAAACAGATATTTCACTATGCTAAACTTTAGAATCAGCTTTTTATAAATGAATAAAATAGATCAATTTTGACTTAATCATCAATTGCAAAGTCTCTTTCAAGGACAGTTACACTTAGGGCTTCTGGCAATTGCTGTTATTTCGTGATTTCATTCAACAAACAATTTCTATGTATAAAATTCTAGCACAGTACTTGACCTCTATATGTCAAGAGAGTTTTCCTTCTTCCAAGAAAGATGGACTATCTTTCCAACTTCACCAGTAAGAAGAAAAAGGTCAACTGAGTTCAGACATCCCCACGAGAGGTTTTAGAATTCATTTTCTCCCATTAACGTGCTACCAGTAACGATCTCTTTTACAGTAATCTTATTTTAAAACTGGGTCCTGAATGTGTTGGAAAACTTTGGTGGATGATCTATCCTGCTATTCTAACTCCTCCTCTTTTCTGTCACCATTGTGACCCAAAATGTTCCCCCAGCTCAATTCAGCATACACATGTCCTTTAAAGCACAGCAAAGCTCTGCATCCTTTCAGTCAGATGGCACACTCCTTTAGAGACCTCTCACCATTTGTATTTTTCTAAGTTCCTGGGTAGATTAACTCCCTCTCTACGTACCCAGATTCTCGCCATGCTTTAAGATTCATCTCGGGGACCACTTGCTCCATTTTCCACACCCCTCCCCCCAGGCTTCTCTTGGCACTGGGTTCTCCCCTCCTCACTGGTCCTGCCTCTGTCCCTCTTTAATTTCTGCAAACGCTTTTTCTCCAGCTAGTGGACTCACTCTGTACCTACCTGGCATCTTGCTGCTCCTCCCTGCAGGACTACACGGATCAAGTTCATAGACTGGCCCTGCTATATCTTCTAGCTTCCGTTTTTTTCTTACTAATATATTTTATTGTTTTAGAACAGTTTTAGATTTCCAGAACAATTGAAGAGATAGTGCAAGAATTCCCACATACCCTGCTGCCCGATCCCTCCACCACTAACCTTTAGCATTAATAGGGCACATGTTGTGATTAATGAACCAATATCAATATCAAATTTTTAACTAGAGTCCACAGTTTATTCATATTTCCACGGTTTTCCCCTAGTGACTCTTTCTCTCCCATGATGCTATCCGGGACACCACATTACATTTTGGTTCTTCTTAGCTAGGACAGTTTCTCTCTCTCCTTGTTTATGGTGACCTTGACAGCTTTGAAAACCTTGGTCAGATATTTTGTAGGAGGTTCCTTTAGTGGGATTTGCCTGAAGTTTCATCTCACAATTGAACTGGGTTTGTGGGTTATCAAGAGGAAGATCACGGAGGAAAGGTGCCATTTTCGTCACTTCGTGTCAAGGGCACATACTATCAACATGACTTCTTTTGATGTTGACCACCTGGCTGCGGTAGGGTTTCTCAGGCTTCTTAACTTGAAAGTTACTCTTTTTGCCACACCCACCCTTCGCATATTGTACACATCAGAAGGAAGTCATTATATACAGCCCACACCAGAGCAGTGGGGAGTTAATGCTTCAGCACCTTGAGGGAAGTGTCTATACCAGTCTACACCAGTGAATTATGTTCATAATTTGTACCAATTAATTCTTTTGTGCAGGATATTTGCTTCTTCTCCTCCTGGCTTGACATGCTCCAGGATCATTGTCAGCATGACATCTTTTCTGATCCAATCATGGTGCTGGGTTCAGAATCGGCGGTCCGCCCGCCTTTGGCATCTGTGCCCTCCCCATCCTCTCAGTGACCCACCTCTACAGCACCGCTCATGATGAGCTGGCATAGCTTACAAACCAGAGCTAATGCCTGTGCACGCAGACAAGGCTTTTCATTGCCTGGCATTGCTACCTTCTCATTCTCATCTTCGCCCACCTCCTTACCCAGGCACTATCTTTCATCCAAACCGAATGAAGTGCCATTCCACCCAGAGCTGCACACTACTTCAAGTCTCTGTGTCTTTCCACATACTCTTCTTTCTGCAGGGAATGCCCCTCCCCTCCTTGTCCACCTTTTAAGCCTTAAAATCAGCTCAACCTTCTCCTCCTGCAGGAAGTTTTCCTGCACCAGTCGAATTAATTCCTCCTTTGTGCCATAAATCTTCTTGGTAGATTCCTATAGCACTATACTTGTAAAGCGGTATTTTCATTATTTGTTCTTGTCTATCTACCGATAAGATTCTGACTTACCTATCTCTTTATTGTCAGTATCTAACACAGCATCCGAATATGTGACTTTTCACGCGTGTACCTCCAACTCTCCCACCAGCCTGGAGAGCAGGCCTGGACTCACTATTCTCTAGCGACCTCCTAGAGAGCAGGCACCTGCACTCACTGTGCTTGCCTAGTAGCTGAAGGTTCACCTATCCATGGTAGGTCATGAACACCTCTTATGTACTCTACTGGTTGACTAATAGTCAGGGAGAAGTCCTGGGGTGGGATCTTCCTTGAATGAAGGGATGTTCCAAGTGCCCAAAGAGCTCCTGATCACAAACAAGCCATTGAAATAAGCAGCTGCTGCATCTGAAAGTTGGTTGTGGTTGCAGAAAAATGTCGACCATCTTCTGATACTGAGACAGGAAAGCGGCTCTACAATCAAACATAATTGGAAGATTACAGGAGCTCAAAATTGCCCTGTAGCAGAAATCTCCTTTATGCTCAGCAGAGAAACCTGGGCATTGATTTTTATTTTTCATCTCTATGTGAGGAGTCTCTTAAAGATAATCACATTTCATTGAGAAGATGCAATTGCAGATTTTCTCATTAAACAAATACCTCAATGGACATTCAAAAAGAAGTCCTGCAATGGTGTCAGACAGAACATAGAAACCCCTCATTAGGGTAATTGAGTGTGGAAGATTGTTATGCCGAACTTCGTTTAGTCCTTGATTTTCCCCCTGCTGTTCAGGTATAAGCACTCCAGGTGTGCAGTCACTGGGCCAAAGCATCTCATAAAATAGGCCATTGGTCTTTCTAAAGGCATGGAGAACTAAGCAATTCATGTCCCTACATTTACCCAAGCAATGATATATTTTCTTTAAAACAGTATATCCTCCTCACTCTTGCATACTACCTGTGGGGCTACAAATTGCTACAGCCTTTGTAGACAGCAAAGTTCAAGGTTACATAGCTGAAAAGTGGTGACAAGTCCCTCTGCTTTCAGATCTGGTGTAATCAGGAGTGAAACAGAAGTCCTCTTGGCTTCTTCTGATGAAAATAGGTTCACACTGACGTCAGATAACATCATCTAGATTTATGGTTCCATTCAGAACGTTTTATTGAGCAATTTCTAGGAGGCAGACATTGTTCCAAATCTGGAAAGATGAATTAAAATGAAATGCAAACCACAGAACAGAAATAAAAAATGTTTGCAAACCTGTACTTGAAAATGGACTTGCACCCCAAATATATAATAAACCCTGAGAACTCAAAAATAAGAGGACAAACAGCTCAATAAAAATGGACAAAATCCTTAAACACTTCCCAAATAAGACACCTCACTAAAAATCACACGCTAAGGTGTTCAACATCATTAGCCATCAGGGAGTCAGAAATGAAAAACAGTAAGACAACCACACACGCTCTCCATGGACTGAAATGCCAAGACTGAAAACAAGTATAAAAAATGTTGATGAGGCTGTGGAGTAACTGGAATGCTCAGATACTGCTGGTGGGAATGTAAAAGTGTACCCACATTGAGGAAAACAGGTTAGTAGTTTTTCAAAAAGTTAAACACACACCATCACCTCTACTCCTAAGTATTTCCCCAAGAGAAATAAAAAGATGTCTACAAAAAGACACATTCAAATACTCACAGCAGCTTTGTAATAGCTGAAAAATCAAAACAACCCAAATGTCCATCAATAAGTGAATGAGAAATAAACTGTGGTTCATTCATATGATAGACTATTTCTCTACAACAGAAAGGAATGAACTATTGATGCACACAACTTGGATGAATCTCAAAGTTATCACGCTGAGAAAAAAATATGCGAGGCAAAAAAAAGCATATCCTGTAGGATGCCATTTACATGAAATTCTAGAAAATGTAAATTAACCTGTAGTGACAAAAGCCAATCAGTGGTTTTCTGTGAAGAGAGAGATGCAAAGGAGCAAGAAGAGTGAGTGCTCTGTATCTTGATTGTGGCAGGTGCAAAGTCAAAGTCATTAAACTCTCAAGGTAATTGAACTGTGTCCCTTACATGTTAATATTTATTGTACATAATTATAACTCAAAACAGTAGATTAAAATGAAATAGAGAGATAAGCAGGCACTTACACTGGGCTACAGTGAGGCCTGTCAGCTCAGAGGAAGGAGGGGTCAAACCCGCCACCCAGGTTCTACCTGTGCGCCTGCTCAACCTTGGGTCAGGGGACTTCGGAGATTCTTAAGAGGGTCCATCCTGTCTAAGATAAGAACTTGATCAACAGCAGATAAGTCTGTTTTTTGGTTTGTTTGTTTTTTTTCTTTTTTCTGTGTATACAACAATATCTCAGGATAGGAAGGACTCTTGGACTGGGAGTTAGCAGACAAGGGCCCTTTCAGGAGCTTTTTGCATGACCTTTAGTAATAACTTTTCCTTCCCTGGGCCTTAAAATCAAATCTACAAAAGGAGGGCATTGACCTGGAGTCCAAGGTGATAAGACAGATTTGCTATAATCTGGACATTTCAATAAAAATTTTGGCTTTCTTGCTTTGGCTTTCAGCAGATTTTTTTCTCAGTGCTTATCATGTGCCAGGCACTTGCTTGCAGTGGGGATAAAACAGTGAAGAGTACAAATTCCTTACTCTGAGGTCTCTTTCCTTCTAGTGGGAAGAGACAACCAACCAGGCCACTGAAGACGTATTTTACCACACAGTGATGTGAGGAACGAAGAACAGCAGTGTGAGGTGGATGAAGCAAGTGGGGAGAGGTGTACTACTGGACATGAGGAGATGGGGGAGCGTTCCCCCGCCTCTGTGACGGAGACCAGAGCAGGTGAGCCCTGGATAGCTAAGAAAAGCTATTCTGGGTCAAGGAAGCAAGAACCGCAAGTCTCTGAGGTGAGGATACACACGGAGCTCCAGGAAGGGGGCCAGCGCTGCTGGAGAGGCGGACAAGAAGGATGTGGCCAGACGAGCAGTGAGAAGTCCAGTGAGGGTCAGTTTACATTAGGCCCTGCGGCAAGAAATTTCATTTTATTCAAAATGAAATGGAATAACAATGGGGAATTTAGATGAGAGAATGGATACAACCTGACTTAGGTAGCATATTAGTTTTTCTAGGGCTGCCAAACTTGTTGGCTTAAAGCAATGAAAATTTATGCTCTCAGTTCTAGAGGCCAGAAGTCCAAAAGTAAGGAGTCAGCAAGGCAATGCTCTCTCCTGAGGGCCAAAGGGAAAATCCTTCCTGTCTTTCCCAGCTTCCGGGGCCCCAGCAACTCCTTGGCTTGTGGCGACATCACTCTCATCTCATCACCTTCTCCTTGGTGTGCCTGCCTCCCCCTGTGTCTTCTAAGAACACCTGCCATTGGATAATCCAGGATGATCTCACTTCTGGATCTTTAACTTAGTTTAATCTGCAAAGACTTTTTTTTTTTTCCTAAATAAAGTAACATCACAAGGTCTGCATTTGAGGACATAGACACATCATTTTTAGGTGACCATTCAGCTTACTCCACATGGTAAAAGAACCACACTATGTTTTATGGAGAGCAGTCTGTAGGAGGACAAGAACGAAAGCAGGGAGACCAGGTAGGGGGCTCATGCACTGATCCAGGTTAGAGATGCTGTGGCTTGGGCCCGGATGGTCAAGTAGAAGTCATGGAAAAGGACACACATATTTCAAACATACAGCCACATTTAAGTGAGACCTAGGAGGGAAGGAGAGGTGACAAAGTTTCTCCAAAGATGGGATGAAGTTAGCATTAACAGAGATGAAGAAGGTAGCTTTGGGAAGAGTGTGTTTGGGGGAGTGTAGGAATCTAGTTTTGGATATATATATATAGTTTTCCCCTATTAGATACCAAAGTACCAAAGTAGTAATGTTAAGTAAGTGTTGGATCAGTCTGGAGTTCACAAGAGAGTTTCATACTTAAATATATGAGTAAAAATCAGTAAGTCCTCAGGGGGGACAGGATGAATTACCAATGGAGTGAGCGTAGATGGAAAAGAGAAGGTAAGAGCCCGGTGACCTCAGACCCTCCATCATGGAGCAGTCGAGAGGAAGAATGAGAAAGCAGAAAAAGGGGCGGAGAAGAAATAGCCAGTGGCTGGAGAACCATGAGCCAGGATTTGGATGGAAATCTGTCAGAATCCAATCTCCTTTTCCAACACCACATTAGGGGAAATAACTGTGGCTTATAACTCCCAGTCTCTCCACTGGCTATCACAGGACGAGCACAGAGCAGGTGTCAGTCATGTACTGGTTTATGATGGATGAGAAGGATCCCCATTAGGGTATCACGTAGGCTGGGGCCTCTTCAATGAGGACACCCAGTGCGGCTGGAGGAACTGCTAGAAAAGGAGCAGGACATAAGGCAGGACCTTGACTTCTTCCACTAGCTGAAATGATGCTGTGCCTCAAGTTGGCTTTTCAGGAAGCTGTCAGCCACCCCAGGCTGTCCCAGACTGAATGACTACAAAGAAAGCCAGTTAGGTAAAGAAGATGGCTTCCCAGTATATGGCATGGGGGAAATAAAAGGCAAAAAAAGGGGGAAAGAAAGAGGGGAAGTGTGAGCATCCTGAGGAGAAAGGCGGGTTCAAGGGAGAGGAGGAGCCCCGAAGAGGAGTGAGCTGGACATGAGAATGGGGGGTTTGGCTGGGCTGCTGGACTCTCATTCTAGCCTACACTTTTCTGTACCTCCGTTTTCCTGCTGGTCCATGGGGCTGAAGGAACCCTGCTTTTCTCATGACTTCATGATGAGGATCGAAGAAGATAATGAAAGTGGGAGGATCTTGTGAATGAAAGGCACTGAGACCAGGAAGAATCAATGGCAGTAGTTTGGAAACGGAGAATCTGCCATTTTGAGAATGCTGCTCTTGCTGTGTCCCTCTGGCTTGGTACCACAGACAAAGACAAAGTTCCTAATCTGTGTCAAGCTCTGTGTCCAGCTTTGGAGGAACCAAGAAGAACAAGGCAAGACCCTGACTTTTGACTAAAAGTAATGGTGGGTTGGGCGGGGCAGGGCAGCTCAGCTTACACGTGTCTTGCACACTTCTGATATTTATTGAGGGCTTCCTATGTCGGCAATTACACTGTTGTAGGCTGAGAGAATATAGCAAGGAAGAGTGGAGTTATCTCTGTATCCCAGGCTGCGGGAGGACATCTTTCTGGAGCTGAATTAACCTGAGCTATGGAATATTGGCAGTTTGGATATCACCCGGGAATTTATAAAAATGCAAAATCTCCGGGCCCTCCCTAGACTGATGCTCAGAATCTGCACTCTAACAGATCTCCAGGTGACTCACATGCAGAGGCAATCACAGTCTCGACATTGGGGATGGGATGATTGTTTGGGTGAATTGTAGGATGTTTAGCGGCATCCAAGGTTTCTACCCACTAGATGTCAGCAGCATCCCCGCTTCAGCTGTGAAAACTAAAAATGTCTTCAGACATCATTCAAGTGTCCCTGGGGAAGCAAAATCATCCTGCCATTGAGACCTCTAGACTGGAGCAGGGCTTTTCAAAACGTGGTCCTGGACTGGTAGCCTCAGAACCTGGAAACTTGCTAGGAATGCAGATTCTGAGACTGCCCCCCAGCCACCAGCCAGACACACTGACTCTGAAACTCAAGAGACAGATGGGCCCAAGGTGATTCTGATGAGCACTGAAATGCATTGGAGCACTGGCTCTCATTCCTGAAGGCACAGATGTTTAGAAAACTATAGAATATCTGGTCACACTCCAAACCAGTTACATCAGATCTCTAGGAGCAAGTGACCCAGGTGACGTAAACACACAGCCCAAACTGAAAATGGTCACGACAAATGTAGAGGAAGGGATTCGCCCTTGCTTACAGGGTAGCCAATCAAAGAACACCAGAAGTCACACCTCCTAACTCCCTGGTCCAGGGGCCTTTCCTCAGTAGGAGGATGACGAGGTGATAGACAGCCTCTTGAACTGGCTCCTGAGGAATTCCACTCCCACAAAGCATGTTTAGACACATCTTTGATCCAGGGTCCTGGGCCATGCAAAATACTCTCATTTCTTAGATCACCCGAGACACATTGCCCCAGGGGGGCTTCACAAATAGGTTGGGGGGAATTCACAGTGTTCATGGATTTCTGGACCCCAGCTGAGAATCCTGCAGATCTTCCCTTCTCTGCCTGCTGTCTCTGCCCCTAACACCCTGAGGTCAGAACATTTGCTGACTTCTTTTCACAGGGCTCCATAGGTGATGTTGTCCTATCAGGAAACACCAGAAACGTCAACACTCATATAAAAGTGTTTGTCGCAGGTGATAACCCACATAGTCACTCAAGCACCACGGGACAAAAATAGGCAGAAGGAGCTTTTGAAATTCTTTAGGGGGAGATAGGCAGTAAGTGGGCTTCACACTCTTTCCTCAGCATCCTCACACGCTGTTTACAACGAGCCCAGAATACGGCTCCTGGTGAAGCCAGACATTGTCCATGGAGAGCTCTCGTGTTCTGTCACGACCCGAGCCCAAACAGCTCGCAGTCTGCTCATGTCTATCATCGGAGCAATCATCACAATCTTTCTGTGGAGAGGGGTTTAGCTGCACTTCACAGCCGTGGAAGCTGAGGTTCAGAAACATCTTATTCCTCCTATTCAGTTGGTCAACGTACTGAGGGCTGACTTGAGGCTTTGTGGCAGCACGGGGTGAGGAGATCGTTTTGGCCAACCTTCATAGAGCCTATAGTCCAACGCGAAGGTCAACAGATAAATAGTGTGGCCTGGGTTTGTGCCCATTACTTACTTTGGTCTCTCAGCCAAACCTCTTCCATAATCTGCTCTGTGATGTTGGGGTTGGGAGCCTGTAAACCACATGTCCCAGAGTCCCTTGCCAGCTGGCTTCCTGTTAGCTTCTGGCCACAGGAGGGATCAAGGAGATGCTTCAGGTTTTTCCAGTTCTGACAGCAGCAAAGGAGAGCTCCAGTCCCTCAAGTTGGTGACAGTGCAAATGCCAGCCCTGTCTATACACTGCGCTCTGAGCTCCAGCCACCCAGGCATCGAGGTCCCAGTGCCACCTGTGACAGTGGTCTCCCTCCCTGCCTCTTGCAGCGGTCTAAGCTCCAACTGAGTGGGCCTCTCTTGGAGGTGCCATGCCAGACATGTGGCAGCTGCTGGGAGGTCAGAGCGCTACTCCACAGGCCCCTTCTCTACACTTCTGGGTCCTGGTAGCTGCACCTCTTCCCTTTCATTCTCCCACCCCTAGGGCCAGTGGTGGCTCCCTGAAATCACAAATCTCTGGGCTAACTCAGCCTTGATTCTTAAGAAGCCTCTGTCTTCCACACCTGTGTAGCACATCTCCTGTATTAAGTCCCTTCCGTGTGGAGTGACCTATTATGGTTTCCAGGTCCTGGCTGGACCCCGACTAGTCCAGGTAAGCTGAATGTGGGGGAGTCTTTGGGAGGTGATAAAGCGGAGAAGTGGAGAATGATCAGGAGATAGTGGTGGGCGGTGGGGTGGGGTGGGGAAGAGAGGAAGAAGAGTGTGGCAGAAAGAAGGAACAGCAGCATATGCAAAGGAGTGTGAGAGAAGGGGAGGGGAGGCCTGCTGTGGGGGGCCTCATAAGAACCCGGGGCGCCGGGATGTGCCAGCCTGTCCTCGAGGTGTGCAATGTGCAGCAGAGGCTCGCACACAGGTCTTGTCAAAGACGTTGGATCTTATCTCAGGGGGTAATGGAGAATCATTAAAGGATTTTAAAAGTGGGAGAGGTAGGTGACGTGATTTGTATTTGAAAAGGCCATTTTGTGGTGGCGTAGAGACGATACTGAAGAGAGGCTCAGTGAGCACAGGAAGCCAGTGAGCAGGTGGGTGTGGCAGTTCCTCCAGAAAGAGAGAGGGAGGGATGGGCCACCAGTGTGGGGCCCTTCACTTTGTGACTTGGCGTTAGTCCTTCCCTTTCCCCACCAACCAGAGCATGCATTCCTCGGCTGGGGTGTGAACCCACAGGGGCCCCCTGGGTGGGCACCAGGGAGTTGCAGAGCCCCCGAGACTGTTCACAAATGGTTGGACTTCTGTCCACATATACCCTCTGCCCCCCTGGGAGTGGGTCCCTAGCTCTCAAGGCATTCCCTCAGCGGTCAGTTGTCTCAGAGGTTAAAATCACGGCCCTAGACAGCCTTGGAGTGCAGTTACAGCTCACACTCCCAATGATTCCACATCCTGTGCTTTTCCTGGGAGTCATGCACTTGTCTTGTGTCCCCAGTGGCTATGAAGGGTGAGTGAGGAAGAGGAGGGCATGCCGACCCAATCCTGGAGGCAGATTGCTGTCACCTGGAGCTGCTCTGAGCATAGGTGGCAAGTCGAGGCCTGTCACTGTGTGTCTTCTGAGTGGAAGGTTGGAGGGCACCGTTTCACTAGAATATCACAACAACTCAGAGAGGCAACAGATGAGGGGACAGACGTTGACCCTGCTTCATCAACTGTCCGAAGGCTCCCTGTGGCCACACACAACCCTGCTGTCCTGCCCCAGAGGGGCAACTGGTGGGGACCAGGGAGCTCTGCAGTTTGCCTTCCTGGGCCACACCCCGCCCTCCTCACCTCTGGCCTGTGTGTCCTCTCACGGCCCATTCTTTCTCCCCTCTCTTCCGACAGAACTGTGTTTTCTCTGGGAAAACAAAATCTAAAATCAGGCTCATTCTCCATCTAATGAATTGAGGTCAGTGGGTCCCATCTCCAAAGGGAAATGTAGCTTTACTCTGCAGCAAGCCTGGAAATGTCGTTCCTTTCCGTGAAAGTAGGTCAGGTACCAGCATGTCTTAGGGGCTGAGGTCCTTTCACGGTGCCCTCTATGTCCCAGCAGTCTGGGCAGCTGCTGCCCTGTGTCCACACCCACCCCAGACGCAGTCCAGCCCGAGGCTGCATCCTTTCCCCGGGCGGATGGCACAAGAGACAGATGCCTCTCCTGTGACTCCCGCATGCCCCATCTTGCTGGGATTTTTCAAATTTCTCTGTGGAAGCTCTTTACGGTCTGTGACCCTGGCCACAGATTTATGAGGGGCCTGGAGAGCAACAGTCCAAGGATGCGTTTTCTCTGCTTTCAGTCGGTAATTTATTTTTAAATGATCTTTCTGTTATTTATGGGTCTCGGGGACTCTGGTGGCTGGGGTGAGCTGCATCTTATCAGACTGGTAAAACTCACCAGATTAAAAAAGAGCTCTCACGTTTTATCAAAAGGAGGATTCAGAGAGGGTGTCTTAGAAGTGCAGCTGGACTGGGACGTCTCCTTTTGTCCTTGAACTGCGATGTGGCTCAGGGCAGAGCATCCGGGCCTCAGAGCCCAACACAGCAGGGTCAGGACCTTTCCCCAGCTCCTCAGTGAGCAAGCAGCTGAGGCAGGACCCTCACGGCCCCCTGCCTTGTAAAGTGGGGCTCAGGACACCCACAGCAGACACTTAGGGTGATGATTAGTTAGGGGAGACCAAATATAACGTCTGTCATATCTATGTAATAAATGCCACCTACGTGATTTTTGTTACCTTCCTTACCTGGCTCTCAGTTCTCCCGTGGGAACACACAACTCGAAACCCATATAAAGATAGTCATGTTTACATGGGGTTTTAACACTCAAAATACAAATCTAAACCATAAAGTGGCTTGGAATCCCAAATCCCGGTGTTCAAATAACACCCAGAGGTAACGGGGTAAGGTTGGCTGTTTCTTTCTCTCTCTCACTGAAATGAAGATCCGCTGCTACTCCAGCATAATTACAGTTTAGCGGGCCCTTGTCTGAGGCTGATGATTTTCACAAGTACACAACTGTCTATTGTTCTCCTGTAGCTCGTTACCATGGCGATCTAATTAAAGCAGCATCCCATGCTGCCAGCCCATAGGTAGGGGCTGAGTGTGCAGCTCCTAGCAGCCAGGGGCGTGCGGCCTGTCCCTCCTGAGACCCTTCTCCAAATTCTAAAATGAGGGCTGGCTGTCCAGGATGTGACCCAGAAAAAGGTTTTCATTTTGTGAAACGAGCTGCGAGTTACATGCCAATCTGTCTGCGTTTTCTGGAGGGAAGATGACGAGAGAGGTGCTGCAGCTTTGCTTTGTGACCTTGGGGAGGTTGCTTAGTATGTTCCATTCTCAGCTTTGTCACGTACAACCAGACAATACTTGCTGTGCAGAGGAAAGGTCTGTGAAAGTACCACAAACAAAAACGCAAGGGACGGAGCATCGCCTCCGCTCTTCCTCTTGATCTCTTTCCAATGGCAGGAACGCAGTGGGGTTAGGGAGAGAACAAGGACTTTATGTCTGACACACTCAGGTCCAAGGCGTGGCCCGAGGCAGTGGGTGAGTGCACTCTCTGGATTGTCACCTAGTCTATAAATGGGGACAATAGTAGCCAACTCATATGGTTACGATGATGCAGTAAGATATGTAAAGTGCTTGGCACAGGCCTGGCCTACAGTAGGACCTCAACAAATGCAGTCACTGAAAGGACAGTGAGTGCTCCCAGCCAGTGGCCACCGGGAAGGGCACAGGTGTGCCATGTGGTGAGGGTAAGAGCATGGGCTCTGGAGGAATTCGTGTTCAAATCCCGGGCAAGTCACTTTGTATCTTGAGTCTTGTCTGTGAAGTGGGAATAATAAGTGACGGAGCTGGGGCTATTTGAATGACAAAGTGCACACCTCCAAGCGACTTGACACTGAATCAGAGGTTAATTATCATTGTCTTGATCTGACAGTGCCCAGAGTGCAATAAGCTTCTTCACTCTTGGGATACAGTGCTTGGCCCTTATATCATGAGCATGTTCCCATTTCATGAGCACTTTCTAGGTGCCAACATTCACACGGGTCCTCTTCTTTAATCCTCTCATCCGTTCTGCGGCGTGAGTACTATTTGACACTTCAGTTTCCAGAAGGGCGGACACAGATGGAGAGAGATAAGGTGATTGATTGCTCAAGGCATGCTGCTCCTCGGAAATGAGACTGGGATTTGAGGGGAGGTGGCTACCCCCAGCTTATGCTTTTTCTTAACCACTGTTCTCTGCTGCCACTCATGGGACTGTCACTGAAAACATGTGAGGTAGGCACCCAGATTCCCATTGAAGTGGGTGACTGGACAGATCTAGAGAAAGGCAAGGCTCTGCACAGGGCCCAACAACTAGTCAATCATAGGGACAGGACTTCGTGGTGCCCTTCCCCTATCTTGATGCCCTACACCAGCCCTGCTGAATATCGAGGATAGTGGCAAACGATCCAATTAGTCACTGGCCATGCCTTGCCCCCTCGCCTCTCCTGCTGCCTCCGCTGGCATTCCCCCGGTGCTCTATGAGTCGGGCAGTGTAGTACAGACATGTGCTACTGATTATTTACAGGGCTCATCAAAGGCCCGATCTCTTCCCTTGTAGGCAGAACAGCTCAACACCTCGTCCACCCACCACAGCCCTCATTTCCTTTTTTATGAAGATTAGGGAGCAAAAACATTTCAAAGGCTACCAATTAAATGGACCTCATGCCCGTAACCACAGCGCACCTTTGGAGAGCTGGGCGTTGTAGTCAGCAACTGATGGGCCAACACGTGTTCTTTACGATCCTGCAGTTCTTTTCCCAAGACGTTTACTGCTTTCCCTCAGTTCCTGACGTTCTGTGTCCTGCCCAGTCCATCCAAGGGGCAGGGCTAAGGCTCCCTTTGGCATATTTCCAACTGGTCTCTGCTAAGCACTTGAGTCTGCCTACAGCCTCTGAATACCCTCAGGTCCAGGACAAGTACATGGCCCTGAAGTGGCAGCTTTAATGAGGAACACTGGGTTCTGTGCAGTTAATTGCTTACCTAAGCTTGACTGTCCTCTGTCCCCCAAATATCTTATGAAACTTCTCTTTCTCTCTGTCCTATCTCCACTGCCCTTAGTTAAGACTCTCCTCTGAGATATGATAGTCTTATAAATAATCTTTCCTTCGCCAACTCTAGCTTCAAGCTACCCTATACAGATCACCAAAGAATCTTCCTGAGGTCATGGCTCTTTGTTACCACATTTAAAATCCTGTAATGACTTTTTATTGCCCAGGCTGCCATACAGAATATCGATGATGGGATCCTATTTTCCCAGGCCTGCCACTCCTTAACTTAAACTCTTCTTCCCAGTAACACTGAATAGCATGACGTTCCCTGTGCCCAATGAACCCTTTCTCACCTCCATACCTTTGCTCATATATACTCTGCCTAGGGTGCCCTTTCCATTCTTCTCACCACCCCTTCCATTTACTCTCAAACGTACAGCTCAGACATCACCTCCACTGGAAGATGACGCCACAGCCACCCACATGGACAGCCCCCACCCCTGTCCATGATTCTGTACATGTGTGGACCTCCTACACAGCATACAGCAGTTGATACCCTAAGGATATGATTTCTCATTTTTCTCCTCTGGAAGACTGATGCACTTTGGGTGATAACTCACTCATTTTTGTCGTTCTAATGTCTCATTCAGTTACTGGCTCAGAGTAGACACCCAGTAAAAGTCTGTGGATCTGAGCTAAGACTGAGTTGGCTCAGGGAAAAAGGAACAGCTGGCAGTCTGAGGAGAAGACCCTTATCATTTTGGGTGCAACTATATGTTTCATTGATCTGGAATTAAAAAAACAAGGAAGGAGTTCACACATCTCTGCTCCCTGGAGGCTGGTGTTTGACAAAACACTAGTGTGTGTGTGTGTGTGTGTGTGTATGTGTTTGTGTATAAAAGAGAGAGAGAGAAGGGAGGGAGATACTTTTATCATCTGAATCTCAACCAAGCAAGAATGGGCTGAGTCTTGCAGGATTGAGACCACATGTCTTAATGCATGTCTCAGGGCAGGAGGCATATTCCTCACCATTCCCGTTACTCTCCAGAGAAACGATGAAAGGAAGGGTCAGCATCACCCCCGCCCTGCCCAAAGGTAGCAGTTTTGGAGCTCAACTCAATACAACCAATGAATAAGGAGCATCTACTTTGAGCGGTCATGGGAAAAAGCCCTGAGAGACGGCAGTGAATCATCCTGGTCTCTGCCCACTGCAGTTCACAGTCTAGGTGCCGGATTGGAAGGAGGCATAGGTAATTATAGTACCGAATACATGGTGCTGGTGCTATGACCAAGGGAAATTCTGAGAGGCTGCAGGAGGCCTCCGAGTCAGACCATGTGGTCTACAGGAGGGAATTCCTGCAGTGATTCTCAAAGTGCTGTTAGAAATAAATGGTGTGCTATGCATCACGCTGCTTTGAGAGGACACAGAAAGTGGGGCTGCCCGGGGCACACAGAGAAGGGTCACTCACATGGCATTTTCCAGGCGCTTTTCAGATTCCCTAAGAGCTTGGTCTCCAGGCCACTCTCTGCAGCACAGTTATGGGTGATGCTAATCCAGGAACCACTCTGCAAAGTATGACCTAGGGACCGTTGCTCTTCAAGTAATGGGAGCATTTTGCGTGAGTTTTTGTGAAATAGAGTGATGGTGGGTGGTTTCCCCAGGGCTGCAGTGTTTGCTATGTCATATACAAGCTGTGTGACTTTAATGGTCTCCTGTGCTTCTCTGAGCCTCAGCCTCAGCTTCTCCGTAAGCACGGCATAGTCTAATGACCTCTGGGGGGATTTGATTAGCATCTTCTTCCAGCCAGTTGCTGAGCGGGAAAGCCCTCTCGACGTCAAGTCCCAGCTTGGGATGGGAGGAGAGCCTGAGATTTTGGACACTAAGATTTTTGGGCTGAGACTGGGGTGGAAGCGATTATTCCTGGAGTTCTGTGCTGGGTGGGCAGGCCTGCAACTCCGAGCCATTTCAGCTTGGATATCACCGCAGACGCAAGCCTCAGAATTACCCTGCAATGCACACAGGTCATGAAGCAATAAAACGCCTTTTAAAATGTCATCTGCTGAACTGCAGATTCCAACTAATAAATTCCCATGACCTGGAGGTACCTGGGGGTCAAACATTTGCAGTATGGGCCCTGGAGCTGCCCTGCTCCCTGGAAGATGAGCCGCTTTATGAGATCGCTGTTTGATGGTTACCATAGAGGCCAGCACATCCACGCTGGGTAAAGGGGGTGGGTGGGCAGAAACTCAGCAACATCTTGTCATTAGCCCATCGTTCCAGTGAATCATCTGTCAGCAGCCACAGCTTGGAGAAAACAGTGAGATGCAGTGGTCCAAAGGGCCCACTCTGTGATCTGTAGAACAACGTGATCTCCATCTGGGCCAGGGGACAGAGAGACAGGACTGGCTTGGTCCTTGGACAACAGAGGAAAGGAAAGCAGAGGAGGTTGTGAGAGCCAGGAGGAAACCCAGATAGAGTGGAACTTCTGACAGACCTGGGATGGAGCTAAGTCCGTTCACCGGTCTTACCACGCCTCACCTGTTGGGAGCTCCTGAAGCAGCCCACAGCCTCCTTAGCCAGGAGATGAAAGCGAGGCTCAGAGGGCTCTCTGCACTCTCCCAGAGAAGAGGTAGAACAGGAATTCTAGTCTGGGGCTTTCGGGCTCTTGCTGCATCTCTTGCATTTCCTTTCTGATGGCACCTGCCGGCACTGCAGCCGCTTCCCACACGCTCGGAATAGCTCACTCACATGGGCAAGAAGGAGGCCACTCCTCCCCAGGGTTGGGTGAACAGGTGGTGAAGGGAATGCCCTCCCCTAAGGCTTCACAGAGACAGTGTGACTTGAAGCAGCCTTGGAAAGAAGACTGGGTGGTAGGTGCACTTCGAGGGGAGAGGCATGGGGGTTACAAACAGGCAGAGCAGGGAGCCCAGGCCTGAGTAGGGGGTGTGCTGAGTCCAGAGAATAGCTATTTGGCAGGAGCACAAGTTTCCATGGTCTCCCTGCCAGGTTTCAGGCCTGTGGGGCCACACACAGAATTTCAGGACCTCCCCAAATCACCTTTCTGTGGCTCTCTCAGATGTCTCCCAGAATGACAGGTGTCCTTTCCACAACCTGACACCGAGGGATGCACCACTGTCTGGCCACAGTTTCTCTTCCCAGACACTCCCTGAATCGAGCTCCGAGTTCCAACCCACCGTGTCTTAAGACACCTTTTCCCTCTCACTATTCCTGCTTCCCATGGCCTGGCAAATCCCGCCTCCCCTTCAGCACCTACTTCAAACCCCACCGCCTCCAGAAAGTCCATCTGGATTGCCAAATTTCCAAGTGCTCTCCACAATCAACTACCAAATCAAAACAGCCTCTTCTCTCTTTCCAATGGCTATTGAAACTCGAAATAATAATACATACTTATTTGTATACAACATAGGGAATATATACAGAAACTGCTTTGTTCTTTTATGACTTTATACCATCCTTACCCACTAACCATGCAATCTTCAGTGTACTCACGTTGTGTAGAACACCAGGCCCATCTGGATCGGTGCATGTGACTGTGAAGACTAGGAAAAAGAAAAAGGAAACTGACCACATCTCATCTCAACGCTCAATATGGTATCATTGCAATGCTTTATATGGACCATAGAGAGTAATAGAATCAGCCCTCCATCGACGCTCAATTATTCCAATAATAGAACACAAACGTGAAAGCCCTGGCTTATTTTATCAATTGTGGCCTCGTGTGACACTAGAAAACTGCCAGCGTCTGTGTATTGAATGCAGGAACACATTCACTGCATGTACTCTTCCGTGTCTTACATTTGTTCTGCTCATGGCGGCTTCAGTTAGACCTACAGCTCTTTGGGGGCTGGGAGGCCAGGCTGCTCAGGGTCTGTCTCCCCCGTGGAACGAGGAGTCCTGGGGCAGTGCACACTCCATGCACTCAGGATGGAGTTCTCTTGCATTGCTGCTATAGAAGTTGGCTGACAAAAATGATCCCAGTGGTCCCTTCGAGTGGAAGTGACTAAGGTGTAGGGATGCATTAGAGTTTGCATGCAAATGTCTGTGGCTTACAGCTGACTTTGCCACAGGGAGATATTGATGGGGCCTTAAAAATAATGACCCAGCTCATTAATGGTGAATTATAACAGGGTTCCTGGAGAAGTCCTGAGGACCTTGTCATTCGGAGCATAAATAAGAAATGGGAGTGCTGGCTCGGCCTGGTACCGGGCTCTCAGCTTCTGCCCCAGGAGGTAGAAACACGGGTCACACTCCCTCAGTCTCTTATCTGTGACTTTGATGCTGCGAGGTCATTGGGCATAAGACCGGATGTGTGTGATCTCAGCCGCAGCACCACTCCTTTGTTCAGAGGTAAAATAAACGGGGTGAAAAGAGCCCACGATTTGGAGACAGAGAGACGCACCCCCTAGACTAAGGGTTTGACTTTAGGCAGGTTAGTTAACCTTTCGTCAGCTCAGTGTCCTCATCTTGGAAATGGAGATAAAAACGCTGACCACACAGGGTGTGAGGTGAATGCAGAGAGCTTTTAAAGGACACATGGACAGAGCCAAAGGGGGCAGGTTTCAGGGTGGGAGGCGGGCATGGGTGGGGCGGGGAGGCATGGGGGGATCAGAATGGAGACAACTGTATTTGAACAACAATATAAAAAATAAATTTAAAAAAATTTTTTTTAAGATTTTATTTATTTATTTTCAGAGAGAAGAAGGGAGAGGGAAATAGCAATATATGGTTGCCTCTCACATGGCCCTCACTGGGGACCTGGCCAGCAACCCAGGCATGTGCCCCGACTGGGAATCGAACCGGGACCATCTGGTTCCCAGCCCGCGCTCAATCCACTGAGCTACACCAGCTGGACCAAATTAAAAAATTTTTTAAAATTAAAAAATGGCCCGGCTGGTGTAGCTCAGTGGATTGAGTGCGGGCTGGGAACCAGAGGGTCCCGGTTCGATTCCCAGTCGAGGCACATGCCTGGGTTGCGGGCCAGGTCCCCATGAGGGCCATGTGAGAGGCAACCATACATTGCTGTTTCTCTCCTTGTCTTTCTCCCTCCCTTCCCCTCTCTCTGAAAATAAATAAATAAATTTAAAAAAAAATTAAAAAATGCTCCTAGCAAATAACAGGTGCTTAAGAAATGCTAGTCCAATGTGAAGAAGACTCCAAGTAAAGCCCACCTCTTCCAGGAAGTTTTTTCTGACTTGGCCAGCCCAATCGGAGCTCTCCCTCTCTCTATTTTCTTATGTTTGTATTGCTTTTGTGTTTTCAGCTAGAAAACTAGGTTCCAGGGAGTTCTTCTACTTACTATGACATTGGACCAGTGGCTGCAACTCTCGGCCTCAGTGTCTACATCTGTAACATGAGGTTAACAGTGCTGACTTCTCTGCTTCGTTGTAAAGATCAGAAGTGACTGCAGGTTTACTGGAGAAGCCCAACTCCCAGGTGCAGTCCTTACTCCCAAGGGCCTCAGTGTGACTCTCAAAGCTCTTTCCACAGGAGTCCTGCCCAAGTTCTATGGCCTTCTCTCCCTCCCTACACAACATTCTAGAAAAACTGCAGTCCCCTGCTGTCGTCTAAATGTCTCTTGTACATTTCGGACTCCTCTTCTGTGCTGTGGCTCCTTCCTCTGCTCTGTGCTCCCCCGTTTCACCAGACTTCGCCTGAACCTCTTGGAACCAGCTCAATCCATCCTCAGGGTAGACAGGGGTGTCAAACTCATTTTCACCGGGGGTCACATCAGCCTCGTGGTTGCCTTCAAAGGGCTGACTGTAATTTTAGGACTGTATAAATGTAACTACTCCTTAAACAGTGGCAAGGAGCTTGGCGCTGCCACCAGGTAGAAAGGAGGTGCAGGGCAGGATAAAACAAGGCGGAGGGCCAGATTCGGCATGCGAACATTATGTTTGCCACCTGTGCTGCAGAAGGCCACTGTTACCACTCTGTCACTGGAGCCTCTCTCTTCATGGACCCCACCAGTGGCACCCTTGTCATCCTGCAAGGAAGCAGGGCCAGGTGTGGGGGAGATGAAACGTGGGTGGGCAAGGGGGCTCAGGGGGCCCAGCAGGTGATGGATAATAAGAACCTCTCCTTAAGCACCAACTGTATGCCAAGATTCTCTGACAGGCGCTTTATGAAGAAGGTTTCTTATCCTCAAAAGTCAATGCAAAAACTCCAATTTGTCAGAGAGGAAGCAGAAACTTAATATTGAAATAACTCGCCTGTCTGTAGACCACGGAAACACAGAGTGAGGCTTTGAACCCAGGTCTGTCTGGCTCCAGGACTTTACTGTTTGTTCAGCTGCACGGAGCAGGGCGCAGTGTGCTGGGCGGGCATTGCAAAAGGCATCTCCTAATTCAGCAGGAAGATGCTCTGCCTAGCAATGGGGTCTAGTCACCGCGGGACGGAGACAGCCCATTCGGAGAGCTGCCCAGCACTGAGCGCACAAGCAGCTGTTGGAACCTATGGACACGAGCATCCACAGAGGAGATTCAGGCCTCTTGGGATCATAAAGTCAAATGAAATCAAAAGAAACTCTGTCTTTTCTCTTCTGGCCCCGATTGCTTTCAAAATTGCATTCTCCCTTCGACTGGTGCCAAGAGGCATCTAGCCCAGCGGCTGAGGAGCACGCCCACACTCCGGTGGCCACTGTCTGCACAGGAAACACCCGAGGCGAACGGACGGCACCCACCGAACAGGGCTGTTTTCCCCGCACTTCGCCTCCAGGATCCCAGGCCCGGGTTCGCTGGAAAAACGCTATTGCAAGACCCGTGGCCCTGACTCCCCAGGTACCCAGGCCCCAAAATGCCCAGCAGAGTGGGACTTGGGGGCCCTGCCTGCCTGCGGGCTCCATCTCCGGAAGGGTCCCCGAAAGACAGGCCCCACAAGGGGAGGCTTTGGCGGGCCTGATTGCATGACAAACGCCGCACATATTGAAACACTCTGGCAGTTTCCCGGTGCCCCCAGTCAGAGCCTGACCCCGGTGACCTCAAACATCTTATTAAAGCCCCCAGAGCCCCAGTCTCTGCGAGGGAGAGAAGGAAGCAACTCCTGGACTCATTCTCTCCCCTAATTCATTCAAGTGAGCCCGGCTGAGTGGGGCCTGGGCCTTTGATGTTAAGGCCCCTAATTGGAAGGAAGTGAAGTGTTAGCCTGTCAGCCTTTTAGTCTCTCATCAAATACTTTAAGAGGTATCCGCAAGGCGCAGTTCTCACACTGGTGCCCCGAAAGCCCGGAGTGGACTGCTTTTTGTTAAAATGTTTAAACTTTGCATCTGTCTAACAGAAAGTTCCATGCAGATGTCCCGGCTCCTGGTGGGCTGTCCTTCTCCCTCCCTCCCCCCGCCACCCTCCTGCCTCTGGCCTGGGTGCTCTCCCACCCGCCTGCCCCTGCCCACGGGAGAGGAAGGTGGCGGCAGGAGCTAATTACTGACCCCAGACTCAGGCCTGCAGCTCCTGGTTGGGGCCTCCCTGTGCGGAGCCCCTTTGATCTCCCTGTTTGGAATTGTGTCACTCCCCAGGAATGCTGCTCCCCCACCCCCATCTCAATCCTGGAGTGCTCCAGCCAGAAGAGACTCCAGTAACCCTTTCGTCTCACCTCTTGGTGTTACAGCCAGGCGACCAAACTCAGAAAGGGAAAGTGACTGGGTTTCTGACCCAGCCTCTGGCCCCCAGGACAGTTGGACACACAAGACCTCAGGGCTTCTCTCTAAGCAGAGTCCAATGACCAGCACAGTTGCATTTGGGAAAATAAATTTATATGTAACAGAACTAACTATGCCTAAAGTAGGGGACCATAGCGTTGATGAAGCCAGGCTAGTGCGCAGACGCTGGTGCATGGGGGTGAACGGGAGAGAAGAAGTTCTTGCCTGTGACGGGGATCCAGGGCATGCTCAGAGAGAGCCCAGTCTACCTGGCTACACCAGAGAGGATGGCAGAGAGGGACGGAAGGGAGAGACAAAGGGAGGAGAGAGAACAGAGTAGGGTGGGGGCGTCCTCAGAGAACACACCTGGCAGCAATGGCTGTGGGGACAGGGCAGGAGACAGAAGCACAGAGAAAGAGACAGCATGCCTGGATCTGGAACTCCCAAGTGGTTGCATTTCTCCAGGACGCTCAGGATGAGGGGGGAGTGGACAGGAGGACTTCACCATGAGAAGTCCTGATCTCGCAGGGCTTTGCCCGACCCTCAGGCCAGCATGCCAGGCACCATTGTCCTGTCCTGGGACGTGGATGCTCAGGGAGGGGCTGCCCAGCCAAGTGGGGGCTGACGGCCTCTAGGAATTGGCTTGACGGATGCAGTACATTTCTACCTGTCCTCATGGTTCCTCGTGGTTGATCCTGAGGGCAGTGCAAGTCCTGCCTCAGGGGCTTAGGGAGCCCCTCCAGGGCCATTGTGATGTAGCAGAAATTGTTGAATATCTAATAAATAGATGTCATTTCCTAACCCTTATTTTGATTCTCTACAGTTACATAGCAGACGATGGGCTCTGATAAGGCTCCCGTCAGAAGTCTAAATTAAAATATAAAACATAAAATTTTGACACAATATAGGTTGATGTAATGTGGTCCTGGTCCTATGGTCCCCCTGGCAGGAGGACTTGTCAATTTATACATGCCAATATGGCCTGATTACTGCGCTTTCAGGAAATTCATTCATTTATTCACAACGTACTCACTGTGCTCTTGTTCCAGGCCAGAGGGACGTGTCTAACATACTGCTTTCTCTGCAGTGGGTTTCGACGTCATTCATGTCTCCATAACAGAGAAGTGCTGATGTTCTCTGTTCTAAGACTGGGGATTAGAAACAGGAAGGCAGGGCCCCAGCTAGATGTTGGTCACACCTTCCCACCTCCACCTGACTGAAGGCAAGTGTCGTGTCAGACGTCATCTCTACCCGGGTTCACCTGGGCTTTGCTCACCGGCCAGGAAGCACACAGAGAAAGCCATGTGTCTGATCCCATCCCAGGCTCAGGCAGAGTAACCTACTGATGCTGAAATAGAAGACGGAGGTCCATGTCAGCTCGCTTCATAGGAATACCCAGGGCTTGAGAGCAGACCTGAAATCGGCTATGCCTGCTTTTGAAACCTTGACAGACTGTGAGTTTGAGAAGAAGCCACAGAAGGCAGCATTGGCCGGACCAGGGACCAGGCCCCCAAACAGGCCAGGGTACCTTTTGGTCTGATCTGTATTCACCTTCGGTCCCCTGGACATGTCCATGGAGAAATGTCAGGAGCAAAGTACTGTTTGAGAAGCTGGCCCGGGCACAGATAGGTCGGAGGAAGCCTTGCTCAGTGGCCGGAGCCACGGCTGAGGACTCAGGAGGTCGGGCTAGTGCCCTAACTTACCAAATGCAGGTTTCTATGCTCCTTAAACTTTTCGAGCATTTAGTAAATGAAGCTCTCAGACCAGATTAGCTTTCAGATCTGTTCCAGAGTGGATGTTTCATGATATTAGGAGAATGCCAGAACACATGGACTAGCTTAATTATCATTACTAAATATAATAGTTCTCAGGTTGCCAAGTATTTGAACGAAAATGGAAAAACAGGCTCCATTGTCTAAGTCTGTTTTGAGAAAGTTCTGTGCCATTTTCAGGTTATTCAATTATACTGACTATTGCATGTCAGTATAACCTACCATTATTAGCTCCTCATGATGATCCTGAGAAGTTGACATCATCACTTTCCCCAGGTCAGGAAATCCAGGCTGGAGGAAAGAGCTCCGCCCCCAGTCTCACCGCCAGACCTGGAGAGGGCAGCAGCCCAGTGTCCTGACCGCTGAACCTCGCTGCAGGATCGATCCCCCGCATCTTGACTACAGCCCGATGGGTATTTTAGTGTGGGAGCTAGGGAGAGCTGCCTCTTCACCCACTGGACTGAATCTTTCACTTTTCATTTCTCTTTTTGATGTTCTAAACAAAGCTAGGAGTTACTCTCTCTTTTTTTCTTTTTCTTTTTTTTTTTAAGGTGGCACATAGTAACTGTGGGGAAGGTCAGACCCTTTTCTCAGAGTTCTGATTCCACGGAAATACTTCAGTCTCATTGGGTCAATTCATTATGAGCTTCTAAGACTTTAATCAAGTAAAATTTTTTTTGCGCTAAGGCAAAACCAAACAAACTTTTAAAATGAGAAAGACCCATTTCTAATCAAGTGGACTCCCACTTACAGCACGTTAGCTAGGAATCTTCTTTAGCCCTTCTCTAATTGTCTAATTAATGCAATATTAAATGGACACCAAGCAAGTAGGAGCTGAATCGTGTGCTAACAGCTTGTGCAAGCTGAGAAGAGGTGTCGTTTCTGCGAGTAAGCCAGACGGGAGGAGAGAGCAGGAAGGGGTGTGTGCATGCTAATTCGCAGTGCTACGGACTCTCTCTATAAAAATAAACACTTCTGCAGACGTCTAAGGAAAGCAAATGTCACCCATTTCATATACATAGTGCCTACTGGTAGATACTGAAAACGTGTTCATTTTCAACGGCATTTTACAATAAGAGTCACATCTAATTAAAGCAGAGAAGTTCGCCTCTTTATGCTCTCACTGTCGTGTTGCCTGGTAGATGCTAAGAGACTCGAGCTGAACTAAGAGATGCACCCAGCATTGTGTTGGGAGGAAGTGGTCCAAGCTCCTTGTTCTGGGACTGGCCAGAGGCCCAGGGGATTGAGCAGTGTGCCAGCTATCACGCTAGCAGATGCACCGAACCTGCTGGAGACAGCATTAAGGAGGGAATGTTGTTCTGGCTCGCCTCCTCCCTGGGTCTTGAATGCTTAGCGTGATGGAGAGGGAAGGTCTGCTGCACACCATCTCTGGACCCCCAATACAATCTTTAGTGGAATCAGGAGGTAGTAGCTCCAGGGCAAAGAGCACTGTAGCACCGTAAGCAGCAAAGGTAGACACAGAGATGTGCCACTCAGGGGCCCCTTCAGGAAAGGACTTGGTGCTCCAGCCATCGTGAATGAGGTCAACAGACCACCTCCAGCTCCTTTAGGGCCTGCCACGGCTGCAGGGAAGTGCCTGGTACAAGGCCACATCCTCCTGGGAGCAGCCTGTATCGGGTACTGAGCAAGGAAAGAGGGTTAGGGAGGCCCAGCATTGTCGCCCCAACGTCTCTGAGGGGCGCTACTCGGAGGTCCCCTACTGGAGGGGGCTGGCTTTGCCTAGTCTGCACGGTAGTTCAGAGTCTCCCTCTGCCCATCTGGCTGCCTCCTTCTCCCGGCACCGCAGCCAACCCCAACAAACATTGTGCTGTCCAAACCCCCTCTCGGCATCTGCTCCCAGAATACCCGGATTGGGGCACTGTACTTTCTGCTTGTTTTGCCCCTGTGCGTTTTCTGATTAGTAATAAGACCCTGTAAGATAAAGCAGTCTCTGTATTGACTTTCAGGGATATTGCTGAAAGCTGAGAATATTTTGTTCTGTTTAGAGCCCTAGGGACTTGAGGACCTGGGGTAGGCACTTCAGAGGGTGACTCTGAGAATCCCTACAGCAATAACGACTAGGGCTTTGTGAGGCCATGCCCTGGTGTCGACCAAGTGGATGTAGCCAGGAGCAAGGGCTGGGCTGTCGGCAGGAGCCCTAATACTCAGGAGTTAAACAGGTTGTTCTGAGCAGAAGCTTCTGGGGGACAAAATCAGATTAATTTTGATAGCCAGGAGATGGTTTCTGAGTGTATTGAATTAAGCCCAAAGGCCAATTCAGGATTGAAAAGTACCCAGGCTATTTACATTTTCAAAAACAAAGTCTGTTTCCCTGAGAGGACAACAGACTGGCCCAGATGGAATTGAACCTGATGACCCCAGAGCAAACTCTTTTAACAGACGATGGGCCATAGACTGTGGGGCCATATTGCACAAATACGGCTGGGTGTGCAGATATGTTGGGATGGCACTGACCCAGAAAAAGAATGTCCACAACCACAACACACGGTGGTGTGGGGGTAGCACTCCTGACTGCCCCTGAACAAGCCCACAAGGGTCCCGGAAACCCTTTTGGAGGAGCCCTGGTTAGGATGTAAGATCCAACTATCCACAAGAAACTATACCCATCACACCTTCAGACATTTTACTAGAATAAGCCCAGGCCTTCTCTAGAACGTGAGAAAGAAATGTTATGACTCAATATTTACATGAAGCTAATCGTTATTTTGGCTTCAGTTGTGGCTTAGAAAAAGCTGGTAATGGAGGCTGGAGTGTCACAGGTCCCGCTGCTGCGGCAGACCTTCAGAGCCAGGGTCGGAGGAAGCAAGTTAACTCAGAACCTGGCCAAACAGGAATTATTAGAAAACACACTGACATGTAGTGATTAGAGGAGAGTGGACCCTAAATTGAAACCAGGAGACGAAACCACTGTGGACTTTTTCTGCAAACCACAGGATAGTATGCAATTTCAGCTGAACTGAAATGAGCAAGACTTAAGCATGGAGGAAGATTAAAGATAACTCATTTAGGGACGTTCCAGTGGCCCTGATTTGATACTTGATGGTCCATTAGAATTCTTGGAAAGTATAAAAGGAGAAATACATTGTTGCCAATTTCCAAAGGGTCATCAGGCAAACACATTCTGGCCTGCCTTCTTGGTGGGCAGTCTGGGCATAGATCTCAGTTTCCTCATGAATCTCCTTAGAATTACAGAATTCTAGGGTATTAGAGGGAGACTTCAAGATGCTCCCATGCCCCAGATGAGGAAATTGTGGCACCGCCCTAAAAGGGGCGGAGCTTGCCCAAGTCTACCCAATGCCCTGCTCCCAGGCGGGAAGCCGGCTTTCTACCTTCTAACCCTATTTAGAGTGCTATCTGCTTTAAGTTTTTAATAGACATCACTGACTAGGTTAAAAACATTTCCTTCCCTTCCTGACATACGGAGTCTTAACATGAATGGGGACTGAAGTTTGCCAAATATTTTTCTGCCCCTGTCAAAATGATCACACAGGATTTTCCTCTTCTAATCAGTTAATGTGATGTATTATATGTATGGATTTTCTAAGATTAAACCACCCTTGCATGCCTAGGAAACACTTGACTTAGTTCTGGTCTATTGTATTTTAATACACTATTGAATTACATTTGCTAATATTTTGTTTAGTAGTTTTGATTGTATGCTCACAAATGAAATGGCTCTATAAACGTTCACCTTGTAGAATGTTGATTTTGGTATCGAGATTATGCTGGCTTCATAGAATTAATTGGGGCCATATTCTCCTCTTTTTAAAAAGAGTTAAAAATGCCTTAAAAGATTAGTGGTACTTGCCTGTAGAGTCATTTGGACTTGGTGTTCTCTTTGTGGGAAGATTTTAATTGCTGCATCATTTTATGTAATACTTTTAAGACTATTCAACTGATTATTTTTCCTTACTTAGTTCTGCTAATTTATATTTTTCTAAATATTTATTCATTTCCCCTAAGTTTCCAAAATGAGAGGCAAATAGTTGTTACAATAATTTTTTCATTTTTTCTAATCTCTCTGTGTTTATAGACTAATTCGTGTTCTACTTTTCGTTTTTTATTTAATTTGTGTCTTCTTTTGATCAATCTCGTCAGAGGTTTGCTTATTTGGTTTTGTTCCCCCCAACTCTTGGTTTTATTGACCTTTTCTATTGTATCTTTGTATTTTATTTTGTTGCTTTCTTCTCTTAATTTTATTATCTCTTTTTGTTTTTCATGGTTTTATATTGTTTTTCTTATTTCTTAAGACAGACATCTTCTTAATTTTGAAGCTTGCTTTCTTTCTGATATTATTCATAGTTTGTATAGAAAATATAACTATGTCTCACATTTTGATGTTTTATTTTCTTTATCATTGTTCTAAATATTTGGAGATATTATGATTTTTCTTTCACAAATACATTTTTAGCATTCATATTAAAATTTCCATGAAATTTCAGAACATTTCTTAACCTCATAATTTAACCATTTTGTATTCAAAGATCATGGATGATATGGTCCTATTTGAAATTTAATTGATTGAGGCTTTTATTTTACCTTAATACCTAATCAGTCTTTCTAAATGACCTAGGTGTCATTGAAAAAAGCATCTATTTTCTAATTATTGGAAAAACTCTATATTTGCTCATTAGACACGACTCTTTTTTTCTCCTTTTTCTTACCGGTTTATTTCAGCTCACATAATGTCTTCACAGTTCACCCACACTGTGGCATGGGTCAGCACCTTCTTCCCTTTTAGGGCTGGATGCGGTTTCACTGTGTGTTTAGACAACACTTCATTCAGTCATTGATGGACACGTGACCTGGTCCATCCTCTGGCTGTGGTGACTAATACTGCCATGAACATGGGTTTACAAATATTTCCTTGAGATGATTTTAATTCCTAGAAATGCATATGGTAACTTTCTCTCTCTTTAATTGAAAAATTTTTCAACTATAATTTACATTCAAACTTATTTTGTATTAGTTTCAGGTGCACAGCCGAGTGGTTAGACAGCCATGTGCTTTTCAGTGTGTTCCCCCTGATGTTTAAAGGCCCAACCGACACCCTACATAGTTACTACACAGTTATTGACTGTATTTTCTACACTGTACTTTACAGCCCCAGTACTGCTTTGTAACTACCAATCTGAACTTCTCAGGCACGTCACCTTTTCACCCAGTCCCCTACCCCACACCCCCTCCCCTCTGGCAACCCTCAGTCTTTTCTCTGTATTTATAAGCCTGTTTCTGTTTTACTTGTTCATTTAAATTATTAATTAGATTCTATATATAAAGAAGTCATACAGCATTTTCTCTGTCTGCTTGAGTTATTACACTTAGTATAATACCTTCTAGGTCCATCCTTGCTGTTACAAACGGTAAGATTCCACTCTTTTTGGTGGCCAAGTAATATTCCATTGTGTAAATGTACTGCAGCTCTTTTATCCACTCCTCTGTTGATGGACTCCAGGGTGACTTCCAGAGTTTGACTATTGTAAATAACGCTGCAATGAACACAGGGCTGCATATATTCTTTCAAATCAGTGTTTTGGGTTTCTTTGGATATACTTCTTTTTCTTTGGTCTTAACTTTTGGAATTGCTATAGTCCCACTTTTAATTTTTTGAGGAATCTCTATACTGTTTTCTACAGTGGATGAACCAATCTGCATTCCCACCGACAGGGCACAAACATTCCCTTTTCTCCACATCCTCACCAATACTTGTTCTTTGTTGATTTATTGATGGTAGCCATTCTGACAGGTGTGAGGTCAAGATTCTTAACTAAGGTTTTCAGATTTTTGTTCTTCCTATTTTTTTGCTTGTATTATCAATGATCAATAAGATTTGTTGAAATGTCCGAAAATGATTGGGCATGCATTTACTTCTCTTCATATACTTCGCTCCATCCTTAGTGATCTTTTGTGTCTCAAAATCTATTTTACCTTGTTAATGTAGCAAAACCAGCTTACTTTTAATTAACATTTGTCTTATAATTTCCCCATCATTTTATTTTCAACCTTATGTTTTAAGTATGTCTTTTGTAATAGCATATACATATATTTATAATATCTACATAATTTTGTCTTTTTATTGATAAATTTCATCCACTTTTATTTGAATTATTCATCTAAATGAGCTATTTTATGCCATTTTAGTAGATTATTTCAGTGTGTTTCACTTTTTTATGACTAAAAAAATCCTATATCCTATTTAAACAAATTGATATCCATATCAACCTCCCCCATTTCCTGACCTCCTCATTCATACTCACCATTATTGATATTTTCTAAAATTTTAAACTATGGATAAAGTATGGGTTATTGTAGTTTTATTTTTCTTTAGTCTGAACTTTTTTTTAGATAAATACACATTTTGCCAAAGTATTTGGTTTATTTCGATGTGTGTCTTTGTGAAGAAAAACTTCTGAAGCGTTTTATGTGGGAGAATATTTTTATCATTCCTTCATATTTGAATGACAGTTTCGCTAGAAATTAAATTTTGAATTTAAAGTTCTTTTTCTTCAGCACCCTAAAAATACTACTTCATTACTTCTTGCATCAGAGTGGGTAGGGTGGTCAGTGACGCAGGCTATGAAAGAATTTGCAAAGAGAAGAGAGTGTAGAGAATAAAGTTTTTACTCACTCTCCAAGAAGGGAGAGGAGCAGTGTGGAGAGAGATGCCAGCCCTGAGGGGTGGGGGACTTTGAACTTTTATCGGATTATAATTGGATTAAAAAAGGGTCGGGGTGGGGCTGGCTGTTGTGTGGCCCCCCGATTGCTGAGACGTTGTAACATGAGGCTGCAGTTTGTTTCAACGTTATCTTCTGCCTGTGGCTGTACTTCTGTTCTTGCTTCTAGTAATTTCCAGGCCTGGGGACAAGCGCAGAGGAGAAAACTGCAGTCATGTTTAACGAGGTCATAGGCCTGCTCTGCAAATGGTGCCACAGTAACAGCAAATGGGCTGGCTTTGTCCTTGCAGGAGTTGCTGCGCCAGAATCAAATTTCATCTGAGTCTCATTTCTTCCTTTGCAATCTGTACTTTCCCCTTAGAGGTATTGGAATTTTCTCCTTGAATCTCATTATAATATATCTAGGTGTAATCTCCACCCTTCCTCTGTCCTCTTTCAATCTGAATTTTTTATCTTTTTCAAATCCTGGGAAATTTACCTCCATTGTTATTTAAATATTTACCTTTTGATGGTTTTAAGTCGCTATTGGCCAATACAGAGTTTTCTAGGTGGGATCAGGAAGATAAAGATGAACTCACTGATAATAATCCTGAATGTTACTTGTGCTAATAAGTTTAGAGTCCAGATAATTTTGATCTGTTCTTCCCCGACCTTGAAAACGAATTGGATGTGAGTACCTTCACCACTAAAAGGCCATATGCATTGTACTTAAGGATACCCTGTCAGTTTTCCCGTCTCAGCCCTCATGGCCAACTCTTGCTTCTAAGGTTCTGCTTCTCCCAGGGCGATCTGTTTGTTAAAAACGTATATAAAGAAGGTATTGATAGGCCTCACGTGGGAGACTGGAGTATCTCCACCGAATAATGAGCACGGACTTACTGAAATATTTTGCTTGCTCAGAGACTCTCTTGCTTCTTCCTGGTATAATAAATAATTTAATTTGTGCGTATCAGTAAAGAAAGGTAAATGTTAAACCCCCCTTCAACTTATATGCAGGTATCATCTTCAGTTGGATCTTTGGGAAGTCAGGGAATATTGGCAGAGCCTTGGGCGGGAGTCAGACAGCTGGGATAGCCGGGGGTGGGGCGTTGGGTGGCTCTTAAATGACTCCTAGGGTCTTTCTAATGCTGATTCTGTCACTAGGAGACCAATCTGACTTTCCATTCTGGTATCTCCATGATCTCATCCTGCGAGTCTGTACAAGGGAATTATCTTCACTGGGCTTCTGCTTCCCCATCCATATAGGGGGATGATTTGGAAAACTTCTAAATCCCTTCCAGATCTGCAAAACAAAGGTGGGAGGGAACCGAGTGTTTTACAGTTCTCTAATCCCATGGTGTGGTGAAATAGTTGTGATAAACTACAGACAAATATTCTTAGAGCCAGAGCAATTACTACTTGCCCCTAAATTTTAGGGGCTGGTTCAGAATTAGCTTGGGTTCTCATTGTCCAGTCACTTGGTCATTGTCAGACAAAATCTAGCTGTGATGACCGCACAACTGAGTCCTTACAATGAAATTGAAACCACGCAATATCAGATTAGATTGTCCACTGATTTGGTGTCAACTGTGACCGTTTTTATATATCACACCAGTGTTTGCCATTCCATAAAGTATAGCAAACTGGTAAAAGAGCTAAACATTTTAGTGCATATTGTTACAATTTTACAGGTCTATCCTATAGTAGCAAAATTTAAAAAAAAAAGTTTTACTTATTTATTGTATTCCTGAAATAAAACACAAGTCATATGAGCACATTGGGGTTTCCAGCAGGAATTAGTTTTTATAACACAAATATTATTTTCACAGTAAAATAAAATTTCAGAGTTATAAAGATTGTTGTTAACTTATCGATAACTCTGAGAAATATTGTTCATTATTGTCAAGTAAGGTTTTCATATTTTCTACGTCAAAATTCTTCCTCTGGTCATCCCTCAGTGTAAGGAAAATTCCTCAGTCTCTTTCCTATTGAGCTGTGGGTCTTAGTCGATGGAAAGTGCACTCTTCACATATACATTTCATGTTTGTCTATAGACAATAGGCTGTCTTTAGTGCCTCTCCAAAGAAACACTGTAGGCATTTGGTAAGTACTATTCTCCCATGTGCTGAGCTGCTCTGTGCATTGCAGGATATGTACCATCTCACTTACCTGCCTATGAAATGCTGGCACCGCCACCCCAGGTTATTATAACTACTGAAAATAACCCAGTAGTCCTCAAAAGCCCCCCGGAGAGCCGTGCTTCCTCGGGCTGATCACCATTGGCACCTGATGATCTTCCCAGTCTACTTCATCTCCAAGAAGTGTTATTTTTCTCTATGTGTTATGCATTTTCACCATATGGAAGAATACACTGGGGGAAAAGAACCCATTATGCTTTGGAAGGCTTGTGAAGTACCATTCATTTTTCATGCCTTGGACCCACTATCACTGCCATCTGGAAGATGTCTTTGATCTCGCCAAAAACATAGGTGATTCCTCTTCTGGCCTAGCCTAGACCCAACTTATTCCTTTATTATAGCAGTTGCCATATTGCTGTCATTACCTGAATCTGCGCCCCCTCGACCTCAGGCTGTGAGTTCTTTGAGAACACAGCCTGTGCCGTATTTATTCTCTGTCTCCAGTAAACAACATAATTCCGGCATATCACAGGCACTCTGTGTCGCCAAATGAATAAATGGATGAGAGACTAGTTAAGTTGAATCTGTTGCATTTTGCACATGAACATTTTCTCTGCACAGAGATTTTCATCTTAATGAACAGAGATGGAGAGCTAACCATTAAGTTGGGTTGCTAATAACAATAAAACAACAAAAATGATAAGTAACATTGAGTAATGACCATAGTAACCGAATAAATATTATCATCTAACATCTTAGCATGTGCCAAGCACTGTTTAAGCACTTTATTTACCTTCTTTCTCTTAATCCTTGCAGCAGGGCTGGGATTAGGGGGAGCAGGTGTGGCACCGAGGATGCAGAATTTAAGGAGGCTTCACTCCTACTGTGGACCAGGCATTTGCATGGTCTGAGAGTGAGTGCTGCCTCATCCTGGCCCCAGCCCTGCCCCAAGGTAATTATCTGAAAAATTTTAGTTCCCATTTTATAGGTAAAAAACTAAGTTCAAAGTGTTAAGATAACTTGACTGTTCAAGCAGGTAGTAAGCGATGGAGCCGGAGTCAATCCCAAGTCTACCTGATGCTGAAGCACAGGCTTTTAACCAGGTGCCAAGCTGAGAACTGGTTGTTCCTGGTTCACAGTAGATGGGTACAGAACCAGAGAGAAAGCATTTACAGACGTTATAGCAATTTAACATTGCCGCTAAAACCGTCTGTGATCAATGTATGCATCGCCTTGAACAGAATATACATACAAAAGTGTCAGCACACCATGGACCGGGAAAAGCAAACAAACAAACAAAGTGGTTTTTTTGACCCAGACTATTTGAGAAGCATTGCATTGGGAAATGGAGACATCTGTTTTTTAAACAAAATATTTTATTTCTTTGTAGTTACAAGGTGAGCTGAAAATAAGAAACTAAGAATAATGTAATAATGTAAAACTTCTCAGTCTCCACTTTTTAATTATTTAACTTTATTTTTCTTTTTAAATAATCTTGGTACCTCATGTACATAGACTTGGGTTGTATTCATCACAATCTATTGTTGATGACACTGCCTCAGCATCACCTGTGACCCTCTTATTTTATTTATTGATATTGATACAATAGAATAATGTAATGGAAACCCATAGATCACCACCTAACCAGGAATCTGACCAATTCCATTAACTGATAACTACCTAAGCACTTCTGCACAGTCCCGTCTGTTTCCTTCAGCCCTTCCTTAAAACTATGTCTCTGAGAGTCATCTATGTTGCAGCTATGGGGGGTTATGCATGGAGTTGGAATTCCTTTATTTTCATGGTGATAATATTTCATGATGTGAGTATCTCCTTTTCTCCTTGATACGCATTTGGATTGGGTGCTTTTTCTGTGTCTGTTGAGATGATCAAATGCTTTTTATCTTTCATTCTATTAGTATGGCATATCACATTTATTGGTCTGTGTGTGTTGACTTATCTTTGCAACCCAGGGATAAATCCCACTTGATCATGGTGTACAAGCCTTTTCATCAATGCGCTGCTGAATATTGTTTGCTAGTATTTTGTTGAGAGTTTTTGAATCTATATTTTACAGAGTATTAGCCGATGGTTTTCTTTTCTTATAGTATCTTGATCTGGCTTTGGTATCAGAGTAATGCTGGCTTTGTAAAGCAAATTTGGGAGTTTTTTCTCCTCTTCAATATTTTGGAGAGTCTGAGAGGGCCTGGCATTAATTATCCTTCAAATGTTTGGAAGAATTAACCTGAAAAACCATATGGTCCTGGACTTTTCTTTTTTGGGAGGTTTTTAATTACTAATTCAATCTTCTTAGACTTTATTGGTCTGTTTACATTTTCTATTTCTTTGTGATTCAGTTTTGGTCAGTTGTAGGTTACTAGGAAATTATCCATTTTCAGTTTCCTTCTTGTAATTGATTTCTAGTTTCATACCACTGTGGTCAGAAAATATGCTTGAAATAATTTTAATCCTCCTAAATTTTTAAGACTTGTTTTATTGCTGGACTATCCTGGGGAATATTCCTGTGTGCATGAGAAGAATGGGTACGCTGCTGCCATTGGATGGAATGTTCTGTGTATGTTTGTTAGATTCATACGGTATAACGTGTAGCTTAAGTATAATGTTTCATTATTGATTTTTCTGACAGGAGGAGCTATCCATTCTGCACTGTTGAAAATGGGGTATTTAAGTTGCCTGTTATTATTGTATTGCTGCATATTTCTCCCTTAAGATCTGTTATTATTTCCTTCATGTATTTATGTGCTCCAAAGTTGGGTGGAAATTCTTAATATTGTATAATTGTATGCCTTCTCTTGATTCTGCAAAGCCTGCCTGTCTGCTGACAGCCTTCTGTTTGCTTTCCTCAGGTTGGTCTGAATGCTCACATTTGTGCACTTTCTCCCAGTCCTGAAGAGTTAGGCCAGCTTTCTGTGTAGGCTCACTAGCCATCTGCAAAGACTCACTCTTGCACACACAGGGAACTGGCCATATGGTGAGGGCCCACCAAGTATTGGAGGTACCTGTGGGTTGATTGGGGAATCCACAGGTGAGGTGGCCCCAGCAGCTCATGGTTGAGCTTTCTGATGGAGTTCAAGAGGTAGTTAGTCAGGTCCTCACTCTTTGGATGCCCTCCAAGAGCCCTGGCTGCTGATCTCCCAGCTGCTCTCTGCCCCTGCCCCAAATCATGTTGCACATTTCAGTATTCTGGGAGAGGTAAGGGAGAAGTAGTTTCTGGTGACATCCTGCACAGCCAAGGAAGATGGACGATCACTCACACACCTTCATTTTACCCTATGGGAGAAATATCATGGACTAAGAAGGTCTCTTTGAGCACTAAGTTGTGAAAGCTTAGGGATGGGTGACAGGGGAGAAGAGGAACTCTTCCTCTTACCCTCTTCAGTGTGTCCAATCTCAGATTTGTTTTCTTCAACAGTGTGCTGAAATTTCTCTGCTGTTCTCCTGGACATCCACAAAGACACTCTCATCTGTCCATGGGTGCCTGTCGAAACAGGTGGTCTTTGGACAGAAGATGACAAAACCTCTCCTTCTGCTGTGTTGCTGATGTCAGCCCTAAAAACATTTTGAAAGGAGATTTCCATTAACAAAATTTTTAAATTTTAGTGTAGTCAAATTGATCCATCTTATTGAATAGTTATCATTGCATTGTCTTCTTTAAGAAATTATTATCTATGTTAAAAACAGCCTGGTACTGGCATAAAAACGGGCTCATAGACCAATGGAACAGAATAGAGAGCCCAGAAATAAACCCAAGTTTCTATGGCCAATTAATTTTCGACAAAGAGAGCAGCAGCATAAAACGGAGTAAAAATAGCCTCTTCAACAAATGGTGTTGGGAAATCTGGACAGCTACATGCAAAAAAATGAAACTTGAGCACCAGCTTACACCATACACAAAAATAAATTCACGGTGTATAAAAGACTTAAATATAAGTCGTGACACCATAAAAGTCCTAGAGGAAAACATAGGTAGGAAAATCTCAGACATTCTACACAGCACCATCTTCACTGATATGTCCCCCAGAGCAAGGGACATAAAGGAATGAATAAACAAATGGGACCTCATCAAAATAAAATGCTTCTCCATGGCTAAAGAAAACAGTATTAAAATAAAAAGAGAAACAACCATATGGGAAAACAGATTTGCCAATGATACCTTGGACACAAGGGTTTGATCTCCAAAATATATAAAGAACTCATATGATTCCACTCCAGGAAGACAAAAAACCCAATTAAAAATGGGCAAAAGACTTGAACAGACACTTCTCCAAGGAGGACATACAGAGGGCCCAGAGACATATGAAAAGATGCTCAGCATCACTAGCCATCAGAGAGATGCAAATTAAAACTACAATGAGATACCACCTCACACGGGTCAGAATGGCCATCATAAACAAAGCAACAGATAAGTGTTGGAGAGGATGTGGAGAAAAGGGAACCCTAGTGCACTGGTGCACTGTTGGTGGGAATGCAGACTGGTGAGGCCACTGTGGAAAACAGTATGGAATTTCCTCAGAAAACTAAAAATGGAACTGCCTTTTGTCTCAGCAATTCCACTGCTGGGATTATATACCCTAAGAGCCCTGAAACACCAATCCAAAAGAACCTATGCACTCCAATGTTTATAGCAACACAATTTATAATAGCCAAGTGCTGGAAGCAACCTATGTGCCCATCAGCAAATGAGTAGATCAAGAAACTATGGTACATTTACACAACGGAATTCTATGCAGCAGAGAGAAAAAAGGAGCTTATACCCTTTGCAACAGCATGGATGGAACTGGAAAGCATATGCTAAGTGAAGTAAGCCAGGCGGAGAGGGACAAATAAGATATGATCTCACCTTTAACTGGAACATAATCAACAAAAGAAAAAGCAAGCAAAATATAACCAGAGACATTGAAATTAAGAACAATCTAACAATAGCCAGAGGGGAGTGGGGAGAAGGGTTTTCAGGAACTACTACAAAGGACACTTGACAAAATGAAGGGGGAGGGTGGAAGCAAGGGAGGGAGGTGGGTTTGAATGAGGTGGAGGGGGAGGGGAAGGGAGAAAATGTAGACAACTGTAATTGAATAGCAATAAAGTAATTAAAAATAAACATAAAAAAAGAAATTATTATCTATATTAGGACAAAATATGGTTTCTTTTACATTTTCTTCCAAAAATTTGACAACATTTTTGTTGACACTTAGGACCAAAGGGAGTTGATATTTGTATATAACATGAGGTAACAATCTCATTTAACTTATTCCACATGAAAATATTTTTCAGACCCATTTTCCTTCTTTCTATTCTGATCTTCTGTGTCCCTTTTGCTGTGTGTGAAAATTATAAAAATATATAAGTGGATCTGTATATGTGCTCTCTAGCTCCCTTGTGGGTCTTATTTTCTAAATAAACCTTAAGTCAAAGCGATGAATTGCTAGTAGCTGGTACAGAGGGGTATTTACAGTAATGAACAATTGATTAAAGATTGTATTGGGCAACTTACATGCATTTTTGTCTTTTAATCCTGGCAATCCTCTGTGAGTTACAGACCATTAGTCATATGTCACATCTGAGGAAACTAAAGCTCAGGGAGATGGTGCGACCTGCTTAATCTCAATCACCTTGGAAATAGTGGAGGCTAGGATATGAATCCAAATTTTGTGCTTTTTATTATACGTTTCCCCTCTCTAAATCATCCACATGAAATTAATTCACTACTTTAAGAATTGGAGTGGGAGTAAGATCAATGTAAGAATAATTCTATAGTCTAATTCTGTCTTTTTTTGTAATTGGAAAACATTTTGGAACAGAGGGTGAAGATGAAATATGTAAGCATCTGGAGGCTTGTCCTTGGCATTCAGAAATGGGCTTTAGGCCACAGACTCATTCTGCCACCTACCAGCTGATGGGTGGGGTAGTCACATACCACCAGGTCTTATTCTCATTGGCTGAGGGAATGAGTAAGTTGGAGCCCATGGCATCATGCTGAAGTCAAAAGAGCAGAATCCAGAAAGATTGCAATTCAGTTTGGGGACCATTTACTTGTGCATACTTGCAAATTTACTTTCCCTCTCTAAGCCTTAAGTTCCACATCTCTAAAATAGGGACATAAACCTCACCTTGAAGGGCTGTTATCAGAATTAGAAATATCTATTAAACGTCTAGCACAGTGGTCAGTAAATCAGGAAATTCATAGATTACAGCTATTTTATCCCTTTTGCCTGCTCCTCAGCTACTTCTCACTTCCACCAATTTTCCAAAAATACTTTTCCCTGCAGGAATATTGGTTTGCTAATGAGATCTTCAACTCACTTGGGGACCCACATCACTAAACACCGGCTTTCCCACTCTGACCACAAAAAAGATCATTTATGGTCTTCCTAGGGTGTCCTCAAGTGAGAAGCCTTCCCTTGCAGGATAGGGAGAAGCTGGCAGCTACTTAGCATGATCTTTGGCTGTATCACATGTGCTTTTACACCTTTAATCTTGACTATTTCAGAGGGAAATTGAAGTATACAATGTCAGAGGGAAGAAAGGTATCAGGGGTCCACTAATTCAGCCCACTTACTCTATTGAGGGAGAAGACCTAAAGAAATCAAGAGAGTCACTCGGGGCCACAGAGTGACCTATGATGGACCTCTTACCTACTCAGCTGCCACTGCTACCACAAACCATCTCTTAATGTCCTACTAAAAATTTGACAATTGCCTTCTGTTAAGAATCAGCTGCTCCTACTCATTTGCTATCTGGATACTACCTTGTCTTTCAGTTTCAATGCAAATGGTTATTAAAGGCTTAACAGACCTACAACAGCAACTGCATGCCCTAAATAACAGTCAATATATGCAAAGCACTATGCAAGTGCTCTATAAAACGTAATTTATTTTATCCTCAACAACAATGCTATGAAGTTGGTAGTATGGTCATTACTGTTACGGAGACGAGGAGGCTGAGGCGTTGAGATGTTTGTATAAACTGCCAACTATATCACCCAAATCAAATCCAAAGTGAGATTAGTCATTTTGTAAAAGATGTAAGATTTCTTTTTTACAGAAGATTGTATTTATTTATTTTTAGAGAGAAGGGAAACGAGAGAGAAAAGAGAGGGAGAGAATCATTGATGAGTGAGAGAAACACCTCTCATACGCACCCAGCCAGAGGACTGACCACAACTCAGGCATGTGCCCTGACCAGGAATTGAACCAGTGACCTTTTGGTCCATGGAATGACACCCAACCCACTGAGCCACACCATTCCAGGCAAAAACCTTATGATTTAATAACATTGATGAAAGTAATACTAGATTCTGCTTGAATCTACACAAAGTTGTTAACAAATCAGTAACTGGAAGACACTGTCAAGTGAAATGTAGAAGTGAAATAAGAGAAGCTTAATGACAAAATAGGAGATTTTTTTCAACTATTAGATTTATTTTATTTTATTACTATTTTTTTATTGTTGTTCAGTTACAGTTGTCCTCATTTTCCCCCTGTTGCTCTCCCTTGTCCCATCCAACCCCTGCTCCTATTTAAACATCAAAACTCCTTTGAAAAATGAATGAAGTCCTTTTCTTTCTTTCTTTTGCTAAACATACATGATCTTATTTAATATAATTCCATGAAATCCAACTGTGAATTGAAAAATATTATGGTGTGCTGTAGTATAATTTTGCTTATAAAATACAATACTTCCTCAAATTCTAAGCTTTATCTCATTTTTTTGCAAGTGTAATCTGGTGTCTTTTTTGTCTCCTGATTTCCTTTTCTCATAAGGACACCAGTCAGGTTGGAGTTGGGCCCACTGCAATGGCCTCCTATTAACTCAGTTATGTCTTTAAAGGACTTATCTCCAAGTATATATTCTGAAGTGCTAGGGGTCAGGGTTTCAACATATGACTTTTGGGGGGTACACACTTTAACCCATGCCACAAACCTTCCAGAAAAGCCCTGAATGGTGGCTGAATTTATCTTTTGAGTGATCTACTAATCTTTACTAATGACTGTTGGTGAAAAACCTGACTATCAGGTGGGGAAAAATCTCATCACATTATTCTACATCTTTTCTTACTTGACGTCCACCTTCTTGCTCATTCTCATTCCTCTGGCCTTGCAGTTCCAGATAAAGTATCAGCATTTTCATTCTTGCCGAGACTCTGCTGTCTAAGGGAAGGGGGCTAACATAGTGCTCATCCAAGGTGACAGCTGAGATAGGACTCCAGATCTCATGATCTTTTCCTTCCCTCAAATTTGCCACTCATTCATCAATGTTTTATAGGGTCTGTGACATGCAAGGCATTGTCAGGCCCTCAGGAAATACTGCAATGAACAAAAAATAGCCTGGAGTCAGGCACCTACAATCAAGTGGGGAGATAGGACCTCACACAACATAAATATGAAAAAACATGGAAGCATGACCTACTGAGCAAAACAACTCCCTGTCTCTTAGAAAGAATATATATATTTTGCAATTTATTCCTAGATGCCAACTTCTGGGTTATGCCATTGGGTGGATAAAGAAGGCATTCTATATCAATAACTTTCAAATAACTAGAAACTCTAGACCAACAAAGCTGATGCAATACCTAAGCTGAATAGTCATGGTAAAGACCAAAGGGTTGGGATACATGTTTGTAACACAGCCCTTCCCGAAGGCCTGCATAGCAGCCAAGTATGTATTTTGAGTGAGCTGCTTTTTACTAACAACTCACAGGGAAACCTGGCTAGCATGGTGGCAAAGCAAGCAGGACAAAAGCTTAATAAAGTTTTTATTACACAAAGAACTGGTACCTGGTTAAAAAAATAGGCAAATGGTATGTACTAAAAAATTAATGGAAAAAAATAAGACAATGGCCAATAAATATACAAAAGTATATTTCAATGTTCCAATTGATATGTGAAAATATATGAAAATATGCAATCTTGGAAATAAGGCAACATCTACATATTTTACACAATAATTTGGCAAAAACAAAAATAGTATTACTTAAATTGGCAAGAGTGAAGTGAGATGGCTACACATACTCACCACAATTAGGAATTAAAATTGGTAAAACTTTCTGGAAGGCAATTTGGAGCGAAGTTCAAATGCTCAATTAGTTTAAATTTATTGAACTAGTGCCACAACTTAATTTCATTTATGTATCTTAGGGAAATGAATAGTTATGGCCCAGGAAGCTCATTACAGAATTTATTTTCTTTGTATTTGTACCAATATGTTTAAATACAGAAAAAGAATACAAAGAATAGTATCAGAAGCAGTAATAATGTGCTCATTACAAAAAAATTAAAGAAGTGTGGAAAATAAAAAAGAAATGGTTTGAATAAGTGGTAGCATTCTGAGTGATTCTGTTTTTTTTATTTTAAAGTTTCTTTATTTTCTATTCTAACCTTTGCGCAATAAAATAACATTTAGCATGAGTTTCTTCATTCTTTAGGTTCTTCTTCACAGTTGGAATTGTATTCAAGAGTCCTCATTCCTAGAGACCTAGGTTCAAATGCCAGCCCCTCAACCCCCTTGCGGCCTTAGAGAGACTTTACCTCTCCATGTCTCACATCTTTACCTGCAAAACAGCAGTGATTATACTGGAGTTGAAGCAGTTGCTATGAAGTTCGGTCAAGGTCACCTATGTAAAGCCTCTTGTGCATACCAGTTACTAAACTAGAAGCTCTTCCCTCTATCCTCCAATATAAATCCATGTAGATTAGGGGGTAAGTCCACTTTGGGTTCCCTTGTAGGGTGGGGTGGTCTTTGGCCTGAATCCCAGAGCGTCTCTATCGGTGAGCAGACACTCGAGCTGTTACCAGGGCCTCCGTTGAGGATGCAGGCCTTGGAGGCCTCATCGGCTTGGGCCGTGTGTGGCACTGTTCTGAGGGAATTTCCTCGGGCCTAGGCAGGGCAGCTTTTCTATTTCCCAGACACCTCTGCCACTGCCTTTCATCCCAGGGCCCAGAGAAGGGAGTTTGATTGGACCTGTCAGCATCTCTAAGGAGGCCACTTAAGAGTCATTTGAAGAATTCCCACACCCTAGAGCATTTCAGAGCAGCTAGGAAGACCCGAGCAACCTTGACTCACAGGTTACGTCTGACCCACTCCTGCTAGCTTCCAATGCAGAAGAGTCTGGTCTGTGTGGGCTTGCCTCCGTGAAGGAGTTAGTGGTTTTGCAGCTCATCACAGTAGTAGTAAATTCCACACAGACTAATCAGACAGGGGGTTCTTTTCTGCATGAAACATCATCATTGATTATAATATTGATAAATATATAATGTGTAGAAAATAATATCAAATAACAAACTCTTCTTATGCTCCAAGCACTCTGCTAGAAGCATCACTTATCTCATGTCTAACCTTCCACAAGATGTACAGAGTCTGGCAGAAATAACACCCCTTTTTTATTACAAAATCTTTTGTTACAAAATCATAAGCATGTAATTCTGTAACATAACAATATCACACTCAAGCACTCCATAGGACATTTTAGGTGAAACGTTCAAATTGCTGTCCCTCTCGTGTGAGACATTCCGGTGCCCCACCAACCACACTCAAGCAGGCCTTCCTTCTGCCGGACCCTGCATATTACAACCTTGCAAAATATGAATTATTATTCCTCATCTACTTAGAGATGAGGAAACTGAGGTTCACAGAACCTGAAAGACTGGCTTTCCAAAGGTCACTCGATGGAGGAGGCTTGATTAAAACTTAGGTCTATTTTATTTCAAATCCTGTGCTTTTAAAGCATGACTCTCACTGCCTCTGAGTAAACACAAAGATAGTCTGAATGGGGAGAAATATGGGCAGTCACCAATATTAAGAGCCAAGATACGGGGGAAAAAAGCCAATTTCCCCGGACTGATGTTTGAGTTAAAAGGTTCTTGCTGGTATGAGCCACAGTTAAACCGGCACCAATTAGAGTCAAGTGTAATGAAAAATAAATACAGCTGAGCTGTTAGACTAGCTGCTATGGTCCAGCATCTGTCAGCACTTCTATTATACACTGAGTTTTTCAAGGAATTATAAGGGCTGTAAAAATGTGTGCTATGGTGGAACTTGGCAGGAAAAAAAAAGTTTCCATTTAAAAAGCTTTTCAAACAAATTTTCTAAAGTTTCAAAAAATTGGGTTTGACACTTTAGTCATGAAGTTAGCAACCATTTAAATAGTCTGACACCTTTTAATCAACCGCTGGAGTGAGAAAGAAGGCAGAACCAGGACACACACCTCTGTGGGGGTTCCCTGAGCCTTCATCGGGGGCCTCTGCCTCCGCGCTTTCTCCTGGACAGTGCCCTTGGTCTCTATGGCAGCAACAGGGTACCACGGTCCAGGGGACTGAAGAGGAGGCTGTGACGGCCCAGCAAAGACCCTGGTTCCTCATGCTGGGGAGACGTTACGTCTAATGCACCAAGATGGTCCTCAGAAACCCAGTGCAGACCAGAGCTCAGCTTTGGTGAAATGATCTCCAAGCCGGAGGCTGACAACCATCATGGTAAGGCCGTGGGAAAGGGGTTGGAGCTGAGGGGGTGGGGGCCAGGGAGGCTTGAGAGGATGTAGGGGCTGTGTAATCTGGTTGCAGATAAAGGAGAGTCAGAAGGTCTTGTTTTCCTTTGTTCAATTAGAACTCTAGACTTTTAGATAGAAAACCATTGTGCCACTGTCTAAATGTTTGTGTTCTGCCGAAATTCCTATCTTGAAACCCTAATTCCCTAAGGTGATGGTATTAGCAGATGGGGTGTTTGGGAGGTAATTTTTCATGAGGGTGCAGCACTGGTGAATGGGATTAATACTCTTACAAGAGACCCCAATGAGCTCCATAGCCCCTTCTGCCCTGAGTGGATGAAACCAGAAGTCTGTGACCCAGAAAAGGACCCTCGGCCGATCATACTGGCAATTTGATCTTGGACTTGTGGCCTCCAAAACTGTGAGAATTAAATTTCTGTTGTTTGAGAGCCACCCAGTCTGTTGCATTTTGTTATAGCAGCACAAATGGACTAAGACACATGATGGGGCCTTTAGCCCAATGTGCACGCTGCCTAATCACTGCCTTAGTTAGTATGGTTCTGAGTGGATCATATCAACTAGTGAGAAGTAGCAGTGTGGAAGCACAGTGCAACTTCACAGAGCTGTGCCGATATACTGAATAACAATCATAATGAATTATTTGCCGATTCTTTCTTAAGGGTCCTATCCTAAGAGCCAGGAATTATGAAGGGGAAAACATAAGCAAGATGTGTTGTCTGTACACAAAACCCTAAAGAGCAGCTGGACCAAAGGACATATTGACAAATGCCCACATCCAAGGCAAGGGTGTGGGAGCAGCCAGGAGTCAGTAGGCTGAAAACAAGTCTTTGCCCCCAAATTTCACCAGGAATATTCTGGGAAGAAGAGTTACCATAAAATGTCATGCAGGATCCTCCCTCATCCAGAATTCCATCACTGCCTGTCACTATGGCCTGGCAGGGTCTCGGTGTTTCTGGTGGTGGGTTCACAGCTAATGCCATAGCCAGCACTCAAGTGACGTTTCTGCATTATAGGGCTCCCCAGGGAGCTTATTAAAATGTGGAGACTCTGGTCCTCTCCACAAAGATACCCACCCTGCAAGTAATAGCTCTGGAACCCGAATTTCTAAGAAGCTCTCCATAAGGTTTTGTTAGACGTGAGCCACGCGGCCACACTTTGAGAAACGCTGAATTTAGACTTCTCTGAAGTAGCCACATGGACACAGAACGTCAGAGCTGGAGATCTCTAATGTAACTTGCTTATTTCCTCACTGGAAAAACTCCTTCAAGGCTAGCAGACCAGTGTGTACTGAACTGGTAGCTGGAGCCCACTCTGTGCTAGCATCCCACCTAGGTTGTCTCATGTAAACTTGACACTGTGTCCAATCTTTCCACTGAAGGCATTGAGATATGTTCACCTTGGCATCTACACATTAAGCTGTCTCTGCTCTAACGATTGGCAGCTGAAGTTATAAAAAGTACGAACAAGGAGTCCGGAGTTACCGCGTGTTCCCATGTTCTGTTTTCAGTGGAGTCCTAAGAGCCATCTACCAATTATTTAATTTTGGGGATTGCTTCCTTTATCGTCCCTCAGGGAATACTTTAACATCTACCTCCTTATCTTACTCCAGCCCTTCACTCTTAAAGACATTCCTGCTCACAGCCAAGCTCTGAAACAAGATCAGCCAATCATGAGTCATGGAAATAACCATCAAGATTGCAGGGACCACATGTCCTCATGGCCTGATGGCCCAGCACTCAGAAGGCGGTACCAGTTAGAATTTAGTTTTGCAGTTGTACTCAAAGGAAAACAGGGGTCTAGGCTGTAGCACATCCCTGATGCCAGAGAAGCTGGCACTTCTGCCTGCTGGCTGCTTAGTTTAACTCGGGTTGAGCAAGTGGCCATGCATCAACTCGGTGACTCCATCAGTCATGTTCTCAGTCTGCTCCCACCCTCACGGTCAACTGTGCATAATCCTGATGGTTAGTTCTATGACATGTGATTAGCTGATCCTGCTTCAGAGCTTGCTGTGACAGATACAGTAACTAAATGTGAAAAACCGATGAGCTCGTGGCTCACAAATGCACACAAGGAAAAGCAGAGGTTTATTTTTTTCTGCCTTCTCAACATTTCTTTCTCTCTGTAAATGTTTGGTTGGATGACCTTAAGAAGTGTTATCTTGATTCGCAGGATATTGTAGGGCCAACATACAAGCTACCAGTCCGATGTGGATAGTAGGCTTTGGGGAAAACCGATTTTTTTCCTGAATTCATTCTGAATATTTGAAATATCTACTTGTACAGTCTTTTAGACCTATTAGAGTGATATTTATGATGTTGTTATTGGGTATTCATCATGCATTGCTGCTGATAGACAAAACCTGGTATTGTAAACTTGTTTTCTGAAATCTTTTAAGTTAAAATCACATGCAAGAATTGACTTTGCAGCTATTAGTTTTGACACCTTTTAGATCTGTATGAAAGTGTGTTGTGTTGATACAGCAAGCCAATGAGTGCTGCATATTGGAGATTTAGTTTTATCTTTCATTAAACTACACCTAGTATATTCATTTATACCATCTAATATACGACACACTGTTGTAGCATGTATACTTTTGTAATATTTATTTCCCTTTGTATTCATTTTAAGCATCTATAGAAATTGCTGTGCTGTGGTTTAAAAAAATTCCTGCTCTATTTCTACTCTTTATTCAATTTCTTCATTAAGAAAATTGCCACCAAAAGCCATAATCTCCCTCAACTTCCTGTCCACCAGCCACAGATGTATCTACGCCCACCTCACTCTCAACATCCTTTAGTCTCTAAAAATAGGGGTCCCCTTTCCCCTGCCTAAAGACATCTTTCCCTGAGCATTTGACTTGAGTTTTCCTACCATATTTGGTTCATTAATTGCCCACTATGGCCACCTGTGTCTTAATCATCATTTTATCACTCTCTTTTCAGATTATAAACATGTTCAAGCCTCTCTGGTACTGAAACATAACCTCTTTTGATATTATATTTCCTTGTAGTCACTGTGTAATCTCTCTTCTTTCCCTCTCCAAAAGTCTTGAAAGACTGTTCTCCATTCCTACCTTTCATTCACTATTGAACCCGTTTCAATTGGGCTTCTAGTCACTTTCCTTTAGTAAAATTCATTTAACTAAGGTTACCAGTGATGCACTTTTTGCCAAATTCCATAGGTAGTTTTTAGTCATCCATCATTTATAAAATAGAGCTATTAATTTTTATTTCATAAGGTTGTTTTAACAATTAGTGTATAAGCATTTAATAGATAATTTCCTTTCCCTTTCTCTCCCACTTCCTCCTCCTCTTCCTTCTTATTGTTATTGTCATTGTTATCATTATTTCAGGGTCTTCCAGTTGTATTTGACACCATCAACCATTTCATTTTGGGGGGACCTCTTGAATTTTATGACATCACATTGTCTTAATGCCCCTCATCCTTGACTGTCCTTCTTAGGTCCTCATGCCCAACAATCCTCTCTGTCTTTATTTTTCCCAAATAATCTATCTTTGGTCCTTTTTTCATCTTACTTTTCATGCTTTCCCTGGGAAATCTCGTACATTCTCATTCTGTCGGTTACCATTGACATGCTGATAAATCCCATGTTTTTTGCTCAACCCAGACAGGCCCTGAATCATACATCCAGCCTTCCTATACTGCAGAGCTTGGCACATCAGAGATGCTTAGGACTTGGCTGGCTCCAGAAAGCTTCAGCCAGCTCCCTTAGTCTGTAGTAAAGCTTGGGGCACAGCAGCCTTGACTTGGACAGGCCTCTGTGTGTGTGTGTGTGTGTGTGTGTGTAAGGGAAAGCTCTAGGCTCTGCTGCCTTCTGTTGGAGAAGAAGCACATTTGGCAAAGTGGGCCCTTGGGCACAACTGCCAGATGGCACATAGCCACCTGGAGAGAGAGGAAAGAATGAAGGAGAGGAAGCTGAGGAGGAGCCAGAGCGGGCCTCGGACAGAGGGGATTAAGAAAGTGACATGGAGGGCCTTGGGCCTTATCTGTCAGAAATCATCACAGAGACAACCTGGAATTTAAAAGCCTGAGAGACTAAAGTGGAAGTTTGTTTCCAAGGGCAATTGACAATGAAAATATCTCATATGCTTAGCTTTCAACTTTCCATAAATGTAGGTGGAACGTTGGCACATAAAAAGGCCACATCCCTCAATATGACGTAGGGCAAACATGTAAGTGTTCGGATTCTGGATTTAGACAGACCTAGGTTCAGGTGCTGGCTCCTCTGGCTAACTTCTGACTCTGGGGAAGTGATTCAACAGTTCCGAGCCTCAGTCGTCTGTAACACGTGACAAAAGTTGCCTCAAAGAACTCATCACTCAATTCAACATTTATTAAGAGTCTCAGAAGTCCCTGGCACCCCGATAGGTGCTAACGTGCCTCAATGACTCAGACGTGTCCCTCCTTTCAAGGACCTAGAGAACAGAAGCGGTTCCTGGCACACTCAGGAAGGAGGTGCTCTGGTGGCCCCATGAGTGTGGACAAAGAAGTCCAGCACCTGCCCAGGTTTCTGGCTTTGGGAACCAGGGAGATGTTGGATCATTCAGGGGAGAACGAGGCCTAGAGCAGGAACGA
>PVJI01000191.1:0-103601 GCA_004026765.1 Micronycteris hirsuta
TGATGGTTAGAGAATATATCCAAATAGCTTCAAGTTCAGACTGAATGAGGATGCAAGCATGAGAACATGGATATGTTGTCAATTAAAAAATTATTTGAATTTTAAACAGAAGTTTAGCTACAAAGTGATGGCAGTGAAAGCTATCCTCACTGCCAAGGGTGCTTGCTTTGGCTTTTCTAAGGTTGAAACTAGCTCAGAGCATGAAAAGGCAACTTCCTGAGAGTGGCAGAGCCAAACACCCCAAGGCCAAAATCAAATAAAGATCTAGTTAAGTGCCTAATGAACCTCTCAAGCAGATGTGGGCGGTTTCCATAGGCTAACTATTGTATGAAATTATTAGGTCGAGAATGCAAAAGAAAATGTTATTAAGGCAAAACACAAGATATGGAAAATGGAAAAAGTAAAGGGAAGGCTCTTCCAAATGACCTGGGACTGAACTTCAGTTCAGACATTTAGCATATGTACGTTCTAAATGTCTTCTTTCAAAATGCAGGGTCTGGCAGAAGTAATGCCTGCTTGGTGGTTGGTCGGGTATATGATGGACAGCAATTCGAACAGTCCACCTAAAATGTCACCTGGTGTGCTTGAGTGTGATATTGTTATGTGACAGAATGACATGCTTATGATTTTGTAATACAAGAGTTTGTAATAAAAAAGAAGGGGCGTTAATTGTGCTGGACCCTGTATATGTTCCAAGATAATTTAGACTTACATTGAATTAAATTTCCTTTTGTTTCAGAGCCTCTGAGAGGTCTTAGTTTTTAAATAAATTCAGTGGAAACAAAGTTCTTAAACTTCTTACATTGATTCTGTGTTGGAGTTAAATCTGATACAGCAGAAAAAGAAATAGCTATCATCTTTTAAAGGTCTCCACCTAGTGGCAAAGTTATTAATGAACAAGAGATAGGAGCTCAGTGATTAAAGCAGATAGAACCAGTAACATTAGACAATGTTTCACTCTCATCTTTAGTGAAGTGGAGGACCATGCATTAAACACCTTCGAGATGCTATAGCCAGTGATCGACAATGGCTTCGAATAAAGCCACTTCCTTCTTTTAGATTTACTTAGATTGCTGCCTAAATTGCTGCTAGAGATGTCGTAATTCTGGGACAACTGTAAGCAATGGTTTGTTGAGGGCTTCGGAGAAAAATGCAGCATATACAGTAGTTATTTTACTTAAGATTAAAAATAAAATTTGTGCATGTAGAGCAGTCATATGATTCATAGTAAAAAATGTCACCCTGCAAGTGAGTGAGCTGCTATGAACTCTCCCCATGAACGGATCCTACAAATTAGGTTAAGGGCACCTTCTCCGTTTTATGTTCTGCAAAATGAAGGGGTTGAAATTAAACCTGAGGTTACACCCCAGCAGGCATGGGCCAGTCTGGTTTGTGGTGTGTTCTATTTATTCTATTTATTCTAAACACAGAGGAGGAGAATAAGGTTTATGGGAGAGGGGGAGGGAGAGAGTTGGGAGCATTTTAGGGAGAACAGGACCTCTACACCATGCCTCAGTCACCATGAGTCCCTTTGCAGGTTAGCTGTTTTCCTTTATATGTTATTATCCATCTGGGCTTTGAAAACATTTGGGAGTGTGTCTCCCATTCTGGATGGTTTCTAAGGTGACATCTAGATGTAACATATTCCCAAGTTATCTAGGTGCCATGCAAAATCAGTGTTAATGACTAATAACTATGGAGTTCTTATTGCATATAGACAACATACATTACCTGAATCCTTACACCACTCTTGGAGGTAAACATTTCTATTCTATTTTCCCAATGAATGAAGAAATTGAGGTTCATGGAAGTTCAATAATTTTCCAGAAGTCACATAGGCAGCAGGTGGCAGGACGGGGATCCTGGTATATTGCAATCCAGAACTCAAATTTTTAACATTCCAAACTGGACATGGGGCATCTATATTCTGCAGTTGATTGGTTACTCTGTATCTTGCCTTGTTTTTGAATTTGAGTGCGTGGAAACAAAGAAGTCGTCTTTTACTTTGTAATATCTGTTATTATCTTTGTGCCTACTGTGATTTACATAATGAAACACATTTAGATGAAGGTAAGAACAAAGGAAAAGGAGGAGAATCGACATTTTTTCCCCATAAGATTCTGTTAACAACTTCAGCGTTATCTTGTGCATAGAATGTTTCAAATAACATAGAATAGAGTTTGAAATTTCTCTAAAACAAATACAACATTTGGGTGACACACATTTATGAAACCGGTCCTAGAAGAATATTTGTTTACACGTGGGACTAAAGAGTTCCATTAATCACCTTATTAGATGCAAGAAATGTGGGCTTTAATTGTTTACATTATTTAAAGCTTCTCTTCTAAAGGCACATTTTAACATTTTTGGTACATTTGCAGGGGAGAAAGGATATGAAGTATACTGCCCGTGGACAGTCACATTAAATAATCACAGATTCAGTGACTATAATGACAAGATTGCCACAGAAACTTACACATAACATGCCATATTCCAACAATATATATTGTACTTCAGCCATACTCAATGTGTGTGATTTGGAGCAGCCTATTCCAAAGGCAAAGGTAATAATATGTGCTGATGGAAATTTTCACATTGCTTTTCCAGTAACATTTTACTATGTTGTTTACATGTGAAAATTGCTAAAGTCTGTCTTAAAATGCCAAAGAAATTCTAAGCACATTCAGTCACCTGGGCTCATTGTATATCTGAAATTGCTCCGTGCTCTGCTCTGTATAAACTGACCACTGGGGTTAATAATAGTCATCAAGCCTGAGCTTTCTGACCTATCGGAAATTTGGATCTTGGCTTAACTTTGTACCCTAGCATCCTGTGCTGGCCCTCCAAGGATTTACCAGAAGCTGTTAGAAAGCAATTGTGAGCTTGGGAAGAGATGAAGCCAGAGAGAGCAAGATTAGCTTCCCGAAGTCTGCTTTCTCACGCTGGTGGTTCTCTCCACAATGAGTTAACACAATGAGGTAGAGAAAAGTCCTGCCGTAGTTTGGAAAGTCAAACCTCTTTCCCTGCTTAGGTGATAGCATTAACACTTCACACAGAGGGCTAATTTACATTTAATGCTCTGGAAATTAATTACAGAGAATAAAGATAATTGTAAAAGCACCCCCCATAAGCAATTCCCAAAACAAATAAACAAACCACATCATGATTACTAAGCAGCCATCTAATGCTTCATTTTGTGCACAGTGGGAAGGGCACCAGTAGTCTAGAAACGGGTGGGCGTAGGAGGAAAGCAGAAAGAACACTAATTTGAAATACACAACCACAGAGGCTGTTTTATGGGGTAATAACCTGCGGCTTTCCCAGCAGGAATGGGAGTCCTCAAAGCCTTATATGTGCAGCCAAGGATGCGTTTACGGGATTCTGGGTCTACCAGTCAACCCAATGATTTCAATGATGAGTTGACCAAGTTCGGGACTGTTTCCTGTGCCAGTGGGTGGATATACCAATTGCATCTTACTTCTGCTGTTAGGATGAAATGGTGTGTCTCATTCAAACAGATCCCCTCGACTAAATGTATTATTTTACATAAAAGACTGAGACCTATTGTCCTAGACAGGAGTCACAAGAGGATCAGGTTTATATTTGATGTTCTTCCAGAAAATGTGGGAGTAGAGCTATCTTTCTTTAAAATGCTGCAGTTGACTTCAAGGTACATAAATGCAACCCTTCATCAGATATCCCAATTGGGCCTCCACCAAACTCTTGTCCGAATCATGATGCACAGAGCACAGCAAGGAGGAAGAGGGAGAATAAATAATTTCTCATTGAAGGTCAGATTTTCGATGCGGACTTGGTTCCATGATTTCTATTTAAAATAAAAAACCATAGGAGACTGTTCTGTGTGACGTGGGCCCAGCTCCCACTAGGAAAGGCCAGTGGAAAGCGAGGTCCGGTACACAGGACCCACACCCACAGATAGGTTCTCCCATGGGAAATCGGGTCTGAATTGTACCTACGCCACTTTGAGGCTTGCTTTTTGCTAAAACTCCCTCACCCTGAATTGAGGCAACAAACATTTACTGCATATCTTTAAAATAACTTCCTAAAATCTACACTAAACCTTCCAAGGACAAGTGTAACCAGTTCAACCACTTTTCCCTTTACATTTGCAAATATCCTTCCTTTTTGATGTAATTAGCAACATCCTCTCCTTTGTTATCTATAAAAGATAACCACCTAAAGCAAACCTGTGCATAGTAAATGAGGACCATCCTCAACGTAATGTGCCCAGAAAAGCAATAAAAGCCTGTCAAGGCAAGGGTCGGGCCCTCTCCCCGTGGGAGAGTGGCTGAGGTGCTCTGAGGTACTCTCCCTTTGAGAGAGTGGCCCTGCTGTCCCTTTTCCTCCACACGATTTGGTAATCCGTGTGAATTTGTCTCGTCTCAGCCACAACGAGCCGGGGTTCGCATCAAAAAACCTTGCTCTCTCACTCTCAGAACTACTTCTTCCTCTTGACGTTAACTGTCCCTCTTTCTTTATAATCAGTTGACATTATTTATTTATTTAGTTGTGTGTTTATTGATGGTCAGCCCTACTCATACGTCAACTTGGTAAGGGCAAGGCATTCTGTGGGATATATGTGTCATTCCTCCATCAATGCCTGGCATACAATAGCCCCGCCAGTATTTGATGAGAGGGTAAGCAGACTTAAACAATGTGCACTCCATTTTACAAGGTTATCATACACCAACTTTATTAATCAACAAGCAGGGCATCTCTGTCATAAAGAGTAGCCTGAGTTAATCTTTAAAGAAAATTTAAAAAACTTTAAAAATGGAGTCGTGGAACATTTACAAGGCATCGAAGTGTTGTGCTAAACAAAATTAACTCTTAGCTAAAAAAGGCAATGCAAAATAACTCAGTTATAGGAAAAGTCTAGAATTTATAAAGCAATGGGTAGTTCACTACAGACAACAGAACATGAATTCAAAGTTCTCGGAACATCGTGACCGTATACATAACTTCATTTGTCAGTAGCATGCATAGTCTACTTGAGTTTTGTTGATAGGAAGTGCAGAGAAAATGACCTTTATATTCCCAATGCCCGCCCCCCACTCCCATCTCCCAAAAGATGTTAGAACTTTACCGCTACCTGGCAGATCTTTAGGTACTATTGCCGTCCTTTGGAAGATGGATGGCCAATTGTTAGTCTAAATTTTAGAGAGGCAAAGAAGCAACAAAGGCTAAGATACACAGCCACAGTTATTGCATGTAGTACCCTCGGCAGTTGGCTTCAGAATGTTATGTCCTTTTCAAAGGGCCATTCCCAGTCTAATAGGCACCTATTGGGTAAGATGTTTGAATAGAAAGCGCATTTCAGAACTTACTTGTCTTTTTAATTATGTATTATTAGTGTTCTGTGGCTGCCATGAGAAAAAATGAGGAATTGGGTGCCTGGAAATGACAAAAGCTTATTCTTTCACAGGGTTGGAAGTCAGACATTTGAAATCAGTTTCACTGGGCTAAAATGAAGATATTGGAAGGGCCACTTTCCTCCCAGAGGCTCTAAGAAACAGTTTGCTTTTTCTTCTTTTACGTTCCAGTGGTTGCTGACACCCCTGTTCTTGTGGTGACTTCACTCTGCTTTCTGTCTTCTGGTCACATCACATGTGAGACTTACCCGGGTAATGCAGAATAATTGCTCTATTTCAAGATTCTTAATTTAATGACATCTGCAGAGTCCCTTTTTTTTTTTTTCAATGAAAAGTAATACAGATATCATCTTTTGGGGGAGGACATTATTCAGCCTACCTCTGTCCACCATCCAGGTCACAAGGAATCACATGCAGCTCTCATGCACAGTATATGCCTCCCCATCCCATACCCTAAATATCTCCTTCCACTCCAGCACTGCCTCAAGTCTAAAATCTCATCTAAATGTTATGAGCTGAAAAGCTCCAAATTTCATCATCTGCAGAAAAGAGAGTAAATTTCTGGAAATACCAATTTTTACATATGTAAAAATATAGTAATTACAGAAGGAAGAATGCATCTTGACGTATATGCAAGCTAAGTGTTTTTAAAAACACAATCTTTTGTTCTCCTAGCTCAAGAACAGAATGGATTGGGTAGCAAGAGAGAAAGTATAGGTGTCAGTGCCTGGATGGGGCTTGTGCCTGTGTGCGTGTGTGCACATGAAGAAGTGTGTGAGCACGTGTGTGTGTCAGCAGAGACGTACTTCTAGTGTTGGAAATGCAACAGGATGGAATTCTAAACTTAATTCTAAGACATAAATAACTTAAAAGGCAAGGGATGCAATTATTTTTTGCCTTTGTCTTGTGAATACATTTGGGAAATTGGGGAAATGTCTGCTTGCACTTCTGCTTAAACAATTCGCACCTTCCCCATTCCCTAGGTAATGTTTTGGCGTATTTGTGAGCACATGGCCTCTTTTCCTAGAATGCAACCCAAACAAACAGATCTGTACACAATCTGTTGCAGGCTCTTTCACACAAATAGAAGAGTTACCCTACCAGCATTGGTAAATCATACAGCTAGTTTTCTACTCTTACTTTCTTTGGATCGTAATTTGGGGGACTACTAAGAAGCTACATAGATGTGGGCATTTCTTTCCATCATTAACATAAGGTATAAGCTTCAATCATGTCTGTTATCAAATTAGGAGATAGTGTTAGTTTCCACACTCCTGTACTCAGCCTAGTGCTCTAACTGTTCTTATTAGGGCCCCTTCCATCCAAAAAGGGATCAGCAAAACAAACTGATTCGCTTTCTGGTAGGGTCGTTATGCTCCAGTGGTAGTTTAGCTTTTTAGCAGTGCATTTGTAATCCATGTAATTGTCATTTGTTTAATGAACTTCATTTTAGCATAAACACAAAGTATGAATGTAGGTAATTTGGATTATAATCTGTTGCCATGTAGTTTCTGTACACACAGGAATCCATATGTATGAGTGTGCGTGTATGTATATAATCACTCTATAATTTAAGCTATATTGACAAATTCCACATTGCCTTTTCCAAACCCTCTTTTGGATAAACATTTTTTAAAAGATTTTATTTATTTATTTTTAGAGAGAGAGGAAGGGAGGGAGAAAGAGAGAGAAACATCAATGTGTGATTGCCTCTCGCACGCCCCCTACTGGGGACCTGGCCTGCAACTCAGGCATGTGCCTTGACTGGGAATTCAACCGGCGACCCTTTGGTTCGCAGGCTGGAGCTCAATCCACTGAGCCACACCAGCCAGGGCTTGATAAACTCTTACCCATCTACCAAAAGGAAATAAAATCTGATGAAAGCTTAAAAAGTAGCCCAACAAAAGCTTTCTCTCTGGATTTTCCTTTGGCTTCCAAGAGGACATAAAGGGGAAGGTTAATGTCTACTACTTGCAAATGCCTATAGAGGCCATTGAATGAATGCAATTAAGTGTTTTATTTTTCCTAATTGGTGTGTGTCATGTTTAACCAACATTCATTCCATCCTCCTGCACAGAATAAAAGCCTCTGTTATCTCACAAGTTGGGTTTTATTTACTCCAGTAAATTATACGATGAATGTCCTTTCCAATTAATTTGTCTTTTCTAATTGGTTTGATAGGGGGACTAACTCATTTAGTACTTCAGGCAGATGCTTAGAATGTCTTTAGGGAATTGACCACTTCACTGAAGTTAAAAGTATATTATTTGCACATGGAAATGGATACTATATCTCCTTTTATGTTTTGGACCTTGGTACTAAGTGTAGTAGGCCATACGCCCACTGGTAGCCTTAATAGGATTAGTTTTGATATTAGCAAAAGAACAATTAACACCTGTTGATATGATCACAGATGGTAACAAAGAGTAAGAAACTCAACTTTACAGGCTCACTCCTCGCAGGCTTTTATGTTGGAGGTGTCAGTGTGAAAAAGGCTACAAAATTCAAGGGCAATATTTTATGTAGCTATTAGTGGTACAGTATTAAAACTAGTCTGAAATCAAGTCTTTCTTTAGCTGGCTTAATTCTGAGCAAGGGTTAAGCAAATAATACTGACTCTGTCAGTCTGGGTGCATTATTTAAATTCTCTTCGCATAGGTTTCTTTACTGATGGAACTGAGACCAATTTTAGCCCTCAACTCCTGGCACTGTGGGGAGGGTTAGACGAGGTGATCCAAGGAAGGGGCATAACCCCGTTTCTTACAGAGAATCGCAGGTCCTCGCTGTTCTGGTTTTCATGCTGCTGTCTGTAGTGATCTCAGACTCCGCAGGGAAGTCGTGAAAAAGTTCAACTTGGAAATACTTGTGTTGTCGATGGACAACATTAGCCTGATTTCCAAGGTTTATAAATTTATTTATGAAGTACTAGTACGTGTTATTATATGCTTTTTCAACTTTGGAAGGTGTTTTTTTTTTCCCTTATGTTAGTGTAATGTATTATTTAATGAACTATAGAAATGATCCCTGAAAGTATAGTCTTAGTGTAATGTATTATTTAATTAGTAGATTAGACATGTTGGAATGATTTAATATTAAATTATTTTTATATAGCGCTATTTCAGTTTGCTAATAGTTTGCCTCAATTTTTAAACTATATTGTTTTATATACATATATATTTATGTATATACACATACATATATGCATGCACACACACAGTTTCTTTTGATTATAGTGTTTCTATTTTGTGTTTTAGGGTCCTGCTAGCCTTATAGAATGAATTAGGAGTAGTTATTGCTTTCTTATGTTCTGAAACATTTAAATAGTTGATAACTTCTCTATCCCTTGATATTTACAGAATTTCATACTTATATCTGTGAGAAAAGGGCAAGGAATGAAAGGAAGAAAATGCTTGACTTTTCATTTTTTTCTTTGGTTATTTTTAAATTCAATTGTGAGTACCTTGAGAATTTGTATTTTTCAGAAAACTCTAGAGATATGCAATTCTAGAAAAGCCACAGAAGTCCCCAAACAAAGCAGAGTCTAAAATCTAGTCTTTTGAAAGATCATCCAACTAATTTTCAGAATAGAAAAGTACCTCTCAAAAATCAATTTCTCTTTAAGTTTCACAAAGGAATTTTACACATATTTACTAGTATTATATCTTTTTGGTCCTCCCAAATACTGTAGTAAACATGAAATACACAGGAAACAGAATTTAAACTATTTAAATTGGGAACAGAAATTTAGACAATTTAGATTCAGAATCAACTGACCAGGACTACCTCACACCCATTAGAATGGCTACTATTAATAAATAAATAAATAAGTAAACAAATAAAACTGAAAATAACAAGTGTTGGCAAAATCCGCAGAGATTAGACCACTTATGCTCTCTTCATGGAAATGTAAGATGGTACAGCCACTGTGGAAAACAGGATGGTGATTCCTCAAAAAATTAAAAATAGACTTATTATATGATCCAGCAATTCCACTTCTGCTTGTATATCTGACTGATTGAAAGCAGGGCTGCAAAGAGATATTTGAACCCTCATGTTTATAGCAGCATTATTCATAAGAGCGAAGGAGTGGAAGCAACCTATTGTCCGTGGACAGATGAGTGGGTGAACAAACTGTGTATACATATTATAGAACATCAGGCAGCCTCAGAAGGAAGGGGATTCTGACACTCTGACATGTGGTAGAGCATGGATGAAACTTGAGGACATAGTGCTAAGTGAAGTAAGTCAGTCGCAAAACAGACAAATGCCGTATGATTCCACTTACGTGAATTGCCTAGAATATAAGTCTCTAAAGATGGCATTCCGACAGACAGAAAGTGGAGTGGCGGTTGTCAGGAGTAGGGGAGGGAGTGGGTGGGGGCTGAGTGCTTAGTGGGTACAGAATTTCAGTTCTGCAAGATGAAAAGAGTTCTGGAGATGGATGGTGGTGATGACTGTGCAATGTATGATTATATTTAAGACTACTGAAATATACTTAAAATGGTTAAGATGCATATTTTCCCAGAATTAATAATTTAAACATTCAAATGGCTAGTAAGTAACAGAGCTAAGTCCAAGAATGCCTCCTGAGTTAGAGGCACTTGAACTATTCTTGAGCACACTGAACCTAACAGAGCATATTTCCTGCATATCTAGTCCCTCGAAAAAATATTCCAGGGATTCTTCTTAGCGTCCTCTTGTTCCTTTATATATTAAAAAAAGAAAAAGTATATAAAAGCTAGAACATAAGGCCCTAGGGCAATACCTAATGATTTTCTTTTCAGTACAGGTGTCTATCCTGTTAGAGAGCCTTCTCCAGGATCCACGCTGAACTTGCCTCACACTTCACTGTGTGTGCCTGTCCCACTGCAATATACCCACTGCATTCTAACCTTCCTTTCTTTGCGTTTCTCACCACTCCGTCTTCTAAGTATCTGCAATTTTTTTCTCTTTCCCTCTAGAATGGGAATCTCTGAGAAGTAGCCAATAAAAGGTTCAAGACCTAAGCTCTACCCTCTGTTTCTACACTCACGACAGGTGTTTCAGTTGCTTAGTGTTTTATCAACCCTATTAGTCTCTTGATTTTTGTATACATGCAGCCAATTACATAAATATGTGAGGTGTTATTCTGTACAAGATGCTATTCTAGATTCCAGGGAGATAGTAGTATAAAACAAAGCAAAAAAGCCCAAAGTCTCCTTCTTTATTGAGCTCACATTATAGAAGAAATAGGCAACAGACAAAATAAAGAAATGTAATATGTATTATGTTGCATATGGGAGAGGGGCTTTAAAAAAAAAGCAGGAATGGGACATGATAAGTGTCTGGGTATGTAGGAAATTTTAGATAAGGGCCAGGTAAGGAGGTCACTAGTCTTCCCGAAGACTAGTGGAGGCAGTGGGTTGGTCTGCCCGGGCTACCATAACAAAATAGCACAGACTGGGTGGCTCAGCAAGAGATACTTGTTTTCTCAAAGTTCTGGATGCTGGAAGTCCAAGGTCAGTTCATCAGGACTGATTTCTCCTGCGAGCTCTCTGTTCATCTGCAGCTGGCCAGCCTCCTGCTGTGTCCCCACGTGGCCACTCCTCTAGGCACATACATCCCTGGTGTCCCTTCATTTTCTTGGAAGGACGTCAGTCCTATGACCTCTTTTTAACTGAATCACCTCTTTAAACAGCTTTTCTCCAAATGTGATTACATTCCTAGGTACTGGGGTTTGGGACATCCACATGTACATTTTGGGATGACACAGCTCAGGGGTCATGTAGCGATCGGGGACAGAACATTTCAGAGAGAACAAGTGCCAAGGGCCAGAAGCAGGCACGGGTGTGGGTGTCTGGCAGCGACAAGGGTGCTATGATGATGATGATTGTGTTTCCTTTACAAAACTTTCAGAACACTTGATGAGAATTACCAAAATAATGATAGTCTTTGTCCTGGGCACTGTGTTAAAAATAGATTTGGTACAATGCCATGTTCTGAGAGTTTGCAACTTATGTCAAGGTGACTCCCACATGTGATGGCTTCCGTGTCACCTGCAGGTGAGGGAGCAAAAGAAGCTGTCTCCTTGGGTAACCGTTGGCTTTTTATGCATTAACAGTACTATACCACATGTGTTTCTTTTCTTGCATCCTTCAAGAAAGCAAAAAGCAAGTCATATTTTATTAAGACCTGTTTGTGTCTTGTGAGCAGACAGCTGACTTTTAAGTGCATTTATACAGCTTCGGTGATATGAAGCCTCAGTGCACTCCCTTTGGAAATCAGGACCTGCAATCCCCAGTGCTCACAAGAGCCAGGGAGGTAGCCTACACAAGAGAATATTGAAGAAAAGGGCTGAAAGGAATGAGAGAGAATGGGTGTGGCAGGCTAAATAATGACCACCTCCCCGATGGGATCAAATTAAGGATTTTGTGATAAAAGATTATCCTGGATTGTCTGGGTGAGCTTAAGTGATCAGAAGAGGTCCTTCCCCAAAGGAAGGTGAGAAATGCAAAGACAGAGAAGGTCATTTGACAGTGGAACAGAGGCTGGAATATTGCTCTTTGAAGATGAGGAAGGGGCTGTCAGCCAAGGAATGCAGGTGGTCTTTTGAGGCTAGGAGTGGCAAGGACACATTATCCTAAAGAGAGAAGGGCAAGAAGGAGCACGGTCTTTCTCCAGGAGGAACATAGCCCTGCCAACACTTTGATTTTAAATTCCCGATTTACGGAATGGTAAGAGAAGACATTTATGTTGCTTTAAGCCCTTTCCCAAAGCTATAATGAACGTTTTTTTAAACTGAAATTTAACTTAAAAAATAAACACACACAGGGATGGTCAAGGATTGAGCATTCAGTTTTAATCCAAACTAAAGACTTTGTTTTCAACTACTGTTAAATTGTGATTTCCAGGCAAATATTTTGCTTACTATTTTATTTTATTTATTTTTTTTTTAATTTTTTTTTATTTATTTTTAGAGAGAAGGGAAGGGAGGGAGAAAGAGAGGGAGAGAAACAGCAATGTATGGTTGCCTCTCACATGGCCCTCACGGGGACCTGGCCCGCAACCCAGGCATGTGCCCTAACTGGGAATCGAACTGGGACCGCTTGGTTCCCAGCCCGCGCTCAATCCACTGAGCTACACCAGCCAGGGCCTATTTTATTTTTTTAAAGTATAATAAAAAACATGGTGCCAAGTGCACTTGATTTTATACACCATAAGTAAATGTGGTGAATAATAATTCTCCCTAATAATAATACTCATTACCTTTAAGCAAAACAGAGAAAAGAAAGGACAATGGGAAAATTCTTCGTCATTGGTTTTCACCACTGAATAGTTATGTTTAATTTTAAGAGGCAGATTTTTCAATCAGTTGCATTAAATTTTGTTAGAAGCTAAACTTACACAGTTAACCATGGCATGTGTTTCCTTGATTTCCAATATGAAATTTGCTTCTACAAATTATGATCAGTATAAATGAGGAGAACCTTACCATACACATTTAAATCGCTCTCCCTCTCTAAAATTCTGATAAAGTGATTTTTAGTGATATGTATATAGAACCCCAGCTGAAAACAGAAATAAATACCTAAGTCCAAGTGTAATTTAGTCAATAAATTGTCCAGAAAAGTAGTCAGTCTGTTAACACATCACAGCTGCGTGGCTAGCATTCCCTCCATCTCAGAGGGGAAAAAAGGATAAAATGACATGAGAAATAAACAAGCCTTAAGACTTTGTAATGATCATCTTACAAATCTCCAATGCAATCCTTCAAATTAAACAGTGTTATATTTAGTTAATATTTAATCCATTTCTCTAATAATTTCAGAAGTCAAACTAATTAAAGTAATGCTTACAGCATAATGTAGATTAGATCAGAAATGTGAAATTATTACAATCAGAGCAAAACATAAACTAACTCTTAGTTCATGTGAAGAATTAATGACTGGGGGTCTTCTCTTGCTGGCCAAAATGGAGTAACAGGGATCAGATTTACCCTCCTGCAGAAAACCCCCAAAAACAAAGGAACAAAAACACCTCCATAGACAAAATGTATGAAATAATGTTTTTCAAGAGCAGGTATTTCCAGCAACGAGAGCCAGTGACCATGGAGAGCTGTGAGGATGACCCGCACGGGGTATGCCTCACTTGAAAGGATGCAAGGAGAAGAGTTGGCAAGGAAGAGAGCTTCAGATCTCAGAGGGGCCCCTCAGGGTTTTTCAGGAAACTATCAAAGTGAAAAAGAACCACCAGAAGCATTAGTAGGAAGAATACCTGGGACACATGCAGAGCTGGGAACGTTACCTGGTCCCACCAGCCAGATTAGAAAAACTCACAATTTTCAAATCCCTGGAGAGAATATCTAGAGAGTCTTGCCTCAGTTGTGGGGAAAAACTAGTCCCGGCTAACGAGCGCTTTGGTTTTGCTAAATTAGTGTTAAAGGTAAGTCCCAAAAGGATGAAACTGCTTTCAAGTAACTTTACTGTGTCACAGACAAAGCTCAAAAATATAGAAAGGATTACAAAAATATGTTGACAAAAATATTTTACGTTGGCATCTGGTCAAAGATACAAAAGGAATATATATTCATACAAAAGGAATATATGTCCCATAGGGGTAGAAAAAGCAGTAAGTTATAATTGACCCAGAACTGACACGTATGGTATAATTAGCAGTCAGATACATTAAAACAGGGATGAGAATTGCATTCCATATGCTCAAGCATTATATAGAGACATGAAAGATATAAAAAGACTCAAATCAAATTTCTCGAGATAAAAACTAAAATATCTGAGTTGGAAAAAAAATACACAGGATCAGATAAATGGCTGATTAAAGATTACAGAAGAAAAGATTAGTGCACATGAAGACAGCAACAGAAGCATTTTGTCATAAAACACAGAGAAAAAATTTATTTAAAAAATGAAAACTGCATCAGTGACCTGTGGGACAACTCCAAGCGACCCACACTAGTAGAAGAAACGTGAAGAAAATGATACCACATCATGATAAAATCAAATTGATCAAAATCAGTGATAAAGAGAAAATCTTGAAAGAAGCCAGTAGTAGGGAAAAGACATGCTGTACAGAGTAACAAAAATGTGGATGGCAGCAATGTTGTTAAAGTGCTGAAAGAAAAAAATGTCAGCCTAGGATTCTACACTAAGCAAACAGGTATTTAAAAATGAAAGTTGGCCCTGGCTTGTGTAGCTCAGTGGATTGAGCGCAGGCTGCAAACCAAAGGGTCGCTGGTTCGATTCCCAGTCAGGGCACATGTCTGGGTTGCAGGCCAGGTCCTCAGTGGGGGCCATATGAGAGGCAACCACACACTGATGTTTCTCTCCCTCTCTTTCTCCCTCCCTTCCCCATAAAAATAAATAAATAAAATATTTTAAAAAATAAAAGTGAAAGTCAAATGAAGATTTTCTCAGACCTATAGACGGTGAAAGAATTTAGAAGCTGAGAGAACTTATCACTCACTCATGCACACTGCAAGAATTGTTCAAGGAAAATGGTACATGGCAGATGTGAATCTACACACAGGCGTGATGAGCATTTCAATAGAGGAAATTGGACGCCCCGTGACAGCACTGTCTCCAGAGCTGAATGCTCCGATACATGTTTCAAAGTCAACAAACCAGCCCAGGCCCTTTCAAGCATTTAGTGGTTTCGCCTGAATCACCGTGTAGTCGATTCTGCAACCTGTTTCAATTTACCTGAAATTTACCGTTTACCTATTGGCTCCTCACACTTTTGTTTTTCTTTTTCTTACTTTAAAGCCCCTGGATGCTCATGTATTTGCTTACCCAATTTCAAGGTGATATGTCCCCCCTTCCTACTGTTTACAGTATTCAGACTTTGCCACAAAGTGAAAGTACAATTGACCCTGGAAAAGCGTGGGCATCAGGGGTCTGGGAGGCAGAGCCCCTGCACAGTCACAAATCCATATATAACTTTTGACTTCCAACAACTTAATTCCTAACTGCCTATGGTTGATCAGAAGCTTTACTAATAACATAAACAGCTGATTAACACATTTTCATGATGTGTATTATATACTGTATCTTTACAATAAAGGAAGCTAGAGAAAAATGTTAAGAAAATCATAAGGAAGAGAAAATACATTTACAGTATATAATTGGAAAAAAAACCCTATATAAGTGGACTCATGAAGTTCAAACTCAGGTTAGTCAAGGGTAAACTTCACTCCACTTGACCTTGTTATGTTGTGATTACACTTAAACCGTATACATTTCTTAGTAAGACTGTAGAGTGTTAGCTGATGCTCTGTCCTCTAAAAGCGAGACTGCTGAGAACAGATGTTGGGTCCTTTTTATTGTGTCCTGGGGACAAGTCACCAACACAGGCTACACTTTGATAGTGCAGGTCACCACTGGTGATGCAGATTTCTTCATCATGTAACAAGGTTGTCAAGGTTTCTTTGACCGCTGCGTTTCTCTACATAATTTTTTTTAAGATACCCTACTGACTTTAACTCAATAAATGGTTGTGAATGTAGGGAAAGTGAGAACAATGATTTAAAATCACTTTCTGCAGTGATAATTTCTTGGAGATTAGATTCTAATGGCATCTTTCTAGAAATTAGGAGGTTGACCGTAATTAGTTTTGTAACAAGTTTTATGTTAGGCCATTAAACCAAGCTTACAAATATCAGGCCTAGACTAACAGAGGCAATTAAAGCAGGAGTCTGGTGAGTAATGGCAGAGTCGTGACGAGTAATACACGTAAGATATGACAAACTAACTAAACAGGGTTTATGGTGCTTTTCCAGTCTTTATTATCTATTTCTATAATAAACAAAGTAAGATGATTCCAAGCAACACAAGACATGATAGGGTTACTGCCTATTAAAATATTGCATTTATTTTTTATCCCAAGTGGTAGAGGTGCAGGTGTAGGAAAGGGATGGGCAGTGAAAAATCAAAATGCAACTAAAACAGTTGAAAAATGGTTGAATTTCTACTTTATATTCATGTTTTTTTAGTCTTTTGAGGGAGAAATGAGGAGACAAATCACAGGAAAAGCAACACAAAAACCAAAAGAAAACAAAATCTCCTCCCAAACTCCAAAAGTTATTGTAATATTAATTCAGCACTTGAGAGATGAAAGGATTGGTTTCATAACATTTAAGTGATCCATTTAAAAGTAAGACAAGGAGGAAACTATAATTTGTTTTCTTGCTGGATGATGTACTGCAAATTTAGATAATTACTTAGTTCACGAAAGCCATTTGAGGATTAAAAATTCCAACCACTAAATTCTTTATGGATAGAAGTATTTAAAATAGGGGGGAAATGTATTAGGCTTTAATGTTAAACTTTCATTTTTTAAAAAAGTGATGTAACAACAAAAGAAAATCCAAAGTCTTAAGTTAATTCTGCCCAGGACTTTCGGTGCAAATATAAAGCAGAAATACCAATATACACACAGCCTCCTCACCGTGAAAGCACAGAGTGCTCAAGAGTTTGGACCCTGTTTGTTAGTACAACACTTAGGACTGTTTCAGTTGCAAAGAACAATCATCTACAAAACAGATTTGTCTTTGAGTATTTTTTTAAAGATTTTATTTTTTATTTATTTTTAGAGAGAGGGGACGGGAGGGAGAAAGAGAGGGAGAGAAACAGCAATGTGTGGTTGCCTCTCACATGGCCTTCACGGGGACCTGGCCCGCAACCCAGGCATGTGCCCTGACTGGGAATCGAACCGGGACCCTTTGGTTCCCAGCCTGCGCTCAATTCACTGAGCTACACCAGTCAGGGCTTTGAGTATTTTTATATAGTCTTAAATGTGCCAAAAACATATTAATTTTTTAGTTTTTATGTTAAACAAAATGTACTAATATTCTATAGAAAACTCTTCAACACTGTTTTCCCTTGACAAATTTACAGTGTCGTATCTCTGTCAAGATTATTAAATGATAAGAAAATTAGCAGTGATGGCCCCTGGCTGGTGTAGCTCAATGGATTGAGCGTGGGCTGGGAACCAGACGATCCAGGTTCGATTCCCGGTCGGGGCACGTGCCTGGGTTGCGGGCCAGATCCCCTGTGAGGGCCATGTGGGAGGCAACCATACATTGCTGTTTCTCTCCCTCTCTGTCTCCCTCCCTTCTCCTCTCTCTAAAAATACATAAATAAAATCTTAAAAAAAAAAGAAAAAATTAGCAGTGATGTATCAAATTAAATGGTTACCATTTTGAAAATGTTTCCTTCAACTTAATGACCAGGTAGCCCATTTAATCATGTTTCTGCTCCTACGTAGCATGGCTACATCTGTGTCCAGTGCTTTCTCACAGAACTACTACTCCCTTCCAAATGGCATGCACGTTTGGACCTAATATTTTGCTTTAGGACTAATCTCACTCAACATAATTTTGCTTTGTACCTAAACAGACATTTGTTCTTTGAACTTGATACCATATTGTAAAAAATAAAATTTATTTTTTGACTTTTTAAGTTGAAGTGGTTACCAGAATATACCATTTTTTATTTAAAAAAGAACAAAAAAAAATAGCAGTAATAAAAACCAATGTCTATAAAAAGAAAGCACATACTTCCCAATTCACGAACCTCCTGTCCCCTAATTACTCCATCAGACTGTTATGAAAAGCTTTTCATAAAACATTAAAGGAATTGCTGAAACCTAGAATCATAGCCTCTAATTTTTTATTATCCGAAGAAATATCAGCATCCTCTTATAACAACAGACAGGATAATGAAACCCACTGCTTCCAGAAAGGGCATATTTTGATTAATCTGAGCAGGTAACAGGGAGACTCACCAATATTCCACCTCGCGCCTGACTTTAAAGCAGTTATTCCCATTGCGTGGTTCTGCAGTATTAGCATCACCTGGGAGCTTGTTAAAATGCAAATTCTTAGACACCACCACAGACTTATTGAATCAAAAATGCTAGGGGTGGGGCCCAGGGACCCGTGCTTTAATAAGCTCTCCTGGTGAGTGTGGGGCTGGCTCAGGTTTGAGAACACTGCTTTAAAGTAGTGATATGGACAGTAGCAGGAGACTAAACTGGGCTGTAAATCCTGATTCAGAATCATAAACTTCAGTGTCATAAACTAGGCTGGGAACCTTGCTCGGGAACTTCTTAGAACGATGAGACAAGGTAAGATCTTTCTCTCCCTTTTAAAATTTATGAATTGACAAAAATGCTATATACATATATAAATTTAGAGAGAAGGAGAAGGGAGAGGGAGGGAGACAGTGTTTTCAAGTATAAAAATAGTCTGTGTAAGAGACGTGATACAGTGTCACTCAGTAGCAGACTGTTTGTAAATGTTGCTATTATTTAACAGATAATATTATTCAACAACAAAAAAAATGTTCTGTGATTAGGGACCGTCAGTAAACTCCGCAGTTTAAATCAGCTTCACTAGGACTAGTTCTTTACCTACTCATGTTCAAATATTAGTCATGGACATTCTGTTTCATACACGAAGTGGACGGTGGAAGGCTTCCATTCAGGAAAACCAGGAGCCCTACAGGTGATTTATTGTTTAGATGAATCTCTCCATGAAGTCCTACCCTTGAGGGCCTGACACAAACTGGTCATATATGAATTTTTAGAACTGTGACCCAGCAATTCCACTTCTGGGAATATATCCAAAGAAACCTGAAACTCGAAGTCAAGGAAATATAAGCACCTCTGTGTTCATTGCAGCATTTTTACAGTAGCCGGGATTTGGAAGCAACCCGAGTATCTATCAGTAGATGAGTGGGCAAACAAGCTGTGGTATATTTACACAATGGAATAGTACTCAGTTGTTAAAAGAAAAATCTTACCTTATAAGCAAAATAGAGATGAACTCATAGCCAGAGAGCAGGCTGGCCGTGACATACCTGGGGGGTGGGGGGTGACGGGACTGACCAAAAAAGAAAAAAGAGGGGGGTGGGTGCAGGTGGAAGAGGATCTAAGGGGGATAAATAGTGATGGAAAAATACAATAAAATGTGTAAAGAAAAGTACACTTGAAGCGGTTAGAAGAGTAACAAGACAAAGTCCACAAAATGATCTTAGACCAAAAGTGTTGAAGTCCGGTGTCTCAGGGAGACCAAAACCACCAGCGAACCACAACGAAACACAAAGAAATCAGTACAGAGGAAAGAGTTCACGTAGTTGAAGCTTCTGGGAGAAAACGGACTCCTGTGGTTTTATTTATTCATTTATTTAAAAAAATTATGTTTTAAGGATATTATAACTCCCAAAAAGTGTATTTTTAAATAGTTTTCAGTGGCTCCAGTGGCCCCAGTTTACTTGAGATTGATATGCAGTCTCTTAAATAATCCTATGATTTTGACTTTGCTGAACTACATCTCTTTTTCCTCCTGAATTTCTTGAAGTCACACTGCGGGCTGTTAAAACCTCTCTCCAACTCCCTGGGCAGAGAGTGCTAACGCGGAGCTGGAGTTTTCCAAAGGCGCTCTCATGATCTGTTGACTCAATGATCCGTTAATGACAGCTGAATGCTCACAGCAGAGCCCGCCTGGGCTTGCTGCTGCTCCTTGCTGGCCCACTGTGGATGCAGGTGCATTGTAAGCACCTAATTCAGCCATTAAGGTCACTTTTATTAGTGGTTTCTGCTTACAAAACAGGGCTCATGGGGAGCATGATTCAGTCTGGGCGAAACCTTGACAGCTCAGAGAGCCACGCTGTCAGGGACCAGCCACATCTTGTTATCGTAAACAAAGCAAGAACAGTGCTAATGTTCTGTTTCCATTTCCATAGACCCATATGCCCTATTATGGGGAAATTTTAAGAACACTGGTTTCCCTCCCTACCTTTTCATGTTTCCCCTCTGGTAGTAAGGAGTTTTCATGTAAATCAGCACTCCGTCTCTTCTTAGTTAACTAGGATTCATTCCTCTGGAAATTTCTCATATATTTGGTTGGAAAAGTCCACCCAGCAGACGTAACTCTAAACAGTTTAGTTATTGAAATATAAACAGCTTTACATTCAAGTCACGGAAAGCACTATGTGAGCCCAGCCCCGTGTGGGGCGTTTAGACTACATATTCTTTGGCTCCAGGCAACCTTAGTGATACAAACAAAAACGGGCCTTCTGTTGTTTGACCCTGACTTCTTTTTTAAGCTCGTTTCCTCAACTCGTGCTTTATTTTAGTTAATGGGGTAATAATACCACACCTTCAACCATTTTAATTCTGCCTGGAATTTTAATTGTCTACTTGCTTCCAAGCACCCTTGAAACCACTGGAAAAACACACCGTCCTCCCCTCTCCCGCCCAATTCTCTGTACCATTCTTTAATACTTTCATGAGTAATAGTAATCCTTCTATCTTAATACATATTAGAGAATAATCCATTGTAATCGAGGAAGACAAACCATTACAAAAGGCATTGTAACATACTGATACTATATTTGAGGAAGAAAAATAGATTTAAAAAAAGCATGAACACATATCCTTCATAGAAAAACTCAGTTTTGTAAAGTTGGAGAAAAAGACGGTGTTTAAATAGATAACTGAGCTGCCACATTTGGCTAATATCATTGAAGAAATTGATTACTGATCAGCTAATGATATTTTTAATCATAGAAAAAGGATTCTTTCTTGAGTTTGAGAAAATACTTTTTCCTGTTCGATTTGTGTAATGTTCACTGTATGAGGATTTGGTTCCCTACTTCTGTCATTTTCACTAACGGCGCCTCTGCTGAGGTGTTGTGTATGTCAGCCTTCCTATCTCCCCCTCTGGGTGGCCTTGTGCATGGGATAGGCTGGTACCTTCTTCCTCTTTCCATCTCGCACAGTACTTCCAGATGAGATGATTTGAAGCAAAATGTTTACTATGTCATTTACTTGCTCAAAAACTTTCCTTGGTTTCTTGATGCAATACTACTACTACTACTACTAATAAACTCAATAGCCTACAATTTAGAAACCTCCATGATCTGGCTTGGATATAAATAAACCAAAACTACACTGTGGCAAAGATGTCCTTGACCTGTCTCCACATAACCTACCCGCATGTAACTAGTTTACCAGCTTCACTCCTTTTCTCCATTCTCCTCCCTAAAATGTATGTCCGATATCCATTATGTGTTCCTCACACACAGGTGTTATTTGCCCTTCCAATTCACCAACCAATTGAGCAATATGATACCAAGAGAGGACTTTAATCACCCTACTTATACCAATGGCCATTAATATAATGACAAAAATAATTACTACCTGATAAATATAAGTTGAAATTTCCTGTGAAAAGCCCAAGTTATGTAAAACATTATAAAAATGTATGTACTTTGCTAAAGCAATCCTGAGAACAACAAAAGAATGAAGCTGGAGGTATCATACTCCCTGACTTCAAATTATACTACAAAGCAACACTAATCAAAACAGCATGGTACTGGCAGAAAAACAGAAACACAGACCAATGGAAAAGAATTGAGAGCCCAGGAGTAAACCCACGTGTATATGGGAAAATAATTTTCAATAAAGAAGCCAAAACATGCAGTGCAGAAAAGCAAGCCTCTTCAATAAATAGTGCTGCGAAAATTGGAAAGCCATATGCAAAAGAATGAAACTATTTGTCCCCATTTTAAAAAATTACCTCAAAATGGATCAAAGATCTAAATATAAGACCTGAAACAATAAATTACATATAAGAAAATGTAGGTATTAACTTATGGACCTTTATGGGAGACCCTTCTGCGTGGCTCGGACAGTGGAGAGCGACGCAAGGCCCACGCCCACGGATGGGTTCTGCCGTGGGGAATCAGGCCTGCATTGTACCTGGGCTGCTATGAGACTTGCTTTTGCTAAAACTCCCTCACCCTGGATTGAGGCAACAAATGTTTACTGCATATCTCTAAAGTAACTTCCTAAAGTCTGTGCTATACCTCCCAAGTATGGAGTGTAACCAGTTCTCAACCACTTTTCCCCTGGATCTGTAACATCCTTCTCTTCGAAGTGATTAGCATCATTCTTTCCTTTGTTATCTGTGAAAGGTAATCACCTATAGTGAACCTGTGCATAGTAATTGAGAACCATCCTCTATGTAATGTACCAGAAAAGCAATAAAAGCCCGTCAATGTAATGTACCAGAAAAGCAATAAAAGCCCGTCAAGAAAAGGGTCAGCATGCTCTCCTCTTGAGAGAGTGGTCGAGGCACTCCAAGGCACTCTCCCCTTGAGACAGTGGCCATGCCTTCCCTTTTCCTCCACAGGACTCGGTAGTCCATGTGAATTCATCTCATGTCTCAGCCATGATGCCGCGGACACTGCAGGCCGGTGTCCACATCAGACCTTGGTCTTAGAGAAGATTTTAAGAATTTGATGTCAAAGGCAAGGAGAGGCAGAAACAAATGAATGGGACTATATCAAATTAAAAAAAAAAAATTCTGTAGAGCAAAAGAAACCGCCAACAAAACAAAAGGCAACCAACCAACCAACTAAAAGAAGATATTTGCAAACAACAGCCCCAGCAGGGGGTTAATATCCAAAATATACAAGGAACTCTCATACAATTCAACACCAAACAAACAGTTCAATTAAGAAAAGGGCAGAGGACCTGAACAGACACTTCCTCCAAGAATATATACAAATGGCCAACACATATATGAAAACATGCTGCACTTCACTAGCTATTAAGAAAATGAAAATCAAAACTCAATGAGATACCACCTCATACCTGTTAGAATGGCTGTTATCAATAAGACAGGTAGTGATAAGTGTTGGAGAGGCTGTGGAAGAAAAGGAACCCTCATTACTACTGGTGAGAATGCAGAAGTAAATTGCTGCAGCCACTATGGGAAACAGTATGGAGGTTCCTCAGAAAATTAATAGAGCTACCATATGACCCAGCCACCCCGTATTTTGCTGTGTATAATGCACACTGATTTGCCCAAATTTTTGAGGGAAAAATAAGGATGCTCATTATACATGGGTGTAATTATTGCATACCATAAGTGTAACAATGAGTATAATAATTCTGTTTATAGCCCTGGTGGTGTAGCTCAGTGGATTGAACATGGGCTGCGCTCAAAGGGTCGTTGGTTTGATTCCCAGTCAAGGCAGATGCCTGGGTTGCAGGCCAGGTCCCCAGGGGGGCCACATGAGATGCAACCACACATTGATGTTTCTCCCCATCTCTTTCTCCCTCCATTCCCTTCTGTCTAAAAATAAATAAATAAAATCTTAAAAAAAATAATTCCGTTTATAATGCAAGCAAAACTGTGGGTGCGCATTGTACCTGGCAAAATACGGTATCTATCCAAAAAGTTTAAAAACATGTATTTGCAATGATATGTGCACCCCTGTGTTCGTGGCAGCATTGTTCATGGTGGCCAACACATCGAAACAGCTCAAGCATCCTCAGCGGGATGATTGGGTAAAGAAGATGCGGTACACATACATTGCAGTGCTACTTAGCCATACGAAAACATGCAGTACTGCCATGTGTGACACCGTGCATGGATCTTGAGAATATCATGCTGAAGTGGAAGAAGTCAGACAGAAAAAGTTAAGAACCATGATTTAACTCATACGTGGGGTGTAAGTTGAAAGCAACAAATGAACAAACAAGAAAAACAAATAAAAATTCATAGACATAGACAATAGCATGGTGCTTACCAGAGGGAAGGTGGGCAGGTGGGGTAATAAAGGGTAAAAGAGGTCAAATACAAGGTGAAAGAAAAAGATTTGACTTTGGGTAGCGGGCATGCAATGCAATATACAGATGATGTATCATAGCATTATATACTACTTGCAAATTATGTAGTCTTGCTAACCAATGTTACCCCAATAAGTTTAATGAAAAATAAAGAATATTTTAGAAAAAAACATCTACTTTGGAAATAATTGATACATTCTTGTCTGCAAAAATACAGATGTCAAATCAGTTTTGACAAGATAGCTATAAAATATTAGGAAAAAATCACAGAAACCTATAAATATTCTGCACTTGTATATCTAGTCAAATATCTTTAGGTTTCACTTGTGACATTATTAAAGAATTTAAAATGTAATACTCAGTTCACACATCCTGGGCGTGGTTCATGCAGGGAAGGTGACATTCACAGGAAGACAATGTGCAATAGTAGATTGATGGTGATAGTTCTTTGAGAAAGAATTTATGGATCATGCAGACAGCAGAGATGTAATGAAAGAAACAGAAAAATCTAAATATGATACAGGAGAGATTGTACCACATCCAGATGTCTTAAAAACAAACCTGTTTCTTTTTTATTATAAATATTTTCTAACATTTATGGTATGCACAGTCATTTTTTTATTGGAATATAACTGACATTCAGAAAACAGCACGTGTCAGAAGCTTGCTGAATTTTCATAAACTGTGCATATGTGTGCAATCAGAAAGAGAGCATTACCGGTACCCCAGCAGGTCCCCTTATGCTTTCTTTTAGCCACTTCCCCCTCACTCTGCACGGGTGAGCATAAATTAGGTTTGCCTTTTCTGTTATGTATATATGTGCATTGTATATATTATTTTTGTGTTTGATTTCTTTCTCATCACGTTATGTTTATGAAATGTTTGCTTTATTTAGCCATAGCATGCCTGCTGTCATTGCAGCAAACTATCCTTTGTATCTTTGCAGCGCAGATATTGGGTGGATTTAGTGAGAAAAACGATTTTTTCCTTATACATACCAATTTTGCATTTTATTACTCAATTCCTTCTGCCTGGTCTGACTTTACTCTTTTTAAAACCCCTATTGTCAAAATATATTTTCTATAAAACTAGACGCATGACCCTGTAATAAACAAAAAAGTGTGTGTGAAATCTTTTTTTTTTTAACTTAAGGGCAGAACTAACAAGATGGTATGGCTAATTCAAAGAGCATTTGAGGAACCAAAGAAATACAGGGATTGAAGGGAAACGTCAGAGTGGGGGTTGCTAGGTAAGGTGCAGAACTGATAACTGTCCTACAGGATGAGCATTTCCAACTTAACATGCCACTTCAGAGTCTGGTCCATAAACAAGAGATAGTGGTACGTTGAAATAAAATGGATTTCTCGTAGAAAATTAAATAATAAATAATCATTGGGTGGGTCTGTTGGACCTTTTCCCAGGATAACTCTGATGGGACGCACAGATGTCATGCTGCCTTCTTTCCTATCCATCTGCCAGGGTCAATTTACATCCTACCTCCACTCTGAAGTCTTTATGATCACTCAGCTGGAAGTCACCTCAGTGGCCAAGGAGCACTGGTAGTACATGGAATATGCTCAATATGAACCTAGTGAATGAATAATCGTATTCTGCCACTTGAGGGGCATATCACTCCTTGAGCAGAACTGACTAATTAAGAACATAATTAAATTTTAAATTATAGCTGGAGAAACTGTACTGTAGAAAGGAGATAAATTAGAATATATCATGGTGCACTTAGCAGGTTTGTCTTCTCAAAACGAGTGTATATGCTGTGGAAAAGAACTGATGTATAAAGTACTTTGCTTTTTCATTCTTCTATTTCACTTTTTGCCCTTTCTTTTGACTCTGCACTATTGAAATATTCTGTTTGTATTTCTCCCTTTATTCTAGTCTTGTTTAGTAAAACCACAGGCATCATCTATCTCAAGCTCCATCCTAGGCATTTTTCTTCCTGTATCAGACCTTGGATAGGCTGTCCTAAGTCATGTGAAATCATGGACTTGCGTGGTCACTAGTCACCTCTGTGACTCTGTGAGCCTTTATGTCATTTTTCTTACCACTGTCAAGTACTTGCTTACTCATCTCATTGGACTCAATGGACTTTGTTCTTCTCTCCCTCCTGTTTACAAAGGCATTCTCTTCTGCAAAGTTTTGTTAAACACGATCTTTTCTTTGTGGCTTTACTAGGCATATCTCAATAAATCATATCACTTAGATGAAATGTGTATGATGTACCACCAATAAGTCAAGTTTAATCAGACTTTATTTTTCTTTTTCTCTCAACTCCTCCTAAGTCACTAAAAACATTTACTGAGATAGTTTTCAATGGATGTATGTGTACTGTTGCTCAGACCTCCTTTGCTTACTTTTTATATCTCTAACTGGAGCTGATAATGCAAGATAAGAAGTGGGATGATGCTGCATAAAATTTCCTTGGGAACTTTTAATTGAAATATGAAGAGTAATTGACAAAAATCCCAAATTCCCTTTTTATGAAAATCCAAGAAAACAAAGTTTAGTGATACCCCAAATCTCTCTCCTTTAACTGCATAGAGCTGATGGAATTAAAATTAAAAAATAAATAAGTAACAAATGAAATAAAATTCAAAATTATCTTCATAAGTCACCCCCGCCACATTTAAAGTGCTCACTAGCCACCCTTGGCCACCATATTGAATGGGAAAAATACAGAGCATTCCGTGGGACGGTGCTGACCCAAAGCATGCAGTAGCTGTTCCTTGCAAATATGCAAACCAGTGACCTCGGCTACATTTTCAGGGAAAGTGCTTTTGCTTTTTACGGACTTTTACCTTCCCGTGTTCACTAGGGATTGGTGCTCTCGAACAGGTTTATAAATGAGTTGGAGGAGACAGAGCCCAGTGAAGTATTCAAGTGTGCAGATGAAACTAAGCTCTTCTGGGAGCGGAAATGCCAGGTTGAAACACTACGCCTGCAGGCTTTATGAGGGGGCAGCCACACTTCAGACGAGCCTCTCTGTAAGCAAGCATAATGTGATACAGCTAAGTGAAAATGATTTCATCCTTACAGGGTAATGGATTCTGTTTTCCTGGTGAACAATTGGTAGGACAGTGTCAGTTTCATTATGTGGCGTTCTGAGGAATAACACCATTTTGCAGTTGCTCAAAACAGTGAAAATACATGTGGGTGTACAAATGATAAAGAAAATCTTTCCTACTTATGTACAATAATTAATGCTTGGACCTTGCAAATAAAACTTTACAGAGACAATGTTTTAACTTGTTTTAATAGGTTAGTCATAAATTTCCAAGTAGAAATCGAGGAAACAGAAGTCCTTGTTGAAGGGTTAACATATGCAAACATGGAGAAGCATAGAGGAGTGGAATGTGTTGTTTGAGAGGCAATAGTTCTTGGAGTGGAAGCAAAAGTGCATGATGTGATGATTTAATTATAGAAATGAGTACCAAGCCTTACTGTGAAAGTCCTGGATACTATGCTTAATTATAAGGTGAAGAAGAATAACTGTTAAAAGAAATTACTTAAACAGCAGAATAAATAATATAATGGGTATAATGGAAAGATAATTCCAGAAGTAATGCAGATTCATGGTTGTCAGTGGAGGTAATTTTGCCTCCTAGGGGACAATGGGCGATGCCTGGACACAGGTCTGCTTGTCATGATAGGTCAGGAGGTGGCCACGGCCATCTAGTGGGTAGAGTCAGGATGCTTCTAAACATCTTCAATGTGAGGACAACCCCCCACCATAGATTTGGTAGCAATTATAATTGTACTTCAGAGGTGACTCCCTGGATTTTACTGAATAATAAAAAATGAATGAAACAAATGATGAGTTTTAAATTCTACTTTAATAATTCCTTTGCCTTGTCTGGAAGCAGGAAAGTTTTCTCCTTGGGAAAGACTCAAGAAATTCCATGACGATAGTGATAGGGAATGATGATGTTTCAGTATGATTTGGAAGAGACAGTGGGGTGTTTAAAATTATTTGTGGAAATGTCACTGAAATTCATTATATATTTTTAAAACCTGAATTATTTCTTACTGATTTTGAATACTTTATGGGATTTTGGCAGAAATTTTAAACATATTTCTGAAACTTTTAGTTATTTTCCATAAAGAATGATTAAAGTTATTCTGAAATAATACATAAAATTTTCCAGATATTAATTTGGAAAGCAAATAAAGTCATCTTTCTATGCATTGAGTCAAGAAGACAGAAAGTGATCTAGATTTTTCAAAGAGTTTAAAGAAATCAGATTCCGTGGAAACTTTTTTAGTGTTGATTATTTGTTTTAATGATCAAGAGAAATGTTTAGAATATTTGCTTTCAATTTTTCAAGGCTAACATTACCCCAGCTATGCACTGACAAAGCTACTAGTATATCCTGGTCTGAAGTAGACCAAGAACTTTTTGAAAAAACTTTGTACTGAGGTCCCATACAGACACATTGTGGAAGTGTGCCTCAGTGAATTTCTACCAGCTGAATATCCTTCTGTCACTAGTACCCAGATAAAGAAACAGATCATCCCTGGCACCCCTATACACCCTCTCAGCTTCCCCAAAGGCTGTCCATTATTCTAACTTCTTAGAGCATAGAATGGTTTTGTTTGCATGTATTTTATATGAAGGGATAATACATATGTGTACTTTGATGTGTGACTTCTTCAGCTCGACATTATGTTTATGTGACTCATTCATGTTGTGTGAAGTTGTAGACGGGTGTGATCATCGCTCTATAGGATCCCATTATGTGAACATACCTCAAGTTATTCTTCTATTGCTAATAAAGATTTGAGTACTGTCCGGGTTTCAGCTATTACAAATAGATTCTATGAATGTTCTATTGTCTTTTGTTAAACATTTCTTACACATTTATGATGTGTACAAATACCTAGAAATAAAATTCCTGGGCCATAGAGATTGTATATGTTCACCTTTAATAGAAAAAGCCAGATAGATTTCCAATGAGGTTGCACCAAGTTTATGCTCCCACTAGCTGTGTTTAGAATTCTGCTTGCTCTACATCTTCATCAACACTTGGTATTTTCTGTCTTCCTTTTATTTTCTGAGTGATTATTTAGTGGTATTTCATTGTGGTTATAATTTGTATTTCCCTGGTGATTTGATACATATTTATTGACCATTTGTGTAATCTCAAAGAGAAGTTTTCAATGCAGAGAAATGTTTATGAAGTGATAGGTGGGCAGGAAAGGAGGAGAGTGGGTGTCACCTCAAATCAGGATGCTGCGCATGCATCTGTTCTGGGCACACTCTTAGGTCAACTGTGGCACTGTATCTGGCGTGGCGCTGCCTCAGTTTTCACTGTTGGTACCCGGAAATGCTGGGGATTTCACTTCCCTAGTAGCCATCTTTCAGTACTTTGAGGGTTGCAAACAGAATGACTTTCTTCTCACTCTGCCTTCTCAATTCCTACCGGTGCCTCCCATTCATAGAACCGATCAGGAAACCAGGCAAGAGAATCAAGGAGTGTCATTTTCAGAGTTTGCACATAACACCTTGCTTCCCAGGAGAGAGGAAAGGTTGGAGAGTCAGGAATCAAGCTACATATGAAGTGACTACATGGGCCAAGTGTCTTTGCCTTAGCCCTCTAAGTATCAAGGAGCAAGAGCTTCATAATGTCTATCCATACAATCTGCATAGAAATCTGTATCAAAAATTTCAGGCCACTAGTTAATTTTTTTTTCCATGCATGTGAGTGCTTTGCAGCATGCTCTAAAGAAATAGAAAGTAAAAGGTAATATCCTCACAATTCTTATCACTTCTAAGTGAATAAAGAAAATTGTACATGAAATATCAGTGAATAATACAGAAAATGGGGAGGCTGCCTTGTGGTGATAGACTATGAGTGTTAATGGTTTGTCTGAGTGCAGGAAGGAAGAAATGGCAGCTAAAGTAGTTAGGTATGCAGTGGGGTTGAGCTTTCTCTCAAAGGGTAACTAATGTTTGAAGAGGTGAAGGGAAGAAGAAAAAGCGTTCTGTACAACCGGAGCAATGTGGGTAGAATAAAGAACACAGGATTGAGCCGTAGCATGATCCCCAAATATTAAGATTTTATTTAACCTCGATTTGAGGTTGGCTTTGGAAGAATGTATCAGAATCAATACACTGAAGTTGTATAAGAGGATCGGTGTCACCTTGGAAATCTGGAAGCCACAATGCAGCAGGAACAAGGGGACTCTGATGTTTAGCTCAGGCAGGGAAAGCTTAAAAGGAATACCTGGGAAGTGTTATGTAAAAGAAAGTGTCCATTTTTTTTTGTTTGCTTGTTTGAAAGGAAGAGTTACAATCAGTGCCCTAAAGTTAGAAGCACTCAGCTCTAAATTCAATGAATTTTTGAACAGTTGCCACCGAACAATGAAACATACTGCTCCACGTAGATGTGATGTCCCCAGCGCTGAGTTATTCTAGCAGCAGCCACATGGCCAAGTAGACCAGAGAGAGGATGGCTACAGAGAATAAAGATGATCACAAAGTCCCTTTATTCTGGAAAAAAAATGGGGGCAGATAGGGTGGCATTGAACAAGAAACCTGAAAGTCAGTTAGTTTACACTGTAATGACTGACATAACTGGTTTTCCTTACCTGCCTACCCTCTGCCAGGTACGATTCAGGGAACAGGTACATAAAATTCTTCAGTGTTCTCTGAAGTAAATGAAGAAACTCTAGTTTTAAAAGATACTCCATGAAAAAATCATGTTGAAAAGGTCTGCATCCATTTACCCTCTTTATAATTATTAACCACATGTAGGACATGTTTATGGCTCTGTGATGTCCTTCAGTAAATAAATTTGCTTAACCTCGGAGTCACCCAGCATTTTCTAAACGTACCTCCAAAACATAATGTTGTCTTTCCAGTATTGTATCAACATCCTAGAGCTTCCACAGGACTAATTTCTACTGATACATTTCAGCTGTGGTCACGAGTGTCGCTCTGGGGGCCCGTGATCTGGTTGGGGCAATAGACAGGAACAACGCGGCATGGGAAGCACTGCTCTGTGTGGGGAATCTATGTTCTGTGGAATTTCATGGACGGGCACCTAACAGTCCTGGTGAGAGAGCAGGAGCAGAGTGGAATTCCTGCAGTATGTAGCTAGGAGTTCCTGGGAAAGAGGAAGGAGAAGAGATCTTGCAATCCAGGAAATTCCCAATGCAAGGGCCTGCTAGGAAGTAATTATTATGTGTTCATGGAGAGCGCAGCCAGTTTGTAAAGACGCGCTTCATAGGGACCTGATATTTAAAGTATTTTTACACAGATTTATTTTGCCTCTCAGCTGTTCTTGTGAGGTCACTAGAACAGTTATCAAAGCGTAGAATTACAGAATCTTGAGTATGGAAAGAAGCGCTGACTTCTCTAGTCAGAAGCCTTTCCTAGAGTGGTCTAACGTGAAGCTGTCTATCCCCTGTTGGGGTGTTGTTTTGTTCCTGGGGATGCTCTGGCTCCTGGTGCATCTTTCCACCTCCTATGATGATGAAATCAGCCTTTCTGGAACTTTCACCCACCTCAGGTGTGCTTTCTTGAGCGGCTCAGGAAGGACACTGGGTGTTATTGCCTTGGGGGTACCAAAGTCATTTTCTGTTGGCGACGGAATTTAACCTGAGAGCTATTTAATGGAGTCTTTAGGGGCTCTGCCCATTTAATTCAATTCCAGACATTTTACCACTTTTAATGTGGAATATATCTGTATGTCTTAAAGTTTTCTGAAGACTACAATATAAATGCTGAGTTTTATATAACACTTTATTTATCAAGAGAGTATTTTGGGGGATTTTGTTTCGGCATCTTTTTGTAAAAATGTTAGATCTTAGAAACATTTTCATAATTCAGCAGGGTCTGCAATGTTAATGGAGATGAGCAGCAGGATCCTCGGACCACATACGGTAATTACTCCTTAGAGTGCTTGTAATTTCAATTCCAGAGCCCAGTGCTGGCTGCAATTTATTTGTTTTTCTTCTCTTATTGAAAGTGATTCACAGCAGCCTTCTGATGTTGGAAATCTGTTGCTTTTGCTGAAGTCTAAGTTGGTAGTTCAAATTTAAAATATGGTAGTGGAAAAAAACATGGTAGGGATTGAAAATAGTAACGGTGGAGAAATAAGTCTTTTCTGTGAGCAAAAGATTCTTCTAAAAGCATTTAAATCTCTCAGGGACAAATTAGAGATTTCTTCTCTTTCTTTCTTCTCAGGCTTCCAATGTTCGGAATACTAAAGTATAGGAAAATAGCTTCTTCTCTTAATTGAAAATTACTCAATAACTTAAAATTTCAATTTAAACATAAGATGCGTGAACTATAACTTGATACTCTGTGTGTGCATACGTGTATGTGTGTATGCCTGTTCATAATTGGCATCTCAAAATTAGTATGTCTAAAACTTTTCTTTCAACTAGTTAAAATTAATTTGGCGTAGCTTTGAACAGAATTGGAATTTTAGATATCCTGTAGTTCAACTGAAGTGAATTCCACGATTGTATAAAATGAAAAAAATAAGGACACATTAAATGATTAGTATTAGAATTAGATGTGGAAATTCTCTAAGGACTTTCACCCTGTATGATTGGTGTATTTTTTTTATACTTGATAATAGGCCAATAGTGTCACAAAAAATGTGAAAGCATTTTGACTGTTCAGATAGTGACAGTAGTCTTATTAGAATAAATAGGGCCAATTTAAGGAATAAAGGCATCTAAATTTGAAAAGGAAGCCTAAATATCATATCCTGTAATGCTTATTATTTCTAATTTTCATGGTTTATTTTTTCCCCCACCAGGAAAATCATCTTTTGGAATCTTACCTTATGAAGAACTTCTTAAGGTAAGGACATTTAATCAATGAAAATTTTATTTAAGAAGCAATCATAGCATGTTTATTGCATGACATTATCTGCATTTTCAAATAGAATGTGTAATATATAAAGGGCTGACAAAAAGTAAATTGCTTTGATAATTATTGTAGCTGGGACTAGTCTATGAAATTAATCATCTTCTGTTTATCTAAGAAACATGATTTCCTCATCATGTCCTCTTCCTTTGAATTTTTATATGTTCAACACTAACCTTGAGTGTATTTTGCTCCCTGCATTTATTGATGTGAATTACAGGTTTATATTCATAGATCAACGTGTAAAGGACTGGAGCTATAGTATTTCTCTTAAGAACTAAGGACATCCTAATTTGCTGGGGTATGACACCCCAAATTGTTGGGGATATTTTATAGCATTTATTAAGAATCTACATTTCTCTCATAAAGTTTATTTGCTAGTAGCTTATCTCTACTATTCCAACCTTGAACTGTAATAAAACAAACAGCACTTGCCAAATAACCCTAGGGAAGGAGACTGTTCTAAAAAATCCAAATGCATAATTAAATGCATGTATGCATGTATTTATATATATACATACATATGTGTGCATGCATGTATATGTGACTACAAACTGTACAATACTACTCTATTGTAGAAAAGTTGTGCTAATGAAGGCTAAGACTGGGAGACTAAAAGAAAGCCTGTGTTTGTTGAGTATTTGTCTTATACTAATTACTAAAATTGTATGCATCTTATTTATATCCTACTAAGACACATTGGGGATACACCCTAGTGCAAAGGTGGCAAACACAAGGCCGGCAGGCAGAATCTGGCTCTCCATCTTGTTTTATCCGGCCCCACACCTTGTTTCTACCCGGCAGCAGCGCTGAGCTCTTGCTTAACTGTGAAGGAGTAGTCACATTTATATGGTCCTAAAGTTACATTTAGCCCTTTAAAGACAACCACGAAGCTGATGTGGCCCCCCAGTGAAAATGAGTTTGACACCCCTGCCCTAGTGTATATGTAATAACTGTGATAGAGGATGGGTAAATAGTCCTCTACCAAAAATTGAAATTCAGAAATTGAATATTTATGTCGATTGCTACTGTTTTTGCCCATTAGAATTAAGAGAGACAAAAATACAAAAATACTGATGTACACATTTTAAAAATATTGATTGGTCACTTACTTTGTAAAGGTTCTGATCTAGGGGTGGAAAATCCAGGTGAACATAGTCCTTACTAATAGAGCTTATATTCTAGTGAGGGGAAATAATCAGTGGGCATGTGAATAAATGAATGCGAGATGTTCCAATACCTTTCTGTGAAGAAAATGAAATGGGGTGATGGCGTAGAAGGGTTAGATGGCGTGTGGTGCTAGCTGTGTTGGTTGGGGGGGCAAAGAACACCCCCCCCCCAGCAGGTCAGCAGAGAGATGAATGCTGAACTGGAGTCAGCAATGCAAAAACTCAGAAGGAGAACCTTCTAGGTGCAGTGAATGGCAAATGCAAAGACCTTAAGATGGGAAAAAGGCAGGGACTTTGAAAGATAGGTAGACTTAGCTCTTTGTCTTAGAAATAATTGTCTGGAGTACTGACTTCTCTGGAGTCAGAGTCCTGATGGGCAGCACTGGTCAAATGGCATTCCACTGCCTTGATATCACTTACTAAATGCGCAGCGAGAACAATTTCATGGCAAAGTAATCATGGTATGTTCTAGGGAATGATACAGAAAGCAGCAATGGGAAGAATAGAAAACTTGAAATACCAAAGAGACTTGCAAACTAAGAAGCAAGGGAAGTTTGATACAGTTGAGGGAACTGGAAGCATTTCAGTTTGAACATTTCAGAGAATGGCAAGGGGCTAGGCTACTGAAAGAGTGCACACACAGTGTACTGGGGAGAGAAGAGGTCTGCCATGGAACCGGGCTTGTGGAGGCTTTAGGAAATCGTTGGTCTTTAAAGCTATTTTTGTCACTAAATCATAATGGCTGAAAATATGGATTCTGAAGCTAGGGCTCCTAAGATTGAAAATACCACTCGGCAGCCTAACCTTGAGCAAATTACTGTCATTATTTGAGCCTCACTTCCTGGTACTAATGGTATTAATATTTGAATGTACCTCACATGGGTTTTGGAGTATTAAATGAGTTAAACATGGGGAAACACTAGTGAATTTTAAGCTCTTGCTTGAATTTTAATGGGATCACCCTGGCTGTTGTGTTGCAAATACACTGAAGAGTGAGAGCAAAGGTTAAAGTAGGGAAACAAGTTAAGAGGTAATTGAAATAATCTAGTTTGGAGCAGGAGGGCAGCAGTGGGAAAAGCAAAAAGTGGTCCAAATCTAGATATAATTTGAAGGTAGACCAAGCAAGATTAGCTTGTGAGTCAGATGAGAGACATGAGATAATGTAAGGATATAAGAGTGACCCCAGCTGTTTTGGTGTGCATACCCAAAAGGAAAGAGAAGTCTCCACTGAAATTTGGAAGATGCAAGATGAAGCATGTTTAATAGGAAAATAAAAATTCAGCTTCAAATGTTCATTTTGATATGTCAATTAAATGTCAAAGTGGAGATATTAAGTATGCATCTGAATATTTACCTTAGGATTTAAAGTTCTGTGGCAGGACAAAGTTACCAAGGGAGTGGATCAGAAAGGGAAATAAAGAGATCCAAGAAACAAAGACTGGGATATGTCAGTGTCGGTCACCTAGGCACTCAGAGAATAACCTGAACTTTAGGTGAAAAAATAAAAAAGGTGCTCCAAGGTGTAGGCAATGGTCACTGTGTTACCTGCTTCTCTTGAATTAGTAATATGAGGCTGAAGAGCTGATCATTGGTGGGAATGAAAATCAAATGAAAGTAGGAGAAAAATAGAAAACAGTGAGTGTAGAAAATTGCCTTGAAGTCTTTTTCTGTAGAGAAGAGCAAACAAAAGCGGTAGTTGGAGGGGAGGTGGGAATGGGAGCCGTCTGGTGGTGAGAGTAAAGGTGCTAATGACGGAGAGTGACATCCGTGAGCAGACAAGAAGCCACGGGACATAGTTCACACGTGGGAGGTCTTTCACCAGAGTGCTGACATTTCATCTGTGTCATTAAGATGAAAGGCGGAATATGTTGGTAGGAAAGTGGAAGTTTGGAAGTTTTGGGGAGCTCCTTTTGGGTTGCTTTGGCTTTCTCAGTCAAATAAGAGACAAGATTATTGACTGGAAATGTAATTGATAGAGGAGATGTTGGAAATTTAAAGAGAGAAAAGGCATGGAACAGTTTTATGAGGTTCGAAAATTTAATACAAGCACCCAGCAAAGTTGAGGAATCACTTAGGTTTATGCTCAAACATTTAAAATGGTACCAGTATCACCACATCTATGTATCTGTCTGTCTGTCTGTCTATCTGTCTATCTATCCATCTATCCATCTATCCATCTGCAGTATCTATCCAGGTTTTCTCTAACCATGTTCAGCTGGGTGGGTACTAGTGAAAAGTTGACAGAGAGCTCAATTTCATTAAGGTTGTGTTTTTTTCAAGTGACTATAATAAATCATAACATGAATAAGAGAGTTAAGGGAGTATGCTAATGTGTAATTGTAATGATTAATTGTGGAACTTAAATTAGATACATATAAAATGATGGTGAGAGAATGAAAAATAGAAAGATTTTCAATGGTAGAAAGAGTGGTTGGTGTTCAGGTAATGGAGGGAGAGAGCTTTAAAGAGAGTTCTAAGCAATCAGCAAGTAAATGTTTGAACCTGTGAATATGGAAATGTTACTGTGCTGTGGATGTGCACTGGAATTGGACTGAGATACGGTGGAGGACAGGATCAAAGGGCTATGAAGTTAGAATGTTGGGGGAATCTTCCCTAGAAGTTGCTAACATTAGGATTTAAGACTGGAGGCATCTTTGAGAGTTCCTGATGCAGATAAATGAGGAGAGAACATGAGGGGAGGAGCTGACCATAAGAAGGGGTGATATACAGTCATATCTCATGACGTGGTTCAAAGATGGAGCATTTCAGAGAGAAGGAAGAGGGAGTAAGCCAGAGTTAGACATGAGGCATAAAGGAGGACACCTGGCCCACTACCAGACCCAGAGGTATGAGGAAAGAGAGAGAAAATAAACAGACAAAGCACTATCCTCAGAGAAAGCCCAGGGTTTCTTTGAGCAGGATAGGAAAGGAGCAACTGGAGTTGAGTGTGAGGATTCTGGGGATTCACGACGCACCATGAATCCCGCAGAGCACAGTGGGCAAGTTTGGGAACTGTGAAAAGCTGGGAGAGGGGGACTAAACAGGAGATGCACAAAGCCTACAGAAGTGAGAATGTGGAACAGGAGAGGGGACTTCAGGGGCTTCTTACGGTGATCAGAAATAAACAGGAACAAAGGGTACAGGGGTCATGGGCTCCTAGGAAGTAGAAGTGGTAAGAACCTGTGGGTATCTGGGGGACCCTCTGCACTACTTCTGAAGGCAGTGGGGTGGGGGCGGGGTAAGTTCAGCATTGTACCCACACATCTCTCTCTCTCTTGACCACTGTTGCTGAAGCTTTTGATACCTGATGAAGGGTGGTCTTAATCTGAGGCTGAAAACGTAAAAGTTTGCACCAAATTTCTAGTTGAGATAATGTTCCTTTTTAAAATGGGCTAATAAAACCATTGCTTATATTCTGGTTCAGGCTAATTCTATCACTTAGAGATTATTTTGGAAGAGATGGTGGTCACTGTCTTAGAGTTTCCCATAAATATTCCACGTTGACTGGGAATCTTGTTAGGTCAATCTTAAATTACCTTTACATCTTTGCTTTAAATAATAGGTGGTTGTGTTCAGAAGCCACCCCTTTTATATTTAATTTCTCCATGGACTTAAGCACAACAGCTTTTACTCTGAGATTTCTCTCAGCAGGAGGTAAATTTCCTCCTTATCCTTTCTCTTTCTTGGTTGTCTGATAATAAAATCATAATCCTATATTTTATAGCATCACGGGGCTGATAACAGCATGGACACACTCAGAGGATTCTTGCTCTCATTAAGCTTTTGATTTCTTTATTGACTTTAATTAACTTTGAGAGGCTATTTCACTAACAAGAAATATGTTTATATGTAGGACTACTAGCATTGTATATAATAGCCAGACTATAGATGATATGTTGGGTGAAAAGATACATTTTTCTCTTATTTTAGAATCAAAAGGGTGAAGTTTTCCATCTCTACATTTCTTGCTTCTATAGAGGATGGACATTAAACCAGACAAACTACTGTAAAAGTTGCATTGTTTCCTTGACAGGAAGAAAACCAAAGAGCCATTGACTCTCAGGGGGAGCTTTCTAAACATTTTAGCTGATTTGCGTAATGTAAATTACATTAAGGAGCATCTATGCATTTAAAATACAACACGAGTATTTATTCATTCAATGAACAAATATTTACTGAGCCCCTCCGATATGATACACACTCTCCCAAGCCATGAGCAGCATTGGTGCTTAAGGAAAGATGTGTGCCTGTGTTCACGGAGCCTATCATGTAGTAGCAGAGATAAACAGTAAACGGACCCAGTGGTTTACATAAATGACACGTTTTTAAGCAGTTACACCAACTATGAAAAATTGCTAAGCTAGATTCCATGATGGAGGGAGTGGTGGAACGGAGGGTGGAGACGATAAGAGAAGATGGTCAGAGATTTCTCTGCAGAGCTGATAATTCAGCCCAAAGAATTATTATTGTATTACATTTAGTCTTTCTCTAGTTTTGGTTAAATCTGCATATTGAATTAAATTAGCACATAGGCATTTGGAATTCAAGCTAATGGGAAGAATAATAGATCATTTATTTTTTCATAGAAGGGCCCGGCTCATATGTGTTTATGTATTATTTGGGTCTTTGAAATAATTCGACTCTTGCCTTAAAGAGAAAAACTGAAATAGATAAAAATGCACAAAACCTGAGATGGCTCCGTGGAAGGTGATACTCTGTAGCCACGCCGTGGGCCACTGGAGACAAGGCTTTCTGTGTCCCACCAAGATAGGCTTAGTGTAAAATTAACAATATATTTAGATACATTTAAATATGTTTTTATTAATTACAGGTTAAAATTTTAATATTTTTGTATATGCAATTATATATACAGCAGGTCCTCAAATAAAATTTCATTCGACGTCATTTTGTTATATTGATCAGCAAAAAAAAAGATTTCTGATTGGGGTGACTGTGTGCAGTTTGCACATTCTCCCCCTGTCTGTGTGAATTTTTCCCTGGAGACTTGAGAATGTTAGGTTGATTGGCATGTCTGAGTTGTCCCAGGCTGAGTGAGCGTGGGTGTGAGTGCGTCCTGCCTAGGATGGAAGCACGTCCAGGTCAGGGTTGTTCCCACCACGTGCCTCCCGCTGCTGGGATAGACTCCAGACACCAGTGACCCAGAACTGGAATTAGCGGGTTGGAAAAATCATTATCTTCCTTGTTTTTACTATCTTCCTTAAATGTGTGAATAACTCACGTTTATTTCAATGTTTAATACAAGAAGTATTTGGGGTCTTGACTTAGAAAATTGGTTATGTTATTTGTAACAGGAATATTTTGTAGAGACTTAACTCTTCTTTATAGCAATTAGCTTGTGATAAAATTGAGTTTTGTTATGCATTGTTTCCCTTAAAAGCTGCAGTTTCCAAGAACCTATCAATGATGTCAAATAAGGACTTATAGTAATGTAAAATTAATTTCAGCAGTTTGTTTTTACTTTTTTAAATGTGGCTGCTTGAAAATTTAAAATTCTCTATGCCATTCTTTTTCCTGGTTCACATTGTATTTCCCTTGGTCAGTACTGTTCTAAGGAATTACCAGTGTCCCCTTAAACATATTGCACAGAATTTACATCCACATTAGTCATTTAAATAAAGTAAATGCTTGTAAAAGATGTGATGTTTTCAAGTTTAGATTATAAAATCTAAATAGAATTTATTCAAAACAAAATAATACTGAGGTTCTATTACATTATAACTAACATCAGTGTTTGGGAATGACATGCTAATAAAAATAATCTTTGATATTTAGTAATCTTTGCATTCTGCTAGGAAAAAGAACATTCTGATTTGTTGGGAGACTTGGGAATGTCACCTCGGATATCTAACTACATTGACTACACTGAACAGATAACATTTTCATTCTTTACAACCATGTAGAACTTATCTGTCCTTTTCAGGGACTACCTTTGGGCAAAAATAAGTTTTAACTTTCATAAATGAAATTATTCTAACCAGAAATTTCATTTTAACATTATATTTAAAATATAATTATATATAATTTATATATATTTTATAATTAAAATATAATTTTAAATAATTATTTTTAAATAATTTAAAATAAATTTATTTTTAAAATGATTTTAAAAATTTATTTTTTAAATCAGATTCAAATTCCCCTGTACACTGACCTTGGTCTAAGTAATTCAACCAACCATACAAACTTTCAGAAAAATATTCTCTAGGTTGAAATATTTCTGATCAGAAAGAGGTTACCTTCTGTTGTTTCCCTTTGTTTGCTTTTTCCTTATTTTAAAGAGCCATTTTCCATGCAGGTGAGGAGTATTTTAAAAGCAGAAGTACTTGGAAGTAAACATTAAATGTGTGACAGAGACAGCAGTTCAGAATTACAAGTTCAGTCCAAGTAGAAAAGACAAACCCAGTTTTAATTGAAGTCCTTAAGCACATGAAGTTTCTAAAGAGTTCTTGGTTTATTAGAGCACTGTAATACCCTCTCTGGTAAATATTGTGTAGAATCTTCACATGATAGGGTTTTTCTGGGGTAAATGGAGTCCTTTTAATGATAAGTAACAGGTTATTTAAGGATAGGCTTTTGTGTTAGAAATCTCTTGAAGGATTATCTATTTTTCATTTCATGTTTATATGAATCTCTTGTTCAAGCTGATAAAACTTACTCATAATTTTTGCCTAGTGATTATTACTGTATAACAATCACTCCAATACACAGCAACTTATAAGAGCAGTTTCCTTACGCTTACTGATTCTGTGGTTTAGAACATAGGAAGGCGATAGCACAAATAGATTTCTTCTGTCTTATGATGTCTGTGGCCTCAGCTGAGGAGACTTAGCATTTGAGAGTGAGTGACCTGGATCTATCTCTTCATTCACCAATATGGTGGTTCAGTTTAGCTGTCAGCTTTGACCTGAACTTGGGCTCTTGAATGGTGGATCTACATGTGTCTGTCTTGGGCTTCCCCATAGCGTGGCTTCCTCAGAGTGGTTAGGTCCTTACACAGCAATTCAGAGTTCCATAGGCCAGTGCTCCAGTGAGTAACACGAAAGCTGCATAGGTTTGAATGGCCTAGGCTCAGGAATCATGCAATGTCAGTTCTACCCCATTCTATTAGTTGTGACCAAATTAAAAAACAAACAAACAAACAAACAAAAAACCACCCAGATGCAAGGGATGGAGGGAACACAGACTCTGACCGGATGCAAGGAGTATCAGATAATTTGCAGTCATGTTTCAAAAACATCAGACACTGGGGGACAAACCTCATATGGAATGAGTCCTGAAGAAGATTGTAGAATTGTAAAGGTAGAAAGTAATAGAAGAATTTGTTTCAGGTCATCTGATGTAGAGAATTATGTGATTTTTAATAATGGGGATTAGGGGTGGAAGGGTAACAGTGCTTTGATCCATTAGGAAATTAGTTAAGTACCCAATTTCTTGAAACTTGAAGAGAGAATTAAGAATTTGAGCTTTTGGCATCAAGTCTGTTTTGCTTTCACTGTAACAACTTTTATTTTCCTCAAACTTTATCTTTTTGATGAAGTCTGAAAATAAATGCATTAGTATTACCTTTTTTAGTAAATAACCTAAATATATATATATTTTATACAAAATGAATCCCTATGGTATGAGACTCTGCTCTTTGGGGAATCTATGTTTTTCATTCTTGAAGCTTTTAATATTGATTTAGGATTATTTGCTTGCTTCTTTTTAGAGTAATTATTCTTCTAAATGATGATTAAGATTTTGTATTCTCATCTGTGGCTTTCATGTACATACAAGGCACAACTCTAGGTTCATCCTTCAGAATGTTCCATGAGTCTAAGGATGGGCTGCTTTTGTGGAATCTATATTCTTAGTGGAAAGAGACATACAATAAATAAATACATAAATAACAAAAAAATCAGGAAGTCATAAGTTTTATGGTGATAGAAAAATAGGGTGAAAATAAAATAGGGTGAAAGTGAAATTAGGTGATGTGATGGAAATTGTGTGATTTTACGTTAGGTTGGAGTATCAAGGGAAGCTCTCAATGGGACTATAATATTTAAACCAAAACCTGAATGACAAGACAACTATAGTTTTGTGAAATGCCTGGGAGTTAATGGTGATGATGATAATTTAATCTATTTTTTTTAAATCTTTAATTCTTTTTTTTTTAAGATTTATTATTTTTTTATTTATTTATTTTAGAGAGAGGGGAAGGGAGGGAGACAGAGAGGGAGAGAAACAGCAATGTATGGTTGCCTCTCACATGGCCCTCACTGGGGACCTGGCCTGCAACCCAGGCATGTGCCCTGACTGGGAATTGAACCGGGACCCTCTGGTTCCCAGCCCACGCTCAATCCACTGAGCTACACCAGCCAGGGCTGATGATAATTTAATCTATTTACTGGGCTAAGGAATGCCCAGATAGCTGGTAAAACATTAATGCCACGTGTGTTTATGAGGGCGTTTCTGGAAGAGATTACATATGGTTCAGTAGACAAGGAAGTCCCTTCTCACCGGTGTGAGTGGGTCTCATCCAATTTGTAGATGGCTTGAAAAGAACAAAAAGGCAAAGGAGGAGTGAACTCTCTCTCTCTTGGAGCTGGTATTTCCACTTTTTCCTGCTCTTAGACGTCGGATCTCTTGGTTTTATGGTTTTCAGCCTCTGGACTTCCAGCCTTCCAGAACCTGAGCCAATATGAGCCAAACCTGAGAATATGAGCCCAGTCTCATCGTAAATCTTCTGTTATATATGCATGTATATGTCCTATTGGTTCTCTGTCTCTGGAGAAACCTGACTAATCCAGTGACCATTTCAAGCAGAGCAGCCTTACTAATCACCTTCTTTGGGTATTGAATCTCCAACCCATGGAACAAGTCTGTGTTACTAAAACATGAAATGGTTTACCTTGCCACGCCTTAGTGCTTGCTCCCTTTGCCTGTTATGTACTTCTGGAGAAAATACGTTTTTTTTTGGTGTGTGTGTGTGTGTGTGTGTGTGTGTGTGTATCTACATCAGTGTTTGGCACAGAATAAGCTCAAAAAAAGTTTCTTTAATGTAGCTTTGAATCCAAAAAACTTTTCATAAAAAAATTAAGAGACTGCTCTTTGCTAGTAAATATTTTCAGAAACTTCAGTTCATTAAATTTTATTTGACTGTGTCTTTTGCATCGGCAGTGTTATGAAAAAACACCTAACAACTCTCCTGGAACAATTTCAAAACTTGAAAGAGGGTTTAAAAAATTGACTGTATTTTTCAGTCAGTGATATAAAATAACCCCCGAATGAGAGGATTGAGATTCTTTGTATGGAATTTGCAGCTTTTCTAACACATGCGACCAACTAATCACCTCCTGTTAGGTGAAAATGTGTTTTCAGTGTCCTGCTATCCGAAAAATGACTCTATTCATTTTTTGGTAATTATAGGTTAGCTTGTCTATTAAGAACTGTGAAATAAAAATAACCGTGGTGACAAAGACATATGTGTGCATTCTTATGCAAGAGAAATCCAGGGGAAAAACATGTCGTCTCCACCTTGTTTTCATGAAACTTTTGCATCCTGATGTTTTTCCTATCTCTTCATCTGCTCCTTTTTTTTTTTTTTTTTTTTTTGGCCTAACTTGGATTCTCTTTCTATTTAACTATGTTTTTAATCTATAGGTCAAGCTTTTTTTGATTATTTTCCCTCTTGATTCTTGCTACTTAAAATTACATTATTATTTTGGTTTCCAGATTGTAATAGAAGAGGTGTGATCACAGTAACAATGGATAACTAGCCTACACTTCAGAGTTTCTAAAGAAATTTTCACAAATACAGTGTTTGATTAGTTTTATATTCCTGTAATCGAATGCCTGCAAGAGACTGTTTTTAAAATAGCTGTTTAGATTTTAATTTTCTATATCATCCATCTCACTGATGCACTGAGGTTAGTTTCTAGACTGCTCTCTGATGCCATGGTGCTGACACCTGCATCCTTGTGATTGTTTTTTATTTGCACTCATTCTACACCCCTTACAAAATGCCATTTATCAGTCTTAAAATTTCAAATCTACCTCTATGAACTATCCCCTCAGCCCTTATCAACATTCCCATCCTTCTCACTATAGAATTAGAGGAACTGACCAAATAGTTATTGTTATATCCCATTGTATGCTGCTAGAGATTTTCAAATATGTATAACTAAGATTAGAAATCCTTCCAAAGAAATAACCATCATAACTTTAAGTTCTTATTACCTAATAGATTGTGCTGTACATCACAGGTATACAACAGAGCTTTTTGGCAAATTGATTTTCAGAAAAAGAATAGTTTCATTTATTAATTTGGTACACTGAAATACAAAAGGATAAGATTTAAAACTATTTTCTTATAGAACATAAATGCTCTTATATTAAAATCCAGTACTGTCACACTCTGGCACTGGAGAGTCCCTGAGTTCCAGTCGCACCAGTAAAGCCTGCTTGAAGTCGATAGGTTTTACACAAAGGTAAGGTTTGAATAAATTAATCTCGGATTAGGAACTGTATTCAGAGAATGGATTTGGTGCAGAACCTGGAAACTGAAGAGCAGCTCTTGGAGAGGTTGTTAATAACACAATAAAGATGGCAGCATAATTCTTGTTGAGTTGATGACCTCCTTAATTAGGTGTTGACACATGCGTTCAGTTACATTTAGTAATTTATTGAATTACTGATCATCAGCCTAGAAATTCTTACTTCAGCGAATAGACAGATCTAAACTTAGCACATTTCTTATAATAGGACTTACATTGGATGCTATGACTTTTCTTAGAAAACCAAGAAGGGACAATAAATGGTGTTTATTCCCTTTATCGGTCAACATTTTTCTGATCAGTCAATACATATCAACATTGAGTGCATCTTAAGTGCATTACTCTGGGGAACACAGGTCTTGTATTTAAATAAAAACAAAATCTGTATAACTTTTCAGTGGGGAAACATTCTTAATGTAATTAGTAGAAAATAACTTGATATCCAGATTTTTGTTTTTTGTTGTTGTTTTTTTTGACTCAGAGTAGGATCTGAATTTATGCAGCGGGAAAGTATTCTTTCAGTTAAACGGTGTGGCATGTAAGCCACAGCACTAAAGTGACTGAAGCAAGTATTAGAAAAAGCACTGTCATACAATCAGAGAACTAAGAATTGGGGATGGGCTGGAAAGATAATGCCTTATATCACACTCACAGTCAATTAGGAAGAAAAAAGATTTTAGGTGATAATAACAAATATAGAAATTTATTAGAAAGTATTAGAAAATATAAAAAACAATGATAAGAACTGTACTTAAAAAGTCAACTTTGATTAATTGCAGATGCAGACAGATATTTATGCTATTAATAATTTAGATTGTATACATAGAAGTGACACCTGAACACAGACTGGCATAAATATGATTATAATACCCATGGTAACAAAACAGCATAACACACATGAAAATATATAGAAAAAATGGCCTTGATAGGTCCAAAAAGAATGCTTTGAAAGACCTGCTTTAGGAGTTCCAATACTTAAATTATTGGGATGTTATATCAGAAACCTACTATTTGTCATGATTGTATATATAATTATGCTTAGGTAAATAACATGATAAATAAAACCTATTATGGAATGCCATCATTTCTAATCAATTATGTTGTTACTGTGATATAAATTTATTCCTAAATAATCTATCCAATAATTAAATAAGGGGGATATCTGGACAGAGCAAACCTCCCTTCTCTCCATTACAGTTCAGATGAAAAGGTCAGGCTGGAAGTATCCCATACTTTTTGGTTTGGTAAGGCTTGTTTTGGTTTCTGTGCATTACGTTTACTTACAACTATGGAATATATATGCTGGTGTTAAACTATTTATTTATTTATTATTATTTTTAAAGATTTTATTTATTTATTTTTAAACAGAAGGGAAGGGAGGGAAAGAAACATCAATGTGTGGTTGCCTCTCACGTGGCCCCCACTGGGGACTTGGCCTGCAACCCAGGCATGTGCCCTGACTGGGAATCGAACCAGCTACCCTTTGGTTCACAGCCTGCACTCAATCCACTGAGCAACACCAGCCAGGGCTGGTGTTAAACTATTTAAACATGGGGATTATTAGAATAGGATAGCTCTAATGCCTTAATAATCTTTGTAAGCCAACCAAACCCTAAGCCAGAATCAATGTGCTTTGAGTCCAAGAAAATGAAACCTAAGAGCAACTAATCACAAACAGCCAAATAGGTTTTCCCAAACCAGGCAACTGTTCAAGCTATAACCAATCAACTAACTTCTTTGCTTCAGTGTCTTCTCTGTAACAACCTTGCCGTTAGCTCCTGTTGATGGAACGCTTCCAGCCACTCTTGGTTTGGTGCCGCCCGATTCAAAGTGATGTGTGCTCAGATAAGCTCTTGAAAACTTTAATGTAGGTTGGTTTACCTATTAACACTGGAGAACATGGCTGATTATATGACAAAATTTTTCTTGTAGAAATCAAATCCTATCTGAGGAATGAAAAAAAGCAATCATTAATATATGCTAAATAATTTAAGCCCACATATGATTAAATGCCAACATGCACAATTTTAATTTCTATAGAAAATCTGAAGTGAGGATGATCATTGTTATATGCCAGTTAATACTATTTTGGTTGCCCAGTATAAAAAAATGCAATGAAAATTGGTTTAAACAAAAGGCAAAATCTCTTGCAATTGAGAATGTCCAACAATAGGTATAAACTTGTTGGCTGGTTGATTCACAGTATCACACAATGTCCCTTGATCCAGTTGCTCTGTTTAAAACTTGGTTCCCTCTCATATGAGCTCAATTCTAAGACAGACTTCCTCCTTGTTTGCAAGGAGGCTGCCACCAGTCTAAGTACTGCAGGGAAAGAAGCGAACCCTGTGTGAACAATCTCAGCAAAAGCTGCAGAGTGTTCCATTGGTTCTGATGATGTTAGGTACCCACCCCTGAACCAATCACTGAGCGGGTCAATGGGAGGCTCTACTTGGCCAGGCTTGAGTCACGTGACATTCTTTTACCTTGCAATGAAATCAGTTTTATGGGAACCTCACATATTGAGAGTAGGTGATTAATATTTTCCAAAATGAGAATCAATAACCAAAAACATGTATTAGCTACTATATGACAGAGCTAGAATAACCTGGGTAGGTTTATAAAGGAGCCCAGACTAACTTGGCCTTGAAGAATGGATGGACATGACCCTCTTTACTAAATAAGAAAATGGAAACTCCAAAGGATTCAGACTTTTGACTGGCGTGGCCACATAGAGAATTACTGTCAGGGAAGATGGCTCTTTAAAAAATTGCAAAGCTCATACTAAATGCATGCAAACTAATAAAAGTTATTTTATTAAATCATAATTAATCATACTAAAGAATTACACATTAATTTATTCCAAAATTAATTATTTCTGAATTCCAGGTAAATAGAGAAAGATGCAGCATATTTTTATTTTTAATTATATTTTATATATAGGTTCTGTTTTCTTTAAATGGTTTAGGAAAAGTTAAATTTTAAGCAACAGATTGTTATTGTGCCCTAAGATTTTTTGTGGATTTTCCTTGGTTTCTTGAACTTCAAGTTTACAAAAAATAGTCAGGTGAACAGAAAGTGAAAGTGTAAGCTATACTATAGATACTATTATTTTCTCTAAGTTTTATATTCTTCAAGACCTGTTATAAATCTGTGATTCTCAACCATGTAGTCTATTTCATTGATTTATGTGTATTTAAGGCAAAGTTGAGACTCTTGTGTGATTTAGCACGGAAGCATGACCTGCGGTTAAAAAGGAGAGAGTGTGGAAGCGAAGGCATGGGGTGGGGAGAGACAGGAAGAGAGGGAGAAAATAGTCTGGATTATGATACGAAATATTTTCATCTGCCAGGTGAGTACAATTCAAGCAACTCCTGATCTGTAGAATGTGTGAAATGTATTTCTATTAGGATGGAAATACTTTGCCATGTGAGCTTTCTATATTATAAGGAAGGCAATTGGCTTTCCATTCATGCTTCAGCCTTATTTTTGCCATCAAAGCTACTGCTATTTTGGTATCAGGTCCTGAAATGTGATGACAACGTATGACCTTCATAGACTCCGAATGGAATCCAGTGGGTGGTGTATATATATATATATATATATATACTCCACACCTGCGTTACTCTCAGACACACTTACTTATACGGGATAACTTTATATCAGCTCTGTTAATGATGTTGTATCATCAAGTGATAACATGATCACAGCTTTTGACACTGATTTTCCTAGGTATGGCATCGGTTTTCTTATAAACTTATTACCTTCTTCTTTTCTTCCATTAGCTTCATTTTATTTTGACTGTGAAGTTAATTTTCATTTTAGCTGAGTGAGATACTGAAGGGAAAATATAGACTCTGACAACTTCAACAAGAAAGGGAAAAGAAAAGTGTCAGAAGATTTCACAACAAATGTAAAGGAAGGCAAGGTAACGTTGACTGTGATTAAAATGAAAAGCAAAGGAAATAGGTGCTTGGAGACTCAACGGTGAGGAAATACTGTGGTTTATTTAACGTTCTTAAAGGGAAATTGAATGGCTTCCTACTTGCTTTTCCTCAGAGTCTGTTTTATTCAGCATTTTAGGCATTTGGGCAATATGTAGTTAGAATTGTCTGCTTATTTGTAAAATGTATTTTAACTTCTTGTTGGAAAGTATTGAATTGTAGAAAGTCAAATAAATAAATGAAGATTAATTTATTTTACTACATGATCTACCATAAATTCAGGAATATATTAATTGAACTCTAAAGAATTATAATTTACGAAAGATGACCAACTCTTATTTTAAAAGCTGACTCCTAGAAAACTTCATATGAATGCATGTGTGAATTTGTGTGTGTATATGTTTTATTATTTCTTTTCAGTTCAAATAATTTCATGTTGATATGATATAAGGTGGCTGGCCCAGAGTAGCTTTTACCCCATAAGAACTACTACTTTAAAAAAAATATTATTTATTTTTAGAGAGAGGGGAAGGGAAGGTGAAAGAGAGGGAGAGAAACATCAATGTGGGGTTGATGTTTCAACTCACACACCTCCTATGGGGGACCTGGCCTGCAACCCAGGCATGTGCCCTGACTGGGAATTGAACCAGCGACCCTTTGGTTGGCAGGTCAGCACACAATCCAATGAGCCATACCCACCAAGGCAGAACTACTTCTTAACAATTTACTCATTTAGTGTTGAGGACAGGATTTTAAACCAAGAAAATTAGTGTCCGACACTATTCACTCACTCTCAAGAACTAATAAGCAAACAAATAGGTCTTTATCTTGGAATTTAGAGGCTTAAATCAAATTTGCCTAAATTTTAATACATTGAAAAATGTTTAATTCTATGCTTCTGATATTTATACATTACAGGTCTTTCATGTATTTTGGAACAAACAAAAAATATGTCAGACATAGAAGTGTCTGTGACCTTAAGAATCTGTGGTGACTAAAATATTTAACATAGTTAAAATTATCAATTTCCTTCTCTCTGAAAATAGACTTGATAAAGTTGGAGGATTACTTAAAGTTCACAACTCACTAATGCCACCAGCATTGTTCAGAGCTTTCAATATAAAAATCTAATAATAGAATAGAGAATACTATGTTAATGTCATCAGATTTGACCTAAATCTGCTTTTTCAAAAAAGTAGATTTCTTTTTGTATTTTTATAGTTAAAATTTTGGAAAAAGTTGAAAGCATAATCATTAAAGAAAATAATATTGAAAACAGCCATCAAATTGCCATTCACAGAAGGTATTTTATATATTTTAATTAATTCTGAGTTTATATCATCAGTGTTCTTTGTATTTTGCTTTAAAATTTTATCATAGATAATTTTCTATATCATAAAGTTATTCTCAAGATAATTGTAATAAATATGAATTTAAGTTTGGCATATAACACTTATTTAAAATTTCCAAAGAATTTGGATATGTTGTTAATTTTTTCATTTAAAAGTAAAATTATAAATATTTGTGTACATTAGTCTTTATACATAAATATACACTAATGGGTGATGACTCTAAATACAACACCAGAGACATGATCCTTGAAAAAAATAATGAGCTGGACTTCATTTAAATTAAAACCTTTTGCTTTGTGAAAGATTATATAAAAAGAATGTGAGGACAAACCACAGACTGAGAAAATATGGCAAAAGACACACCTAAAGTATGCTAAGAACCCTTAAACACAATAATAAGAAAACAACTTGTTTAAAAATGTATTGAAGACCTTAACAGACACCTCACCAAAGAAGGTACACAAATGGCAAATAAGCAAATGAAAGGATGCTTCGCATCGCATGTCATCAGGGAATCACATATTTAAACAACAGTGAGGGGCCAGTACATACCTATTAGAAAGACCACAATCCGAAACACTGACATCATTGAATGCTGATAAGGATGTGGAGCAACAAAAATGCTGGTGGGAATTCAAAATGGTACAAGCAATCAGGAGCAGAAGAGGGATGCACAGGTTGAGCACAGAGGATTTTTAGTGCAGTGCAGATACTATGTGTGATACTGTAACGGGGATGTATATCATCATGCATTTATCCCAATCCATAGAATGCACAGTAACAGCAGTGAGATACAGCATAACTTACAGACTTTCAGCGAGTAAGATGTGTTTCCCTGCAACTCATAGTTCACCTCAAGTGGGAGTTTTTACGGAATCCCGAGTCAGCGACACTGTGCTTCCGGCATCTTCTCTTGCTTGACACGAAACGCTGCAATGCCATGCACCGATCTCAGCAAAAAATGTGGACTTTACTTTGAAGTTTATAATGTATTGGGATTTTGAGGAATAACTTAAATCTTTATCATGTCAAAAGTAAAGGTAGCAATGCCAGTTTATCTTTTTTTTTTTTTTTGCTTACAACTTACTATGTATACAGCTTAGACCAAAATTATTTATTTAAAATATAGTCTTCAGAAGCCATCTGCCACTCTCATTCTGTGATTCTGTTGGATCAGCTCAGAAGTTTTGCTGTAAAAAAAATGTAACCTTCTAAGACCATACTGACAGATGGTTGTGTTTGTGATTTTCCAGATTGTTCTGTGTTTTAAAGGGAATGTATTGGTAACTATCTGAGGAAGTGTCCACTAAGAAGTGATTTTTTCTTTGCTTTTAAAACATTTGTTTCCATCCATCTGAAAATGACTTTATGGGAAAATGGTGACTCCCCCTGAGGCAGTCCCATCACATCACCTGTCATGTAGCCACATCACAAACAGAAGCAGGTCTGGTGGCCTAATAGAATTTCTGATTTGGCAAAGATTGTATAACACTTCTCTGAGTTTTTTCGGGATACTGTTCTTCTTTCCTTCATCCATGACTATATTAGAATGGTAGACTTGAAAGTGAGTGTCCCCTTCTTCCATGTATTTATATTCGTATTTTTTTAGGTTAAGGGTATACATTTTCTAGGCTGCCTGAGGTCACAGTAGTTTACTGTGTCTGTGTGTTTTTGTGGATTTGGGTGTGTATTTAAAATCATTGCATTCTTCTTGCTTGCCTGAATCACATTAAATACAAATGTATACCAGAGACTGAATTTAAGTTCTAGATATAAGCATTAAATGTTTTAAGGATTAATTTCAATGGATTAGTGTACACATTCTTTCAGAATTAATATGAAATTGTTATGTTAAATGCTATGAAGTTGAGCAAAAATGAAGAAGGACTCATGGCCACGGGCAACAGTATGGTGATTACGGAGGGTGGACGGTATAAGGGGACTAAACAGTAATGGAAAAAATACAGTAAAGATTAAATAGAAAAATAAATAAATGCTGTAAGGTTGTGATGCATGATGTTGTCAGCAAATGTAATGAGGGGGAAGGATAATGGTCAGTGAGGCCAGGGCAATAGATTGTTCTCTGATATCTAAACTTTGTGGAGTAAATAATTAAACACAGGTAGGGTAAGCAGAGCACAGAATTTGTAGCAAATGGTAGGCCAATAGGAAAGCAGTTCAATTAACATAGAAGAGATTATACTTATTTTTCACAGTTCCAATGTCAATGTGTATCAGAAAGTGTAAGTTACATGTAAGTTAATTTCATATAAGCATAAACAAAGTCTTTTAGATGCTAATGGTTACAGAAGTAAGAAATTAGCTTTGGGGGTGGCATTTTCTCGACATATAATTGATCAAAGGCTAGACAACTAGGAAGTCTTATATTTTTAATGGTTCTAGAGCTGACATTATTTCTATTATAAAATAAAAAAATATCGAACATTCTCACTTCATTTATCATTTTTATAATAAAAGTATAGATTCTTTAATTAGTTTTTTAAAAATAATAAAGATGAGCAAAAGAAAATAAGAGGCAAATATAAAGAAATGAGTATTAACAAAGTCAATAATTTGAAAAATCCTAATGTGACATCCACAATCAGAAAGTTAATATTACCATACTTTGGCAACATCCCTATCTGAAAAAGCGGTTTGATGTTTTAATGAATCCCAGGGTTGGCCATCACACTTAGAGAAATGGGGAAGTCATTCCATGTTGCACTTAAACTTTATGGAGCATTTTACAGTGTCATTTAAGTAGTTTCTGGTTTTATGTCCATCATAGTAATTGTCCTCCAACAAAGATATGGAAAAGGTAGAGCAATGGGAATAATTCTGTAGATCAAGTTTTAAAAGTCCAGCCAATTTGGTGTATGGCCGTAACTGGTTCATGGCCAGAGGACTGCTGGATCAATCACTGCATTAGCAGCGGGTCACTCTCAGAATGCTGCACAAGGAATCACTGCACACGTGTCACAGAAAACTAAATAAGTGAGAGCAGTTCTTTTTAAAAATATTTTATCTGCCCCTGCACAACCATTTAATGACTAAAGAATGCTAGAGCTGCAAGGTTCAAAGGTTCTGTCCAACTTCACCTTTCATCTTCTGTATCAGAATGTATGCCTGCAGAATAATGCATTAGTTGTAAGCCGTAGAAATACTATATTTTTAATTATTAGGCTTCTCTCTGAAACACCTTAAAACTTGTTTTGTCAATTCATACCTTTTAAGAGCTGCTATTAAAATTTTGGCTAGTTTCAAAGAGAAAAAAAAAAAAGCACAACCCATGAGAAATGGTGAGGAAGGTGATAGCATTCCATAACATTCTCCATGTCTGCTTTTCCTTTTCTGTGTGTGGAATACAACATTGACCAAGAGCACTAACCTCAAACTTGCTTCTAGGGCATAGCGTTCAGTAGAATTATAAGGGAAAACACAAATATTAATCACACATAGTTTTTATATTCTCATAGTCATATGACCTATTTATTGGTAAATTATTTTAATAAATGCATAAAATATTATTTATACATCTAATCAATATAAAATCATTGGGATATTTTACATTGCCTTGTACTATAAGGCATCAGTGTCTGCTTTGTGTTTTAAACTTATAACACATTTCAATCCCGACAAGTGAGACATTGCAAAGGCTCAATACCTACAGATGACTAGTGGCTACCATATTGCTGGGGTTAAGGGACTCAAACATGACATATTCATAATTTCTGTTGATCTCAATAGATATGTGGAAGGTGAGAAATAAGAGGAAGGGTCTCAGATTTGAAATCTAATAACACATCAAAACCAAAAGGAGACGCAGGTTACTATAGTGCTAAGAACATACAACCGAGCCTCATTATTTATATATGAAATCAATAAAAGTGAATTTTTTCATGAATAAAACAGTATAATCCTGGAAAATAACTGACAAGGCTCTGAGCCCTGCAGTTAAATCAGAACTTTTAAATAAGAGTACTTATATTTGGTAGTGAATGAAGTAAACAGATCCTACTCATCCATGGAGAGTAGAGAGAGGGTCAGAATGGCATAGATCCAAGGAAAATTAGTTAAAAATAAAAGTCTCCAAAGGGATTAGCCAAAGAACACATATGGATACCCGCAGACACAGACAGCAGTGTAGCGATGGCAGGAGAGGGAGGTGGGCAAAGGGGGGAAATGGGGATGTCTGTAATAAGTGTTGACCATAAAAATAAAGCAAAGAGAAACAAAACCAAAAAGTATCTTTAGTAGTTAGTGAGCATTGTACCTTCATTTAATTATCTCCGATTCCCAGGGGAAATCATATAAAATTGGTCCACCTTCTGATGCCTTATTAAAAACTCATTTAGACGAGTTAAATGAGTCCCTCACAATGTTGCCGAGGGATTCTAGAAGGAAAAAAATTGTTGTCTTTTCTATTCTTTTAGTTGTACAACACACAAATCACCTACTTTCAAAATCTACATATCATCCTAAGACTGCCCCGATAACATGTTTGCTAATATATTCTATTTAAATTTTTTTTTAGCATTTCTTGTCATTTCATCCTAGTAGGTCTTATTATTCTCCCAGCATTTATGGTCAACAGCAGGAAAAAGGCAAACCTTAAAATAAGCTCTTACTAGAAGTAGCAGAGTTAACTGTTCAGAATTAACACACATGCATTTCCTCAGGGATGTTATCAGGTAACTTCTCTCTTTGGAAATATGAATCACCTCTGAAATCCAGAGATTCTGAGGAACAATTAGGTATAATGAGTTATTCTTTAAAATTTCACCAAGAGTGAGAATACTGAATTACTCTGCCGGGCTAAATGAAACTTCAGTATAAGTGTCAAATATTTACCAGGGTCTCCACATTTATCCAGTCACCCTTACCATTAAGAATCTTACGAATAGAATAGTGGCAAAAAATCAAATAGTATTTTTTTTGACACTGTAGCTTCTTAAATCTTTCAAATCTGTTTTGAAGTTTATCAGTAGATATTAGCAATTTGTTCAGCGCTTTTCTGGAAACTAATACATGTATGATGCTTTTTCCTATACATGTGGCTTTTTGGGAAATAAATCTGTAAGGCATTTTCTTTAGAAGGTAATGTCTCTATGTATGGGGTTGGCCAAAAAATTCATTTGTTTTTTTTTCCATACTATGGCTCTACTAGTGCTTAATTGTCCTCAACTTCATTCAAAGCAATTTTGTTAGATTGTATTGTAACAGTTGTCATATGAATGTGCATGAAAAAAAAACTTACCAAATTGGTGAATTTTGTGCAACCATTTTAATATTGAAGACGGAAGAAGATGCACAATATATTTGGCTTATTATGCTTTATTGCTTCAAGAAAGTTAAACACTCAATTGAAACACAAAGAGAGATTTGTGCATTATGTAGAGAAGGTGCTGTGACTGATCAGACATGTCAAGAATGGTTTGCAAAGTTTCTTGGCACTATTGACATTTTGGCCAAATAATTCTTACGCATTGGAAGATGTTCAGCAGCACCCCTGGCCTCTACCCACTGGAAGCTAATAGAGAGAGATAGCCCACATACTCAATATGGCCAAATCAATCAAGTTGTTGGTGAAAATGAAAAATGTGTCTTTTATTTTATGGAAAACACTAAGCAGACTATTTGGCCAACCCAATAGCATTATGTAAAAATAATGCTCCCTGCGGTTTAATGAAACTATTATCACATAGTAGTAAAAATTTTCTGAATTATACTATGAAACATTGAAGGGGTTTTCTTTTTCCTTTTAAATTTTTATGGTATAGTAGGAATCTTATTTTTCTACTGAATATGTAGTGACTAATAATTAGTAATTTTGTTTGAGTTCATCTCCTGTTAACCTTTCCTGGCTCCTGGGGCGAGAGGACCCTTCTTTCTAACCACTTCCCTGCATTTCCTGGCCCATCTTCAAGGACAAATTTCTAGACCATCGTATGCAGCTCACTATCCTTCACAACTGTTCCATTTTCAAAATCTTTCACTCTTTATCTGAAACCTTCTCTCCTTCCAACCTTCAAATTCCCTCCCTGTCACTGTTACTGAGCCTCACTGTTGACCTTCACTCTTCCCTCACTCACCTCCATCCCCCTCCATCCACCTCCATCCTCCTGCCACCTCCATCCTCCTGCCACCAATGGCCTTTAGAATTTTGAGCTGCCTTAATGGGTCAGTCTGCCGCTGGCTTTGCTTCTCTGTTTATCTAGCCTGGACACATTCTTCACTCATTTCAACTGTGCTCTCACCACACTTACTATTCTTTTGTTTCCTGTAACCATCCACCAGACAACTTGCCATTGAGAATAGGAATCAGTCCAAGCATTTGACTTGTCTCATCCTCATCTCAGCGGCCGAGACTGCTAGACAAACATTACATAGCCATGCTCGTCAGGTCCTTTAGGGTCAAAGGATCTTCTTTCTTAATTGCATTCCTAATAATGCCTGACAGTCTTTTCTTTTTCTGCTCCTGAGCTCCAGCTCCTTGTTTTGATGTGGCTGTCCCAGTGTTACCAAGCATCTAACACTTGCCCTTGACAGACGTCGTAGTCTATTTCTTGACTGAGAAAACAGAAGTCGACAGTGATGAAATTCCTTAGCTGCTCTACTCACCCCCTAAGATCTTTCATGTTCAACAATACTAGTATATGAGATCTGTCCTGAAAAAGTTCAGCCATTGTTAATGTAACAAGAATGGTTTGGATGACATTGATGTAACCTGGCAGCCGAGGAGTGGACTGGCATGCACGTGCATGAACAGTGACAACTTTGCTGTACTACTCAGTGGGAACGGTGGGTGCCATTGAGTGAGCATGTGTCCTGTGTGGCTGTTGCATTCAAAATGATTGAGCAAGTAGAGCAACGATTCTGTATCACATTTTGCGTTAAGCTTACGCATTCCTCTGTGGAAACTATTTGGATGATTCAGAAGGCTTCCAGGGACAATGCAATGAGTGCAATGCACATAAAAGTGTGGCACAAAAGCTTCAAAGATGATCGAGAATCTGCTGAAAGTGATCCACATTCTGGAAGGCCTGCAACAAGCAGAACACCTGAGAATGTTGAACGTGTACAGGCTCCATTCAACAAAGGTTGGAGAACTGTGTGAGGTCCTAAGGTACTTACTATGTTGAGGTAGACTGAGGCGTTATTGTCCTATGTACAATGTTTCTTGTATCTTCTTCAATAAATGTCCTTTTTCATATTACATGGACGTATTATGTTTCATATTATGGACAAATCTTGTATATCTCCCTTTCATTCCTCCAGTTTCAGAGGATGAAATGTCTTTAGTCCTTTTTAGGCTTAGATCTCCAACCATGTTTTCAATTTCCTTTCCTCCCACATACTCTAGGGTCTTAACTCACCAAATTTCCCTTCCCTTTCTTGGATCTGCAAACCCTCCTTTCCCATAGACCCTTTCTTAAAGAAAAGTAAAATTTCTGCCTCTTCCTTTCCTAAGTAATCCCTCCAGCAGTCTTACATTTTCCTCAGTGTAAGTTCCCATCTCTGTCCTGTTCACATTCATACTTAAAAATGACTGATTGCCCCGTGATCAAGCATCACTTTGCCCATAGTCATCTGTTTTTTATTTCACCCATTCAAATACTCTCTGGATTATGGACTATCGTACTCCCTATGTGTCAGATCCACTGGGCTTTCCCTAGTTCTTATCTATCTGGACACTTCTAAATCCAGCTCATGGGGCCACCATGACATTCTTCACACTCTCTTCTTCTTTCTCTAAGTTGAACTCTCTTGCTTCTCCTCCTACATGATTTTTCGTAAGTTCACTCATTGAACAAAGTGATTGATCCTTTTTATTTGACCTGTTCCTTCAAAGCTAGTGTGTTCTCCCAGGTTTAGCTCTTGCAATTTACTACTGCTATTTGACATTCTTTCCTTACCTAATTTCTTGTACTACTTTGGCTTAATTATAACTTAAATGCTAAAATTTCACAAATGTATAGCTAATCTAATGTCCTCAGCTTTAGAGATGACAACGATGATGATGATGATGATAATGTTGCCCTTTAGTCAAAGCCTAACAAGTACACACACTTACAGTTGAACAAGTTGAATTTATTGCTTGTTACAGTGAGGGAAAAGGCACCTCGGTCAGAGGATTTTAGAAAGGACTCACAGGATTTGGGCTTGCGTGTGGTGTTTTTGATGGGGGTGCAAGAAATGGTACTGGACTCTGGATTGGAAGCTGCTAGGTTGCAGGCATAAATCTGTGATTAAATATCTCTATACATATTGTCTAAAAGAAATAAATTACATTAGTTAAATGTTAGTAAAAGACTGAGGCTAAAGCTCTAATTAGTAAAGAAGAGCAGCCCCTTCTGTCAGCCCCGAGAGGGCTGCTTTCGGTATTTTGGGTTTGTATAATCTTGCTTTTGTCTGTGCTGAGACATGATAATGAAGCGGTCATTTTTTGTTGTTGTTGTTTGTTTGTTTCACATCATTGTGCTCACAAAGTGACCTTGTTGGATCCTCGTGTTTTCTGTGAGATAATTTATTTTCAACAAGAGAACATGAATTCCTCAGCGGCGAGTGCCCAGCCAGCTCCTTCTAGCACCGGGGCCTTGCTGTTAGTGCCAGCCGGTTCCCGGATGTAGGCAGCTGATTTTTCTTTTTCTCAACAACTAGGATAGGAGTGTTGCCAATAACAAGTAATGCATTTGGTGCTTATGTTCGTATTATTTTAAATGGTTGATGTATAGTCAGTCTTTTAATCCTCAAAACACGACAAGGTAGGAACTATGATTTCTTCACTTTACAGGGGAGGGAATTAAGTCACTGGGAGGGAAGGAACCTCAAAAAAAGCAACAAAATTGGGGATTTGTAGAGACCAGATATATCGGCTACTTCTTACCCATCATTGCATAGCTTCCCAATTATACTTGTCTTAGGGACTTGACCGCTATGTTGTGCTGTCTTCTTTGTGATTGATTCTTGGAGGCACAATGCCACAGTGACTTGTCTTCTGCTCCTGCTGTGTCCCTCTTGCCTCAGCTCCAGGACATGTCAGAGGCCACTAAGGCCCTCTTGGTAGCTCAACAGGAGCAATCTGGAAAGGCAGGAGACAATGTTTTTGGAGCAAATATTCAATATTCTAACTAATGTGGTTGAGAGTTGGTGAATATTCTCCCTCTCTTCCTCCACACGGACCATTCTGGAATGCAGTCATTTAAATGGCCTCCTCGACACTTCATCAAACAATGGAATGTGCTTTATTACTACAGAATGGTTGCTCTCCCTAGCTATGACTCACTTATTTCTCCTCACTTCTGCTTCCCTGGAATTGCACTGCCTAACAAGCTAGTAGTATACAAGATTTTACAGCAAGTTGTGCTTTTTGGAGAACCTGGGCAATCTGGATACAGAGTGTGAAAACACCACCTCTATGGTCTAGCCTCCTTAACCCAGCAGAACATGGATGTTGATAACATTGGCTACAGAAGAAGGTAAACCTCAGGTGGAGTCTAAATATTGCCACTAATAAGCAATGTGCCCTTGGCAATTTATTTGATCTCTCACTCTGTCTTAAAAATTGGGGATAACAGGACTCACTTTAAACAGCACTACCTCCGTGTCAAGGTTTATGACAAAAACAATGGCTTCTGTGACTAGCACACTGCCTGAGACATTATAACATGGAGGTATTGTTTTTATCATCATTGTTAATTTTCCTTAAAATGCTCCGCTTCTCTTTTGTTTTGAGGTTTGTTGATGCTAACTCCATCTAACCTACTGCTCAAACTAAACAAATCTTAAGGAAACCATTGACTCCCTCTTCTGCTTCGGCTTTCTCCTCCCAGATTTTCCCTACCTCATTGCTCAATAAACCGACGTTTCTTTCACCTCTCAAATTTCCGCTTACACCCATTTTTTATTAACCTCGCTACCTTTATTTTTGGTGCCCTTAGTCCAGACCTTGCCAACCGCTCACCATAATTAGCAATAAGAGCGAACCAAGCCAAAGTGTCTTTCTTGCATACTCTCTTTAGCATATCATAACCTATTCTTTATGTTTCTGAGTCTTTTAAAATGCAGCCTCCTTTCAATACTAACAATAGTGCACTGTCATTGGTTGCCTGTTTCTCTCTTCTTCCCAAAAGGTTTATCAAATTTGGCATGACAGATGTTTTAGATAATTATTCATAGTGAGGGGCTTTCATTTGTGCAGTGGGATGTTTCCCAGCCTCCCTGGCCTCCACCCAGTAGCTAGCGGTAGCACACTCTTCCCAGTTGTGACAAAGAAAAATGTCTCCAGACGTTGCCATATTTCCCTTGAGGGAGAAATAACCCTGGTTGAGAGCACCGCTCTAGATAATTACTTCTTCACGGACGGGGGTTGTGTTTTATGGCTATAAATCCCTGACACTAAGGACCATGTTGGGACTATGATAAATGTTCAATAAATATTTTAATAAGTGAATGAATGAGTTTCCTCCTAAAGTCTTTTTTATTCTCAGGGGCCATCGTTTATCTGTGCTTCCACAGCTCTGAACACAGCTGTGTGTATGCCTGATTCTCCAATTGCATTGTATGATTTCCTTGTATCTTCAGCAACTACAGAATGAGTGGAATATAATAGATTCTCAATAAACACTTATTTAATTATATTTAACTGTGTATACTGATATCTATAGGTTATTCTATGAATATGTTCAGACCACACTTTTCTCATTTTCAAGGTATTTTATATAGTAACAATTGTACCTTCGTATACAGGGAAGGACTTTTCCCTTTGTGGTACTTATGCCAATGGTCATTAACAATGAATTGGGTACTTAATTGTTTAGTATCTGTCTCTGTAAGTTATGTGAGAGTGAAGACCATGGCTGCCTCTTTTGTTTTGCTGCCCAAACACAGAACCTACTGCCAAGTACACATTCAGTGCATTATAAAACCCTTGTCGATTGAATGAATGAATTAAACAAATTCAACGCTGATGCTAAAGGAAACAGAAAACATATGTAGTAGGAGAATTTTGCTCAATATATGTGGCGTGGTTCACTGATGTATATGATGCAGCTGTCTTAGAACCTCTATTATATTATGCAATTTTAGAAAGTTTTATCTTTGTCAAATTAGTGGAAAAGTAATTTGCTCCTCTAAATCACTTCACAAAATCGAGAACTTGAGGCTGTCGTAAGTCAATACAATGTCTGATATCCCAGGCTTGCAATCTCCCGCAGTCCAACATGTTCATTTTTTCCCCGTTACTAATGAATTAGCCCGCAATCTTAATTGACATATTGACCTTGAAAACTCCAGAAAATGATCTCATCTGCCAGCTTCATTATCTATGGCTTTATTAGCCAAGGAAATTTGACAATAAAACATGAAACAATCATAATTAATCTACATACTCATGCTATAAATTATATTTCTAGCAAATAAAAGTAACTAGTATAATCCCTAATGCTGGATCTAACAAAAACATTTTGGTTTCATATTTCAAATACAAAATAAATAGTTTTGTTCTCATATGGTCTGAAATGACTCATTAACCCTTCATTTTTTAGTCTCAAAAATGAATGATTTTTTAGCATTTCAGAGAATAGAATATTGTTTACAAGCCAAAATTTAGTGTCTTTGAGGAATGTTCTTCCATCAGAGAAAATCAGCATGTTATCATAAAGAAGAATAAAACTAAAATAAAAAATTCTCATCCACATTGCTGCATCTTTTCTCCCGTATCATGTGTTCCTGCTGTTCCCTATAGGGATCCCAATTTTAGAATATGCAGCAGACATCTGTACTATAGAAGCTGACACTCAAACTGTTCGGGAGAGCTGAGACATGGCCTTTCATTTGATAAGAAATTGAAAGCAAAGAAATCATAGTATACAGTGTGCAATAAATGACTTCTAATGGAAGCATGCCATATGTCTTTATTATTAACTGACTTAGAATCTTCTGAAGGAAATAATATGCCAAAAGAAATTTGAATTTGACCCTAACCAGAAGCAGTCATATTAGGCACCTGTTGACCCTTCTGTACCATGCATAACGTAAAAGATAATCATTTCTCATGAAGGTGTGACTATGCTCCCCATAGGAAGTACAAATTACAAAAGTAACAAATTGTCATGTTAGCTTAAAACCTATCAATATTTATGTGGACATTTTATTTTAGCTGAGAGAGTCTCTATTATACATATTTCCATTCCTTGTAAGATTCTAGCAAATACACAGATTTTTCTCCAGGACATAAAAATGAGTTATTATTTTGTTTATTTCCCTTGCCAGCAGGGTCAAATCCAAATTCCCAAGGTGCTAATGGTTGGTATTCTGTCTTTCCTCATAACTTTCCTCCCATGTGTCCCCTTGTTCCTGTCCTTGCAACTCTACACAGTATGAGAGCATCCATGGTGCCTAAATGCGCACTGCTTCTGGCTGGACTGCTTTCGCCTTGTGGAATGGAGCCCTCACTGTTTGTCACCCTGGAAAATTCTCCCTTGCCTTTCAAATCTCAGCTCAAACCAGCACTCTCTCGTCTCTGAAACTGTCGTTGACTCCTCTAGGCAGGCTTAGCAACTCATTCCCGCACATAGCTAACTCCTGCTTTGGCCCTTTTCTCCCACTTCCTCCACCTTAGCAGAGAGTGTTGGCAGTGTCAGTGTGAACATCAATGGGCCTGGTAGTGCCACTTGCCTCTGCAGTGATCAGACCACGTTTCAAAGGATTTTTCATCTTCGCTATGGTAGAGCAACATTGACGAATCAGATCACGTTGCGAGAAGAAAAGTCAGTATATCATGAGCTTCTATTTCCACAATTATAACGTAGGAATAATATCTGGTACTATTATAAAACTGAAATAAAATACGCCCTGGCTGGTGTAGCTCAGTGGATTGAGCGCGGGCTGGGAACCAAAGGGTCCCGGTTCGATTCCCAATCAGGGCACATGCCTGGGTTGCGGCCCAGGTCCCCAGTGAGGGCCATGTGAGAGGCAACTATACATTAATGTTTCTCTCCCTCTCTTTCTCCCTCCCTTCCCCTCTCTCTAAAAAGAAAAAATATATAAATAGAATCTTTAAAAAAAACTGAAATAAAATAACACACAAAAAGGCTTTGTTAACGTGATAAATGAATTTTGAAAAAAGCGTTCCATTTTGATCAATTTTACTCTCCTTCTCTTTACTGCCCATCAGTCTTGAAAAAGTAGACTCCCCCGTGTGCGTTCATTTTCTCCGTTTGTAAATAAACCGGTAATAAAATGACTAGATTTTATCTTTTCTTTTTGTCTTTTTTAAATTTTATCTCCTTGCTTGAATATAAGCTTTCTAATGGCAGGAATTTGTTAAATTATTTTTCTATCCTTGAATACCAGCACATTAATACTAAGTACATAATATACTGTCTTTGAATGCATATGAATAAAAATGGAAGGAAATTGAGTTTCCAAGGAGAAAAAACATTGTTGTATTCTTTCAAACAGCTAAAGGGCTGTCACATAGAGACTGGGAGCATCATTCTGTGCAGCTCTGAATAGCAGTGCAAGGAAAAGAGTAGATGTTATATTAGGGTAGGAAGACCCTGAGAACTTTAAAAAAGGAAACACAGGTTTTATTATCTCAATACCCAAATAACCTCTGTTGGTTATTTGAAATGTGAAAGTAGTTTCTGCAAATGATTAGAAAATACAAATAATTAGAAGGTATAAACTAAATAAAACTCTAACCTTAGCTTTCTAGAAAGTACTATTTATAGTATCCTTTAAAAAGATATTATGCATATAAGTTTACATATGTGAACATAGGTACATCCTAAACATGTTTTTTACTGATGGTATTGTCCCTATTCCCTATTTAAAACCCTCATATATATATATAATCTCCCTCCTCCTCTCCCTCTCTCTCCCCCTCTGCCTGATTTCAGTTCCTTATTGGTGGACACCAAATTGTTAAATTTATTTGTTAACATAAACAGTGTTATCATGAGCAATACTGGACATATTACTTTGAAGTATCTTGGGGACTTGTCTAATGTTTTGATGTTAAAAGGAAACCAAAGAAATAGACTTTCTTGTGAGGCAGCAATATGTTATCAATGTAACTTTTCAAAAGCTTTTCTTTAAGATATTTCTGCAGTAGACGTGAGGCTTGACTAAAGGGTACCTAAGACCTCTTCATAATTCGAATATACTAATTAACAACTTTGTTGCTATTTATACAAAGTAACACTTCTTAACTCTAGTTGTGTAGTAGGATTATCTGGAGAGCTTTTAAAAAATAATAAATTGCAGATTCCAGCCCTAATGAATTAAATCAGAATCTTTAGGGATGGGACTAAGTCTTCTGTAAAAGCTCCTGAGTTATTCCCATTCACAGTCAGTGTTGAGAATTACTGACATAAAGTTCAAGTCATTAACACCATTTATCACTGTGTTGAAAAAGAATGGTAGCAGCAAAGACAGAAGAGCACTTAGAGACTGATTTTCTTCTCTTTGAGCAAAATGTGGCCAGTATGGCAGTCATTTAAAGAGCGGAAACCAGCAGAGAAACCTCAGGCAATGTGAACACAGAACTTTGGTCATTTTCTCAGAGCAGCCGCAGCTCTCATCCCCTTTTCTCTCTGCGTGTGTCTCACACGGAGAAGGAAAGGGCCCATATCTGCCTGCACGCTTTCTCATTGTTATTCATTGGTCCAAGGAAGCTGAGATGGGCATCTCAGTTTATTTAATCAGTGGTTTTCTACAAGAAGGTTAGGAATCATCTCTGTGTATCAGAACTGATATGTAGCAACGTCCATCAGAAGAGATTAGTGGGCCGCTGTCGGGTAGACGCCACGGGGCGGAATGAAACCTGGAGCTGGGTTAAGTAATTGGGTTCTTGTTCAATAAAAGCGCTTGTTTGTGCTCTGTAATGAAAGATCTTTGGTGCAATGGATGTCTGAATCCAAATACCCTTCGGATTTTCTGATGGATAAAGAGATAAGGGTGAAAGGGATTTAATTTAGAACTATTGAAAAACTTTAAAGAGATTAGAAAAATTGGGAAATGGACTTTTAAAAAAAATCAAGATTCTTTGTTACTTATCAGGATGAGTTCTTTTTTTAAAGAATTGATAAAACTTTATTTGTTGGTTTGGTTTTGTTGTCTTTTATTTCCTGCTTGCTGTCATTAACTGATCTTTAAGACTCAGGTTATGAAGAAGATCGTGGAGAAACCGTAATCTTCCAGCCATTGTGCCGGAAGCTGCGTTTAGGAAGCAATAACACTTTTGGGTCTCCCTGGAGTGTCATAGCAAAGCCGCCAGCTGAGCACTGGTAAACAGAACAAAATGCACATCTTGCTTCAAGTGATCGTTAAAAAAAAAAAAAAATTACTGAATTTTTTGGGGTGGCATTGGTTAATGAAATCATGTAGGCTTCAGATGCACAACTCTACAATATCAAGTAATCCTACTTTTCATAACACCAATACTCACTACTGCATCTCAGTTTCTGTTTAAAAAGGACACTTAAACCAATTTCTTAAAGAATGCACTTTAAAAACATATATAACCAAAAAAAATATATATGTGAGATACAAGAGTGGCATGGAAGGAGAATAGTGGGTGGAATTTGGGGAAATATATTAATTTCAATAATAAAATTTTATTCATTGAGTTTTCCAAAGTGTTGTCCCAGCTGATTTTAACAAGTCATTATTTGAATCTGTTTACTTTCTTTGGCATAAGAAATTATATTAGATAAATGAGAAATAAGGCCCTTATGTTTTTTATTCCACTAATTTAACACCTGATTCAATGAAAGTTTTTATTTGGAAAAATAAAAAAAATTAAAAAATCATGGATTCACAACTCCAAGTGGAAGGGTCCATAACCCGAAGAGGGAGGAAATCCCTTGACTGAACGTATCTGTAAATAAACCCGCTGCACTCCCTGGGACATCAGGAGTGTTCAACTTCCTGGTACGAGTCACATACCTGTTGCCCTCTCAGCCTTTGTGGTTCCCATCCGTACCTCACAGTCGCTAACCTCCCCTCCTCTAGGTGATCTACTTATTCTACTTACCTACTTGTTCTTTCCCACCCTTCCCCTTTTGCTCCTCCTGTCTCCCCCACGCTGCCCCCACCCACCAATGTGTACAAGAGACACCAAGCCCGTTTTGTGAGTCAAGAGTTCTAACACATAGATGTTTGTTGAAATGAAATTTTCCTGGGGGTTGCTAGCAAGCCACATGAAACGGCAGCACAGGGAAGTAAGAACACTGGGTTGAAGAAAAAGTTTGGCTTAAAAATGTGTAAGTCTTTGGTGGTTCTTCAGCACGTTAGAGGTATATTTTCTTCCCACAGAGGGTCAAAGATGCAACAGATGATGCAGGTAGCAGTGCTGATGCTGGGAGTGTCTACTGATGAGAAACGGACTCTTCGCTTCTGGGAGTTGTGTGAGGGACTGAATGAGTAATGCCTTTAAAAAGAGACAAGTGTCTTCGGGAGTGTAACCCCCCTTTGAAAAAGATCGGCAGTTGGACTGTCTATTTATCTTTAAATGAGGAAGGAGACCTTCTCCATTTTCTCTGACTAACTCTTGACTTCATTTTGAAGCTGACAAGTTTAAACAAGATGAGAATCAGATTGCCTCTGCCTATCTCGTTCTTGTGGCTTTAGCCGACAACGTAATTAATGTTGCTGTGAGAGAAAGAAAAAGCGTTCTTGACAAGAATTTTTTTCCTTTTTTTTTTTTCTTTCCAGGAAGACTTCTTGAAAGGGTATGTGGTCTTTTTTGACATACCACCTAGGGGAGGTATCACTCACAGATACCCTTGATGATTTTTGTGTGTGTATGTTAATTTGTAGTTAAATCAAAACCACTTTTTTAAAAATCTTTTTACGGTGCACAGAAATTGGTAATTACCAAAATGTAAAAAAGTAGCATTTAGAGAAAAAGGAAAAAAATGTACACACACACACTCATGTACATAATTTCTTCACCTGTTCTCCCCTATAATATATGATTTTCTTTAGCATGTTTTTTTTCTCCTGAATATGTTTCTCTGGGGAAATTAGTTACACTAAAGTAGTAGAGTTATACTAATAGCTATCTGGCCTCATAACTGTTACCCTCAGTTCAGAGTTTTATTTCTTCTTCCATAAACCATCCAAATAGTCTGCAACATCATTCCTACAAATTCCAGTAGACTTCCCATCTTCCTTTGCTAGTCTGGTTTCCTGCTCAGAATCCTTCCGTTTCTTGTTCTTACTTGCAGAACCAATTATGAATGCCAATGCTGGCACTCGAGGTTGTCCACAGCTAGATCCAACATATATGATTCCGTACCCTGACATTTCTGTGCTTCGGTCTCTGGTCTCCAATTAAATTATGTACATTAGAGTGTTCAGGCCTTACCCATGCTATTCTGTCAAATGACTGCGTTTGTGATCCACAAAGATTTACTGTAATTCTACACATGTATCAAGACCCAGTTTAAATGCCATTCTGTCCATTTTTTTCCTCATGTATACTCTTCCCAGTGCCAGGGACCCATCACCTACTAATACCATGAGGACATCTTGATAATTCATTTCTGACTTGTTCCCCGTTTGTCCATGTAGCACTGCAAACACACAATGCCTCCTGGTGTGTTTATTCGCATGCATACCTGTCTGCCTTACAAGACCCGCATACGAGGCCTAAGGTCTCTCTTTGTGCCTAATATACTCAGCACTTAAATGACTCTGCACATTTATTAATGGTTTAAATGCTTCTTACAGAGAACACATCTAAAGCTTTTTTTATATTTATCTTTAAGAGCCTGATTAGATTACTATGAAAAACAATTTTACCAAGAATACTTTTGATGCCTTCTATAGATGAACTTATATTCTGTCAAGAAGACAAAGCAACATCTATTTCAAAGGCAGAAAAAATGTTCTTCATTTCTTGCTAGTCGTAACGGGAAATAGTTTAACCTCCCATTTTTTAGTCAAAACTGAACAGTGCTATTTGTCATGCATTGATTGGTTGTCTCCGGACTTATGAAGGTGGTTAGGCTACTTACAGTCCATGTAGAATGTTCTGTATGTCCAGGGTCGCAGACAAGGAGCATTAGAATAAATCCTGTGGGAACTCAGACATGAGGAAAGGGGACGTGTATGACTAATTATGGATGCAAAGCACAGGATAACGTGAACATGTATGTGATGGCTTTAAACATCAGCTGTCTTCTAGCATAGGTGATGTCAAACCATTCTTTATTGAAATCTGTGTAGAAGAGAATTCAAACGTTCTTATTTTGCGATCATAATTATTTTGAAATGGTTTCTGTTTGTGATATGAATCAGTATTTGATCTAGTAGACCCTAAGTGTGCTAGCAGAGGTTCAGCATTTGTGGGTTGGAGAAAATGAGGAATATGTCAGGCGTGTAGTCATTCTTTTCTGCTTTACTTTTTATAAAACATATTTAATATGTATCATGAGTTTCTTATAAATAATAGTAAATTTTCTGCTATTATAGTAATAGCAATTGATTATTTAGAGTGCATAGTAAAAATTAACAAAGTCGTCTTTGTACATATATTCTACGTGTAATTTCAAACAACACAGAGTCTACTTGGAGTGCATGAAGATGTCCCATGACTGATATCAAATTTATATCTAGTTGCTGCAAAGTATCTATTTAGTGTTACCTAATCTTCAATGAAAAGCTAATTTGTTTTTCTTTATAGAAATATCTTTATTTTAGTAGATGTTATGTATTATAATTTCTTATGATTAATATTAATATTACTAATAAATCATTTATTGAGTTAATGCAGATAAAGCACTTAGCAAATTGTTCCACCAGTAAACACTCAGTAAACTGTTTCTCATCACTGCTGACATTATTTATTTTAATGGCTGAATAGTATAGCATGTAATTTATTTAACAGATCTCTCTTAATGGATACCAGTCCTAAAATTCAAATTAAATTTTGATTGAGCTTTCTTTTTTCATTATTTTTTTAAAGGATGTCTTTCTTTTTTTTTTTAAGATTTTTTTATTTTTTAAATTTTTTTTTTAGAGAGAGGGGAAGGAAGAAGAAAGAGAGGGAGAGAAACAGCAATATATGGTTGCCTCTCACATGGCCCTCACTGGGGACCTCACTGGGGAACTGGCCTGCAACCCAGGCATGTGCCCTGACTGGGAATCGAACTGGCGACCCTTTGGTTCCCAGCCCACGCTCAGTCCACTGAGCTACACCAGCCAGGGCTGATTGAACTTTCTGATTCAAGTTCTTTGGTGAAGGAATGTAATGTTCTAAATTTTTCATATGACTTATAATAAAACATGATCCACTACACATGAAAACTATACTGAAACCAAATGTATTTTTCTTTGATGATTCAGTAATTATTTCAGTACCTCATTACTCTCGTTTCATTATTTTGAGCCTTAGTTTCCATTCTGCCATTGGAATATGCAAATGTTAAGAATTGTTTTTAATAAGAAATTATTTTATTAAATACTTTTATTTTTATTTTTTGAATACTTTTATTAAGAAATAAAGGAATTTCATAAAGATACATAACACAAAAACCTTCTTATTAGTGTTCTTTTTGTTCAAATGAACTTATGATCAAAAGCGAGAAATGCCCTAGTGTAAAGAGGCTAACACATTAAACTAATGACCACTAAAAATCCTTTTTTTATTATATCTCCCTTCACAATCAGTTTACTAAATAACTAGTTATAAAATGAAACTTTTAGAGATTCTTGTGCTGGTTTCTATAGGCCTGATTCCTTCTGGGGAAGTAAGTAAAGTTTAGTTTTTCAGCCTGTGCTTTGGTGAATCCACCATATTGAACCATGTCCTCTCTGAAACACAGCCTTTAAGAGTCAGCTAACTCTTATGCTGTTTTCTCAGATTTCCTATTGGCATTCAGTCCCATTCCTGCCCCATCTATGAGATAGTCATGTGGGTAAAAGCCCAAGAAGTATATTTTCCCAAGTCCTTGTCAACATCGAGCCCTCCAATGAGAATTACTTACAGAAGGCTGGGAAGACCGCTTGGTCTGACAGTCGGAGGCAAATATGTGGGTTCCAGCAGATATAAATGTTGTATTAGCCTATGGCTTCCACAGTGAACCACCTGTCTGTCTCATTATTACAAAGAGCTGTGATTATTCTGGGCTGGTTTCTGTAGAGCCAGTGAAGACCTCCCCTGCCTTCACTCTTACAATGTATTCAGTGGTCTTATAAGCACTTTATACCCTACGTTAAATCATTTTCTTCTTGAAATACCTAGAATAGCTCTGCTTTCTTAATTGCCCATGGGCTAACATATTTTATTTATTGTTAAATGTTTAACAACAGCAGGGTTAAATTTTGCTAAATGTGTGATCTGGTGCGTTCATGTGGAATAGCAAGCTCTAGTTCACTTATGTGATAGAGAATGTTTTCTTTTTTTTTTAAAGATTTTATTTATTATTTATTTTAGAGAGAGGGGAAGGGAGGGAGACAGAGAAGGAGAGAAACAGCAATGTATGGTTGCCTCTCAGATGGCCCCTACTGGGGCCCTGGCCCGCAACCCAGGCATGTGCCCTGACGGAGAATCGAACCGGGACCCTTTGGTTCCCAGCCCACGCTCAGTCCACTGAGCCACACCAGCCAGGGCGAGAACGTTTTCTTAATGTAATTTCAATTTGTGCAATATACTTGCTAAAAGTAAACGGAAGAGCTTTGGGTAATGAAGAACTGCATTTTTTAAAGAATGCAAATCATGTATGAGAAGCATTATAGCATTTGGAAAAGGAGAGATGAATTATTGGATAAACCAAGAAAAGTTCCATTTCTTTTTAATACTATAGTTGAGTTGTTTGGGATTCTGATCACATGTACTACTTCAGTATCACAGAAGATAATATTATAGAAAACTATCAGTATCTGTCTCTGTATCACTCATCTTCCCAAGCTAAGTTATCCTATCTCCATCCATGTCATCGTGACCCTTCTTGTAAAGAATTAAGACACTTTAGGCCAATATTCTATAATGTTATCCTTAGTTCTTTTCTGGAAAATTGACTTGCAGTGACTGCATCCTGTAACAATGGTAACCAGATTCCAATTTTAAGCCACTTTTCACTTGGATCTCACAATTCTCTCGTTCTCATGAAAGACTATTACCCGCGCACAGACTTTCCCGGTGCTAATTGTTTTCCTATCAGCCAGAATCTCCAAATGTCGCTTCCTTTACATCAGCTTTACTCCCTGCTCTGTGTGCCTTTTTGATGACCATTCCCTCTGTATTAGACTTCCTTTACGGAGTTTACGCTAACTGCTTCCCTAGGTTACCAGGTCTTTTACTCTGCCCTCTCATTCTTCATGCGCAGGATGTCTGCGTAAAATAAAAGTCTAATATCGTCCCACTAAATCCTGACTAAAACAATGAAAGAAATGCAAAGAAGAAAATCTATGTCACCTGTGAAATTTTGCGAAGGAGGCAGGCCACACACTAAATACAAACGTTGGTCATGCATAGATAACCAGAGACAGACTGAAGCAAAACGGTGGCGTAAAGGATTGTGGTGAATGGCTTTCGTTAGAGGTTTGGCAGAACACTATAAATATTCACTAACTTGGTGCTGTAAAATCTAGAGGCCAGAAAAAAGCTGGAATAGATGTGAATCCTCCCCTAAGAAGTCCTTTATGCAGTGTAGATCCATGCTTTCGTGAGTCTCCAAGAGTACACGTAGCCCCTGGAGACAGAGAACCGGGTGAAAATGTGTCCCCAGTGCAGTGAAGTTCATCTGTGACCCACGGAGCAGTGTCCCTGGTAGGAGGGTCCCACAGGCAGGTTAACCAGGAAACTGGAAAGAATAGTCCAGCAGTTTTGTCAAATCCAGAGACAACCCTTTGCGCTGTGGGTCTCTGCACATGACCTACAGCCTCCACTGGCCAACGCCAGTCCTCATGTTGGTCACGTGGATGACCCGCAGCTCTGCGCTGATAGGCTGTGGGGGGTGGTCCCAGCTCGGCGAGACATCACTTCCCTTTTGGCAGAAAAACTAGGCCTCGTTTTCATCATTAATAAACCTGTGTAAAAAAGAAAATAATGACAACAACATTAAGCCTATGAATTGTTTTCAGCAAAAAAATGAAAAAATAATATTCAAGAGGTAGAAACATACTAAAAAAATAAATGTTAGCTACAAAAATCAAAAGATAGTGTTAGCAGGAAATGGACAGATAACTTAGAAATTGAGTATTTCAAACATGAATATTAGGAAATAAATATTTTACCCAAATATAAAATTGGGGGTAGGGAAAGAAAGACTCTACTACAGAAAGTTTGATCAGAAAGTCAGTGGAGGATGAACTTAAGAATCTTTTAAGTTGCAGAAAGAAAAAAAAAGAAAAAAATAGCGAGGAACAGGTCAATAGATTAAAAGAGTAAAATTCCAACTTATAAATAATTGCTATTCCTGGAGAAAAGACTGGAGTAAAAGAAAGAAAGGTAATATATAATGAAAGAAATAATTTTCAGCAGATTGACATTTGAATTTGAGCCGTCATGTAGGCAACCATAGATGAATAACATTAAAAACTCCCCAATAGAAAGCTTGTTGTACAGAAATCCTGCTACAATTCAAGCAATTGAATCATTTAATTAAATACTAATAACGATTGAACTATGATTACCATACAAATCATAGAAATAAATATAAATTCTTACAAGTATGATTAACCTACTAAAGTAAAAAGCTAGAAATTATTCCTTACAGAGAGAGTAGGTGATCTTTTGAAATCACTAGTAAGTTTGTACATTACTATTTCTATATGGCCACTGTATCAGAATTTGAAAGGTCTGTGTTGTAAAAGGTAAGAGGCAGGTGTGAGAGAGGTTAAAATTCAGACAGGGACTAAGTGGTAGAGATAGAACACAGGGCAGGAATTCAGAGAAAGGGTGCAGTTCTGCATGGTCAGAGAAGTCATCCGGATGGAGATGGGACTTCCACCTCTGAGTGATTTGGAGTCCAGGAGCTTTAGATTTCAATTCTACTTCTGTCATATAGTAACTTGAGACCAGAGACTAGGTATGTGATTTCCATGGGCTTCATTTTCTTGTTGATAAAAAAGGGGAACAATGAAAGGGTATTATGTTACGGACTGCTTGGGAGAATTAAGTGAGGTATTGTGTGAAAAGCCTTTGACAGAGGTTCTGGTATATACTTTTCTCTTTTTCCATCCTTACCTGAGGACATGCTTATTGATTTTAGAGAGAGGGTATAGGAGACAGGAGAGAAACATCGATGTGAGAGAGAGACATCAATCAGTTGCCTTTGTACACGTGCCCACCGAGGACTGAACTCTCAATCTAGGCCTGTGCCCTGACTGGGAATCGAACTCGTGACCTTTTGGTTTATGGGGCAGTGCTCCAACCAACTGAGCCACGTGCCACATGAACTAAACTTAATAAAATCCCCCCCAATATCTATTGTTGCTGTTGTAGTTAGTATTATTCTTATTATCTCGTTGGGGTCTGTGAAGGAATATCCTGACAGGGCTTGCAGTAAAAGCTAAGTGTTTTCCATGGATGAGGCATGATATCTGAGGGATCAGAGAGAAGCATTTAGTACTTACAGGGTATAACTGTGCTCTGTATTTGAACTTCACACGTGATTTGTTTCAGTTGATGTCTTAAAAGTTGCACTGACTTTTTGTTTTCCACACTCCTCACCATTCTGTACAGTTCCATACCCAGCTTTAGAGAAGCATGCGAATCCCCGCACTTAACTTTAAAAAGCCCAGAACCTTTATATTTACAGCATAAACTGTCATTGTTTTTACAAATGCCTATATCACTGGCAAGTAAAGCACTGACCATATCCCCCGTCATTGTAAAAAGATTTAATGTAAATTTTGATTTAAATACATGAATGCAATTTTTGATGGTCAAATATGGAAGTGGCAGGTGTGAAGGAAAAGGACCCTGAGGACATTAAGATTCACCAAAATAGCCGTCACAGAAGGGGACAACTGTGCAGATGCATACGCTTGGAGCGCTGAAGACAAGCTTTGCTTGGTGTTCCAGGGTTCTTTATTAAGGGTGCCTCTGTGTCAGACTTAACGTATGCTATTCACTTTGCTTTGTCATTAAATAAATAGGAGAATCTTTTCAAAGGAATCCTTGTCTTACCAAGAGGTCATTTCATACCCTTCAAATAATGTCATTTACCACCGTTCACTAATTCTTGATATAGAGATCAGAACTAAGCCCCCGTCAGGAATTTTGTGGCAAAAATGAAGTGCTTTGCTCAAATACCTTCTGACATTTCATTACATTTTTAAAAATTTATAGCTAAATTTATTGGAGTTATGAGAATGCAGCAACATAAATCCCGGGGAGCTAGAATTCATACTCAACCTAAGAAACTTCTCGTCCAATTTTCAGCATTATTTAGAAACAAGTTCTACAAGTTCCCAGCCATGGAAACCATTGATTATCAATCTTCTCTTTTTAACAAAATGGGATTTATTTTCTTTCAATGAAATTTTTTACAAGGAACTCGACATGTAGGACAATAAAAATCATGGCAATTACGAAGGTAGGGTGGGAGCCTCCATTGCTTCTCACTCTTTCCCCTCTGGCCTCAGACCTCGCCCGGCTTGGCAGTTCTGGAAGGCTACTTGGAACCATTTGTTACCTGTCAGTACAAATTCATCTTAAAATCTTGTAGCATTAGGAATTCTGAACCTCCTGAGAGAGACTGTTTTAATATTGGGCTATCCAATTTTTTTTAATGCATTGCCACACACTTCCTGTTATTTCCTGGTGACTTAGAGTTTTATTTGTCCTCTGCAACTGACCTACTTTGAGATATTTAATAAATAATTTCACCTCTCTTTGGCTTTATGCCTCTGTTTCCAAGTCACTTATCAAAACACTATTAATCATAAACTATTGTGAAAGGAAAGAGCAGTTTAGTCCCTTTTCCTAAATCGAATATATGTACATAACAAAGACATAAATGGAAGCTATCTTTTGGAAGATTCAGCTGTATCAGAGTAGGGGGCAGATGTATAGAGAAAAATTGTGTGCACATATACCCGTGCATGTGAGATGAAGAAAACAGTGAAATGGATGTATTACTGCCCCTAAAATTACCCATTTGTCTTTCCTATGCCCTGTAACACTCTTGGATATTTGAATACCAAATTAGCTCACATATTTGAATCTTGCTGCAATGGTGAGTTTGAGGTTAACACAGTGACCTCAGACTCATGATATCTATTTACCCTGCTCCTGATCCTCAACCCTAATGCCTGCAGCAGGCTCTGAGCCTCAAGTTTGTGTGACCTGGCACTGGGGAATGCTTTGTTACACTGCTGGGTTATGACGACAGAAGAACATGCATTTACAGAATGTTAGCAATTGGTAAACATGAATAGAGAGGATACAGTGAATTGGAAAGTCTCCTTCAGAGGCCACCATAATAATATGGCCTGAGATGATAAATGCCTGGAATAAGATTATATTAGAACTGAAAATCCTGTGCGACATATCTAAGTAAATTTGATAGATGTTTAATACTAATTGGATGAGAGAGGGGGTAAGAAATGATGACCAAATCTTGAACTTGGTAGGTTAAGAAAATGTTTGTAGAGAGGAAGTTGGGAATAAGTACCAGTGTGAGTTAGTTATACTTGATATGGATTATGAATTCTGAATAAATGAATTTAAGTGGACATGACCTATGAGTTATTGTAGATGACAGACTATTTCTACATTGAATCTGGAAGGTGAAAGTTGAAGACTCTGATTCTATCTAATTTCTGGGGAAAAGATTTGATGTAAAAAGGGAAGATGACCAAGAATGATTGCTGAAGACTGCTGGAATTGAATAGATTAGAGAAAAGTGCGGGGTGGGTGGTGGGGGAAGAGGGAGAGACGGACATGCCTATGTGGGAGGCGGGGGAGGCAGGGAGCATAGGACCAGGTCTGTGCTTACAAAAGAACAAGGTGGTCTGGGAAGGGCACAGTACCTGATGTGAAGGAAGGGGAGCTTCCTGAAGACTGTTCAAAAGCAGGCAGACTGAGCAAAAAATAGCCTTAGATTTAGAGAGAACTACTGTCCTCAGTTAGCTTAAAGCTGCTGCTTCAGTCAAATAGTTTGTCTTGTGTTAAAAATTATTTAATTTCTCATCTCCATGATTCCTTTCTAGTTTCTAGTCACTTTATCATTATCTTTTCCTTTAAAATACCTAAACAAACAATTATTTTTCATAATTGATATAATTCAATGAACTATTATGCAATAGGTGCATGCCTTACATTACATATATATACACCTCTCTTACATTTATATATGTATATATACATATATGTGTGTATATACATATATCTGTGTGTGCATATGTGTACATAACTTTATTTAAATATGATGCAAATTATTTTTGTTACATACCTCAGAAAAGAGTTTTGATAGGTCAGAAAGTATGGACTTAAAATCAACTTCAGCCTGTATAAATTTCTTTCTCTATAAGCTTTCTTTCTGTCCTCTTTGGTACCCAATACCTGGCTGAGTGCTGGACAGGGGTGTCCAACCTGCAGTCTGCAGGCCACATGCAGCTCAGGATGATTATGAGTAAGCCCCAACACAAAATCGTAAATTTACTTAAAACATTATGAGATTTTTTTTTGTGATTACGTGTAGCAGTGTCTTTAATGTGTGGCCCAAGACAGTGCTTCTTTGCTGGACAGGCCAATATCATGAGTCATAATATCAGACATGTTGCTTCATCATATATTGGAAATCGCACTGTGTCACGAACACATTCACGGTGGAAGGTCCCAAATGTCACAGAGGGGAGCACTCTGTGTATTTAGGCAATGGTATATTTTTACCGAGTTTACATTCATGTCTTTTCACCTTTCATGTGTGCAACAACAATTGAAGAGGCAACTTCTAGTGGTTTTAAAAGTGTTAGTAACATCGACCCCAATATAGCCTTGCAGTAAGTTGGGAAGGGGGTGTGGGGATGGGGCGGGGAAGTGTGTGAGAAAAGGGAAACTGGTTTTCTGTGAGGCAGTTTCAGAACACTGTCACTGTTGGGGTTTGGCTTGGTGTCACTGGTTGTTGCTGGCAGCTGTCTCGGCTAATCCGGATGACCCGGAGCCCACGCAGTTATTCTGCAGCTTTCAAATCTACCATGAGCCTCATGGGCTCCGCAACCTCTTTTACTTTATCTAAGCTTAAAATGTTCAAGTGAAATTCCAACCTGGGCTTCTCCATATTTCCGTCCTGGGATGGGGTTATGCTCTGTTATCGGATGAGAGAGAAAATGGGCTGTAAAAGGAGGAAGCATGTCATCCAAGGCTTGCTCCAGATGTTCATAGTACGGTATCTAGAATGAAAAAAATTAAAATTTTAGCCTGGCTGGTGTAGCTCAGTGGATTGAGCGCGGGCTGGGAACCAGAGGGTCCCGGTTCAATTCCCAGTCAGGGCACATGCCTGGGTTGCGGGCCAGGTCCCCAGCGAGGGCCATGTGAGGAGCAACCATACACTGCTGTTTCTCTCCCTCTCTGTCTCCCTCCCTTTCTCTCTCTCTAAAAATAAATAAATAAAATCTTAAAAAAAAAAGAAAAAATTAAAATTTTAAATTTACAACAAAGGAACTCTGCAAAATGAGAAGTAGCATTTGGGCAGGTTCTTAGAACAAAATTATGATAGCGTTAATGCAGTCTAACAAATTACTGGCTGCACTTGAAGTAAAGGATTAATTTGGAAAAAAATAAATCTGCCAGTGCTAAAAATTGTTTTTGAGTTAGTGCACATTTGGCAGCGCTCCAACATTTGTGTGTTATGGCCATGTTTTCATAATATTGTGTTTGTATTTCAAAAATTGAGTAGCAATGGGAAGAGTTAGAAGCTTTGCTGTCGCATTCACAAAATTTTTGTAAGAAATTTTTCTGAGGTTATTAACTATATAGTCCTGTGGTAACCATCGTGTCTTACCTGAGAACTTACTCGGGGATTCAATGAGATAAACAGTTTCAAGCAATTGTACAAACAAGGGTTGAGACGTATTGTATCCCTACCGTCTCACCTCTTCCCACTTTTTCCCTCTCACACTGTTCCATGAATGCTGCCTTTTTCTCCCTCAGTTATGCCAAGCTCATTTAATCTCAAGGTATTACACGTACTGTTCCCTTCACGGGCATGGCTGCCCCCACGCCATCTTTACACAGCTGCCTACTTCTTGTCATCAGACGAAAGCTTCAATCTTTTCCTCTAGCCCACGTGCTCCATGTGCCCCGCCCCACACAATGTGAAGGCATTTACACATGTTATTCCTTCCGCGGGCATTTCTCCCCCCACCCCTTCTTGTCATTACATGAAAGTACAAATTCTCCCCTCTGTCCCATATACTGTCCCATATACACAAACACAAGCACACAATTTTTTTCATAGTGCCTATGCTTGATGAAAGTGTCCTGTCTGTTTTGTGTATTTAATGTCTCCTCCTACTAGAACAAAGTGTGTACACAGCAGTAATCTTTCCTGTCCTTTCCCTTATCCCCGTGTATATAGATCAGTATCTACTTAAAGTGAGAACTGAATAAGCATTTGTTGAATGAGTGTAGTCTTTTAACAAGACAAAGAAAAGGAGGTTATGCCTAGATCCTGTCCTTAATGTTTTACTGATTATTGCCTTACTTAATGTTTTACTAATATTTTGTTCACTTTGTCTGGCAGATATTGGCCATTTTTCATTAGCTAGTATTAAGATGAATGGGACTTATACAGGTAGATCTCATTACTGTGGAGGCCAGCACGGGACTGAAGATTATTGTACATGCATTGCTAAAAAGGTGGCAACTTTGCGTTAAAATTATATATATTTATATATATACTCTTTTTAACCCCTGAATATTGTGTGATCTGCATGTACATTATAAAGTATAGCTTAATGCATTGTTGCCATTTGCTGTGTCTTTAGATCAATTTCTATATTTTCACAACTGAAGTTAGATGTTGATACATACATGTATAGCACAGTTTTGGAGGCCAGAATACTTATTTGTGTATCATTGCAAATTTAACTGTGAATGATTTATATTTAGAAAGCATTTATGTTTAAATGTGTTCTATATTAGACAACTACCAAATGCCTAAGCCCAACGGCATATTTTAAATTTTCCAAGGATGGTTAAAAGTGTAAGATGGTAATTATCCTTTTCTGATGTGTTGGTGCTATTAAAATCATATCATGATAACTTATCATTTACATATAAATCTTGTTATGATTTCAAAGCCCTCTGCTGAAAATATAAAAATAAATCCATTTAATGTAATTGACATAAGATTGCTATTTTCCGCAATTTTTCTGAAGGTAATAAGAGAGATCCACTTTTGCATGCCTCTTCAAACAGCATTTGAATTCTATCAACATCCCACTCCTTTTATCCCCAGTAGTTGAAGTCCCAGAAGACTATATCACCACAAAAATAACATCTGAAGTATCAACTCTATGCATATAAATTCAGTTGGAAGAGGAGAACTCTCCATGACTTTAGTCATGTTGGTTTTATTACAAACAGCTATGAGGGCGTGTGAGAATTTGCGTGTAAATTAGTGCACATTGCTTTCATTTCCCATTATAACTCCGTGTGTAAAAGAAACACATAAATGCCAAGTATACTGTAAAATCAAGAGTTGCCACAGACTATACACCTGTTTATATGTGAATTCTTTATGCCTTATAACTTTTAAATTTACACCAGATAAGTCAGGTTAGCAAATGATAAATAGGCTGGCCCTCATCATCCTGAAGTTCAACCCTTCTGTTTTCTTTTAAATTTCTTCTTTCTCTTGCAATATTATATGTCACAATGTTGAGTGTTATTTCATGTACCTATTGGCTATTTGTACATCTTTTTTGGAGAACTGTCTATTGAAATTATCTACTCATTTCTAATTGAGTTACTTGTCTTTTTAAGGCTGAATTGTAAGAATTATATATTCTGGATGCAAATGCTTCAACAGATACGTGACTTGCATAGATTTTTCTCCTACCCTGTGAGTTGTTCTTTCAAAGAGAAATTTGATCGTTTTTAAAATTTACGTTTTATGTTTTTATGTTTTACTTACGTCTTATGTTTTTGATCCGTTTGGTGTCATTTTTTTGTATATGATGGTGAATAAAGGTCCAACTACACTACTTTGTATTTGGATGTTGAGCCATCCCAGCACTGTTTGTTGGACATGACACTTCCCACATTGAACTGTCCTGGCACCCTTGTTGAAAATGAATTGGCCATAAATTGACCATAAAGGCATATTTCTGGACTTCCAGTGGTATTCCACCATTATGACAGTACCATGCAGTCTTGATTACTGTAGCTTTGTAGCAAGTTTTGAAGCAGGGAATTCTAAGTCCTCCCATATTCTCCTTCTTTTCAAGATTATTTTGACCGCTCAGGCTCATTTGCATTTCCATATGAATTTTGTGATCATCTTATCAATTTCTGAAGGGAAAAAAGACAGTTGGAATCTTTATAGAGATGTATAAATTATTGAATGTATAGGTCAATTTGGGGATTTTGTTATCTTAAAAATATTACTGTGGTACATTTACACGATGGAATACTACACAGCAGAAAGAAAGAAGGAATTTCTACCCTTCATGACAGTGTGGATGGAACTGGAGAGCATCATGCTGAGCAAAATAAGCCAGGTGGTAAAAGTCAAAATACCATATGATCTTATCTGTAAGTGAAACCTAATGAACAAAACAAAAAAGAGAGCAAAATAGAAGCAGAGACATGGAAATAAAGAACACATTGACAGTAACCAGAGAGGAGGGGGAGGGCATGACAGGGAAAGAAGGGGGAGGGTCAAGTCAAGGAACACCTATAAAAGACCCGTGGATGAAGGGGGTTGAGTGTGGGAGGTGGGGATAGTAGGGCAGGAGAGAGTAATGGGGGGGTGGAGACGACTGTAATTGAACAACAATAAAAAAAGGAGAAATATTGAATCTTATAATTTATGAATGCAGGATCTTTCCACATACAGTATTTATATATTTTAATTTTTTTAAGTTACAGTCTTGTATTCCATTTATTTCTATCTATCTTATTCTATTTGGTGCTACTGTAAATGGAATTGTTAATTTAATTTTATTTCTAGATTGGTCATTACCGGTGTTTAGAAATGCAACTAATTTTAGTATGTTGATGCCATATTTTTTAAACCTTGCTGAACTTTATTATTAGCTCTAATAGTTTTTTATAATTTTTAGAAATTTCTATTACAAGATTATGTCATCGGCAAATAAAGATAGCTTTATTCCCTCGTCTCTAATTTGGATGAGTTTTATTTTTATTTTCTTGACTATTTGTCCTGGCTAGAACCTCTGGAACAATGTTGAATAGCTCTAATTTTAAGGGGAAAGTATTAGTCTGTTACCATTAAGTATGATGTTACCTGTGGAGTCTCACAATTGCTCTTTATCAGGCTGAGAATTTTCCATTTTGGTTCAATATTTTTGAGTGTTTTTAACATGAAAGGGTGTGGGATTTTGTTAAATACTCTTCTGCATTTATTGAGATTATCATGTGGTTTTGCTTTTACTCTATCAATACTATGTATTACATTAATTGGTTGTCGTATGTAGAGCTAATCTTGCATTCCTGGGTAAATCTCACTTAGTCACACCATAAAATCCTTTTATGGGTTCTTGGATTTGACCTTTAATCTACAAATGATTCCTCAAATATAATGTCCAGCACACCTTTTTAGGTAACAAGGAACAGGAAAATTCAAGAAACCGTGGGAGAGAACAAAGCCATTGTTGCTCTTTCAGTTACCACTAGAAGAAAAGGAGTATGTAACTTCCAAACTCTCAGAGGAAAATATAGATCACCACATTTTCCTCTTTGTCGATGCAAAGAGGCAAAAAAGGGAAAGGAGAAAGAAATAGAACAGATAGACAATAGGAAGCATGTAAAAGGGTATAAAAAATAAGACAGTGCTGGCTGGTGTGACTCGGGGGACTGAGCGCTGGCCTGAGAACCAAAAGGTCACCAAGTCGTTTCCGAGGCTGGGCCCCTGCCTGGGTTAGGGGCCAGGTCCCCAGTTTGGGGCAAGGGAGAGACAACCAATCTATTGAGGTTTCTCTCCCTCTCTTTCTCCCTCCCTTCCCCTTTCTCCAATAAACAAACAAATAAATAAATAAATAAAATCTTTAAAATAGAGAAAGAGACACACTCTATGACATCACTTATATGTGGAATCTAAAAAAGGCAAACTTGTAGAGACAGAGGCTAGAACGTGGTTACCAGGGGACAGGGTCACTGGGGACAATGGGGCGAGACTGGTCAAAGTGTACAAACTTCCAGTCATACGAGAATAAGATCTGGGGCCTGGTGATTAGAGTTAATAATACTCCATTATATACTTGAGAGCTGCTGAGAGTACATCTTAAGTGTTCTTACCACAAAAAGAAATGGTGACTATGTGATGTGATCACCATTTTGCAGTACAGAAATGTATCAAGTCATCGCATTTTATACCTAAATGTACGCATGTCACATCTCAAGGTTTATGTTTCAATAAAGCTGGAAACACACAGAATCTTTAAACATAAAATAAACAAAATCTCAGTAATTAAATATAAATGGAACAAATGTTTTTGTTTAAACCAAACAGTAAAACTGAAGAAATAACAAAATCAATTTTTTTGCTTTTTTCAAGCTTACTCCTAAGAAACAAAAAAAAGATATAGATTTTAAAATAAAAGAATAAAAATAGCATATAATTGCAAACATTAAACAAAAAGCTCATACTGCTTGATAATAATTTCAATGAATGTAGGCTTTAAGGCAATAATCATTACAGAAATAAAAAGGATTTTCTCTAGATGTCAAAAGGATAAGTGCTAATTCATGAGGAAGACATAGCAGTTATAAATTTGTATGCAGATATAACATGGCCTCAAAGCATATAATGTGAAAATTGATAGAACTTAGAGAAGAAACAGAGAAAATCCACAACCTGTATACCAGGAAAGTGAAAAATCTACAAGCACATTATTAAAATTAATAAAAGATTTTAGCAATCTTTCTGACTGAAAGTTTGTTATATACACAGAATGCCCTATTGTAGTGAAAATTGATGAATTATAGCTTCATGCAATAATACATATATTAAAACTATATGTAGAGAGTACCAAGCAAGGATCAGTACTAATGTATTTAATTATGCATACCAGCTAGGAAAACTATAAAAGGAGAAGTAAAAAATAAAATTACAGACAGACTGTAAATGTGTCGTGATGGGGACGAGGTGGAAAGATGAAGAAAGTGCTCCCCTGGACCGCAGGCATCTTTGCTGTGATCATTACGAGGCTAATCTGTTATAATAACGTGTTGTTAATCATCTGTATTTTATGAACTTTCTTGAACTCTGGGGGAGGTGCTGACATAGAGGTGGGCAGAAACAAAAATCCGAGCCCCATTTCACAATCAAAAATGGAACCTAATCTGCAAAACAAATAAGCAAGCAGAATAGAACCAGAGATGGTGAAATAAAGACCAAACTGACAGTGACCAGAGGAGAGGAGGGAGGGGGATAATAGGGGGAAAGAAGGGGAAGGGCCATCAAGGAACATGTATAAAGGGCCCATGGACAAAGCCAAAGGTGGGGGGGACTGAGGGTGGGAGGTGGGAGTGGGTAAGGCAGGGGAAAGTGTTGGCAGGGACATGGAGACAACTGCACTTGAACAGCAATTAAAAAAAAAAGATTTTACCATTAAAAAATGCTTGATAAATTAGCTGTGTAAAAGGTATTTTACCAAAAGTTCCCTTCTCTTATTTTTTTTTAAATAACATGCTCTTTTGCTATAAGTACCCAATACAAAAGGCATAAGGAATGCTCAAAGCATGTCACTTCATTTTTGAGATTTTATGATTCATAGTTAAAGGAGCTTTTGGATACTTTTTCACCTTATGGAAACAAAGCTTAGGTCAATTTCGTGTCATCTGCAGAAAACAGAAAGAAACTCAAGCATAATTTAGGCTAGATTATATATGTATGTATAATATGTATAATTGTGATCCCTACAATTAGTATTAAGAATCTGTATTGTCTTTCAAAGAGAGTGTTTATAAAATAAATTGTGGTTTGGTTTTTAAAATGGACAAGTTTAAAATAGGTCATTGTACCTAATAATATAAAAGAGTATTTCTATTAAAATTTTAATACATTTAAAAAACAATAGCAACAGAGACACATATTGATGTGCGCTCTTTACAGTATGTTTTCATCTTCTAAACTATCATAAAAATAAAGTAGTGGAACATTAATAAAATTACACTTCTGCTAGAAAGTGGTGCATGCAGTTTTACTTTTGCCTGAATTTGAGAGGTATGTCAACTATGACAATACAGTAGCTACACATGAGTCATTTGTATTTAAAGAAGGATCAATATCCAATTCTTAGGTGAAAGCATCTTTTTTTGAAGATGTGGTAGAGGATGTCAAACCTAGTTAACTTGATCTGTTATAAGCTTATCAAAAATATAATGGGTGACAGCATCAAATTATTTTATGATTACCATTTATAGGTGGCTGAAGTTCCATAAAATGGGCATTTGTGATACAGCACAGCCTTGAGTTATTTGAGGAGCACTGGATAAATTCAGTGAAATTCATGATATCTCAGTCACCCAGAGAAAATAATATGGGATGTTTTCTAAAATATAAGGAGCTGCACAAAATATTATTTCTTCCCTTTAGAAATAATTTGCTAATAATTATTTTGAATCACCTATATTAACTATAGGAAAAGCATCAAGAAAAAAGATTTCTATAGTAATTGGCTTATATTATTATGAAAATTAAAACAAAAGTTTTATTAATGATGCCTAATATTTTAACATTTAAAAATCATGTTAATGGCTTTTTTGTTCATTCCTATCATTTGCGCAAGTACCTTGTTTTGATATTATGCTGTCCAACCACATAGAATGTTCCATTGGCTATCACTTGTATAGACTTCCTACATTCCACTTGAAAAAGGACTATGACAGGGATGGGTGACAGGGGGAAGGAGAATATAGTCAATAACAGTGGGACAAGTTTACATGGTGAGAGACGATTACCAGAAGTAGTAGGGTGGTCGCAGTAGATGGTATAAAAATGTTGAATTACTGCTATATGTACAACTAAAACCAACGTAACCAATGTGAGATTGCATACCAACTACACTTAAATAAAAATAAATTTAAAAACAAACAAACAATATCTGAAAAGTAGACAGGAATAAATATAATTAAAATTTTATATGCAGAGTCACTTTGGAATTCTAAATTAGAAGCATAATATTTTGTATATTTAATATAAAAATATATCATTGGCAATGTCATGCAAAGAGGTAATTTTGCCAAACTACCAGGCACACAACTTAATTTTCTCCTAAGAATCAAGAAAAGTCTACTGTTCTATTAATATCTAATTAATATACATGTCCTAGGTCTGTTCTAATACATTTCTAGAACACAGATTTTGATTTCTAATTATAGATCTTAGGAGTTACATGCTTCATTAATTATATTTCTCTAAAAAAACAATTGCAAATAAAACTAATTAAAATAATTGAATATTATTATGGGCATCAAATGATACAAATGTCTATGAGGAAGAAGCTTATCTAATTTAAATGAAGAATAAAATTATCTTTCTTGAGTTAACTCTGTATTTTAGGGATATGTTACCAATAAAAGTGCATTACCTTTAGATTGCTATATAATTAATTACATGCATTCTAGGAATTTTTAAACGAATTTACATTTATGTTTTCATGATATATATTTATCCAGGTAATTGTCATTCATTCCCGAAATATTTTTTGAGTATATTTTATGAGGTCAAGTGCTTTTCTCAGCATTGGACATAAAATTGTAAAGTAGTCAGACAAATTGCTTCTTCTCAAAGTTTACATCTGATGGAGAGAAAATAAAATAAGTCCGTTAGGATAGTGAAAAGCTCAATGACAAAACAAAGGTATGTGTAATGGCAATGCCAGTAGGTGTACTTATTTATATATTCTGGTCAATACAGTCCTGTTTGAGATGTGACAACTGCATGAGCTGAATCCTGGCCTAGAAGCAGTCGGCTGTATCTAGGTCTAGCCAAAGAGCTTTCCAGGCTGAAGGAGTGCTGAGGTCACAAGCATGGCAACCTGAGGACAAGTGGTAAAGCCAGTGTTTTCAAATCCTGAAAAGGAAGAGGGAGAATGATAGGATACAAACTCAGTGACTACGCAAAGACTAGTCTGCAAAGGGCCCTTTCATGACCTGGCAACAGGTTTGAATTGTAGTCTCCATGCAGTGGGAAGCTAATAGTACGCTCTAAGTGACATTTTAAATACATTGTGGTTTTATACGGACAATGAATCACAGACACCAGTGATGGGCTTTTGCTCTGGTTTAGGTGAAACGTGTTTTCAATGGCTAGAAGTAAAGCAATTGTTTACTGTCATCTTTGCCACAGGCTATTTATCTAGGGAAAAACCTCATGAGAGGAAGTGACTTCAATCTTTTTATTTTTAAATTTAGTTTCAAATAGTTTGAATGATGCATTTAATCTATGTCCTATACAATCTTTGACCATAGTTTTCAGCTTGATATAATAAAGCAAAAAGTAAAGCAATGACATCCATATTGCCAGCGTGTTTGTGAGAAGTACATCTTCAACTCTGATTGATTAGGTAGAACTCCTCAGACTTACTGAAGAATAAGAATTTATTTTTTGCAGAGTATTAATACGAATTCTGAAAGAGGGTCCCATGCCCACTTATGTGAAATCAGTTAAGCCTTTAATATGGTAACCTACATCGGTATATATTTTTTAAATCAAGAGTACAAGTAGAATTTCTCTTACACATTTTCATATGGGGCAGTTTTTACTTTCCACTGGTTTGCTCCTGAACTTTATCCAGCAGAACACCATTTGGGAAGGCAGATAATTCAAAGAATTGGTTTGGCTACATGCCTTTTTATGAACAGCAAGCTTTTGTTATCTTTATTTTTACAGAGGTAACATACAGCCCTTGTAAACCTGACTGAGATAAATACATCATGTATCCATGATGTATCTATGTATCTGTTTATCCATCTGTTTTCACATTTGGCTTTATATAAGCTATTTATAGTTGTTTAAAGAACACACTTTCTGGTTTTGCTCAGTAGGAAACACAAACTACAAATTTTCACTATTCTACTGCAGGCTTGCTATCACCATGCTTCTGTTGGTTCTTCTATAATATATCTAAGTTGTGAAAACTGGTATGCTAAATAAATAATTCAAATGCTGCTGTATGGACATTCCCTGCATGTGGTTAGCATAATGACTATTATGCAATTTCCTTGATTATCTAGTTATGGCTTAATAGTGAGCTTTCCCTATGGGCCGGGCCATAGCAGTTGGCTAATATTGGTTCTGAAACTTTAGGTTCAGTCTCACTTCACCAGAAGAGGTTGGTTCAAGGCACCTTTCTGTTTCAGGGAAACCACAATTGTTACTATAACAATTTTTTAAACTTTTAGTTCGCCTTATCATGTGATTTTACTTATACCACGATTTTATACAATTTTCATACTATTCTGAAAGATATAATGTAAAAAACATTAGCTAGAATGCATAGCTAGTTTTTACGTTTATTCATTGTGACATGCAATTGTTATGCTAATTAATTAGAAATAAATAATAGTCCAAATGAATAACCAATAGGTAATAAACCAATAGAGTAGCAATTTTTAATTGAGGACTCTTTGGGATTGATACTATGCTTGGGGTTGGTTCACTGAAGGAAAAATAGGTGACACAGTGAAATGAACAGGTTGGGAGAGCATGGGAAGTGCAGATGTTTGACAAAATGCTGAACACGGGCATGATTTTTAGAGTGGGATTGCATAGTCATTAAAGGTAGCTGAGCAGATAAACAAAAGGAAATGCTGGTTCTGGACATTAGTCTAGACCTCTCCCATCCATGCATTTTTCATGAACGTTTCTTTTTGACTTTCCAACAAGAAAAGAGTTTAATGGAAATATTGTTGCATTTCTGTTTTGGCTTTGGCTGTTATTTGGGCTTTAATATTCTTGCAAAAAATTGTAGGTGAAGTACAGTATGCTCTGTGTGGTCTGCTTGATTTTGTCATATTCAGACTTTCAGCTTAGGGCTAAAACATTTTTTAAGTTATTAAGGGGAGGAAACCATATATAAGAAGAAAGTAAAACAATTAAAACATATAAACATCATTTATCCGACCTCTTGTTAGGACGAGGTCTCTGCTTATGCTACGCCTCTCTGTGTTCCCTCATTCCCTGGTACCAGAGGCCCCTCCCTCGTGCAAAGTCTGGTCTTCTTCATATTAGTATTCCGCGTCTCTCTTCTTCCTGAGTGTACCATTCAAAATTATGACATTTTAATCACAGGCATTAGGGATGGAAACGATCTATTACTATAGGTCATTTAATACCCTCCAGAGGTCAATTGGTTCTACTCTATTATCCACTGCTTTTCATGGGTTATTTTAAATGACTCAAGAAATGGAGATTTTTCCCTTTTGCTTATTACACAACTCTTTTCCCCATGGAATTCACTCTGCTTTGATACTCTCCCCAGTCGCTAACAAGCAAACCGTTTCCTGACACATGTGGAATTGCACAGACTTGTAATACCTCGGGCACATGGTGCTCTTTAACACCGTTATTAATATGGTAACAGGTGGGAACGTATTATCATCAGACTGCTTGGAGTGTGAAATGTCTTATACACATTTCATTTTCAAAGTCTTTGTAGTTTATGGTTACACTTGATTAAAGGTGGTACTGTGAACACTTCAAGTTGTTTTAATTCAAGATAAAAATGCTGAGGACTCCATTCGGAAATATATTAGATATTGATTCTCGCGTGGCCTTAGCACTTGTCTAATGTAAATTCAAATACAAAAACATTTGTAACAGTATGGCTGAAGTAGATTAACACATAATCAAACTGTAAATCAGAATTAGTAAAATCAAGGCTGTGGAAAAACTCTAGAGTGGGAACAAGGAAATACTAGAAGGTAACTTAATATATTGATATAATAATAAGTCTCCAAATACAGAGTATGAGAAGGGCTAATGATGGATTTTCTTCTTTCTTAATTATAGCTTATCTGCATTGCTCAGATATTGGCAACCTAAGAGAATGTTGAGGAAGAATGGGGACATCGGGGATGCTGGTGCAAAAGAAATATTAGTGTCTTAGATGTGTATGGTTTAGATTTTTAAAAATACCTTATCCTGATTTTTATTTCATTTTTTATTTACTCTCCTAACCTAGAATTGGGAGCATGGTACTCAAACACCCAGCAACAACAGTGCTTGGAAATAAAAATAGCAATTCTATCATAAATACTGTAAAGAAGAAGACTGTCCTTCTATCACCAAGCATTCCTTATTTTGAATGTAAAAGGAAATGATACATTGTGTCAATATTTGAAGTGTGAATCTATGATGGAATCATTAATCCATGTCACCTTTCTTATGGAGTAAAATTGTTTCATAGTGGGTACAGTTGAGTTTAATTTAATTGCTCTTCCTTTGGTCTAAAGATGGAACCTAGCTGAGAGACGAATAGCAAGTGCAGGAAGAAGCAGAGTGGAACTACCCCTCACAGAGTCTAGTCCTCCCGAAACAGTGTGTGTTGCTACCGTGGATGTCCCCTCATGGCCTCGTGTTCTATGTCATGCTCTGCAATTTTTACTATCAAGATTATGTTGCTCTCAAAATTTCTCCAGATCGAATTTCTGAATTTGAGGCATAAGTCTGTTGCCTTAATGCACTGGGAGGAAGGGAACCTGATTGTGTTGGTTTTTCCATTGGCAGGAATTAAACCACCTCCCACCAAGCCCATACATGATTGGAAACCTCCAGAAGAGCAGTGGGAGTAGAGAAAGTGGGTGGGAATGAGTAGGTAAGTTATTAGAGAGCCAACCAGTTTAGCTTTCTAATACGTTCACTACTCACCTCTCTCCACTTTCTTTACCATAGAGCAGTGATTTTCAACCTTCTTCATCTCATGGCACATCAAAAATATATTTTTTGCCCATCTGACAAAAATATCAGTATACTTTTGATTCATTGACATCAGATGGCTATTGTAGTGTTGGCTGCTGTCATTTTTTCATTGGACAATCTAAGGGAGAAGAGGTCAGTGCCCCTGACTAAATAGTCAGGCATTGCATGTTTTAAAAAATTCTCATGGCGCACCAGCTGGCCATGGCACACCGGTTAAAAATTGCTGCTATGGAGTGGTTTATGAAACACCTCATGCTTATTATATTGCTTTAATATATGGACCAAATATATATATAATCTCTTCCTGAACTCGTTTATTCTTCACCAGTAGTAATTACTCTTAAGTCTTTTATCTTTCCACTTTTATGTCATGAACTTAATCTAAGCCCTCAAACACCTTCATTTTATGCACTGGTTTCTGCAGCAATTCCTTTAACTCCAGCTGCTGGATCGTCTCTAAGTTACGGTCTACTCTACTCCATATTAATCCCTTATAATCCATATTGTCTCACCACGGACAGCGTTCTCCATGAAATCCTCCCTTCCTACCCCCCGCCCCCTTGTCCTTAAAATCACTAACAATAGGAAAACATGAGAGAGAGCATGAGGACAGAAGCAGGGTACAAAAACGAGAAAGCTGTTGTGAGAGGCTCCAAGGAGAGTCACCTGACTACCACGTGGGAGGGGGGCACATTATGTTAAGTTAGTTTATAGTTAATCTTGCAGAACAGGTATTGGCAGATTTAAAGCAGTGGAAACAGTAGTAGCAGCAGCAGCAGCAGTAGCAGTAATAGTGCAGTGACATTTATTAAAAGGTCATTTTTTGGTACTTTCCCAGCACTTTGTAACCATTTTCTCATTTGCTTCCCTTAATGACCCTTTCAGGGACCTGTATCAGAAGCAGATAACATGGATAAGATTTGACTTGTATTTGTAATGTTTTACAGAAGAGAACACTGAGAAGTATAGGAGTGCAATGCATAAAGTGAAACAGTTTGTAAGTAGTAGAACTTGTAGTTGAACTTGGGTCTGTCCAAGGTTGAAGCTTGAATGCTCACCATACCATACTCCTCCAGTATACTCCTCCTCCTAAAGAATATTTCTGGTGAATGAATGATAAATATTAATACATGAAAACCTATTATAAAAATAAGTTCTGAGGAGAAAGAACACAGATAAATTGAATGACAAAATTATGTCTGCTCTTGAGCTTTACAAATTATAAAGTCATTTGTAAAAAGTTGAAAAAGGCCCTGGCTGGTGTAGCTCAGTGGATTGAATGCAGGCTGTGAACCAAAGGGTTGCCGGTTCAATTCCCAGTCAGGGTACATGTCTGGGTTGCAGGTCAGGTCCCCAGTGGGGGCCACGTGAGAGGCAACCACACATTGATGTTTCTCTCCCTGTCTTTCTCCCTCCCTTCCCTTCTGTCTAAAAATAAATAAATAGAATCTTTAAAAAAAAAGTTGAAAAAGACCCCTTGGGGTCTTGGAAGTGTATTTCTGTTGGACAGTAGGAAGCTACTATATGATTGAGGGTGTTGGAGTATTCTCAGGGAGCTGTGTATGGTCTAGCCTTCTCTGAAACATTTTACAGTGGTAGACTTAAAACTGTGTAATAACTTAACCTGGAAGTGGATTGGAGATCTATACCTGAAATGGAATTTTGCCCACTTAGTCAAGTTACGAGTATTTGTGATAAAGATTTTTCTATCAAAAGACAAAATATTCTGATAGTCTTCCTTACTCACACTACTCTCCCAGAAAGGAACATATATTTACTTTATTTTGTCAAGGTAAGTGGAGTAGGAATGTAAAAACCTAAAGAAATGAACAAACAAAACACACAGTCTTGTAGATACAGGAAAATCGATAGTTGCCAGAGGGTTGGAGGGTGAGGGGGTCGACAAAGAGGTAAAGGGGATTCAGAGGTACAAACTGATAACATAAATAAATCACAGGAATATAAAGTACAGCATAGGAAATATTAATATCACAATAACTTTTACAGTGAGAGACAGTGGATTTTTTGTGCTGAGCACTTTGTAAGGTATATAAATGTGAAATCTCACAAATTATAACACCTGAAACTAATACTGTACTGTAGGTGAACTATTAAAAAGAGCTTTACATTCAAAAACAACAATTAGACGAGAAAAAGAAAAGTGGAGTAAAGACTAGGTAGGAAAAGTAAAAATAGGTAAAAAGTTCTCTATAATAATGTCTGTGTTAAATATTTTAACTCTAGCATTAAGTAATTGTTCATTTATACAGAAATATGAGCTCTTTAAGTAGGTGATAATGACAAATTGAAGAGTGTAGTGTAGTTTAGACTGGTGAATGGTGTGATTAGAAACCTAATCTTTATACTTAGCAGTAAATACTTTAATAATGATTATAGACCAGGAAATAAAACTGTCCACTTTCATTTCTAATGCTGTTATTAAATAGCCAGTGACCATTCAACAGGACAGAAGGGAATTGGCCTGTCATATAAAAAGCAGTGTAGTTTAATTAAAAATGGCTTGAATATTTTTAGAAGAAATGAGTTGAATGTGTAAATGGCCTTTAAAGTGGGATTTGAGAGAGAAAACAAACGAGCCCATAAATTGAACTAGCTTATCTGAGTCTTAAAGTCTTAATCTCCTTAACTCTATATAATCAAAGGTAATTGCAAAGTAATTAAGTCAAACAATACCTTAAATAATATTTAATTAATATTTTATATTTAAATGTCTTTCTGGAAAATAAATTTTTGTTATTTATCATGATAAAATAAGTATCAGCAGTAGGGCAAAATGCTTATAAAATGTACTGATTTCTCATGGGGAATGTGTAGTTGGTCCTCTTTTACCTTTCTTTTTAAATTGCCTTTCCTGGAAATTTGTATGGGAATTGATGAGTTCACATATTATTGTGAGATACTTGTATTTCCTGATAGACTATATTAGAAGACTTTATGACCTAAACTCATTCCATTATAATCTTTACCATTAATTTCAATGCCTATAGTATGAATATATATGTGCAGTTATAGTATGTCTCAAATTTATACAAAGAAGTAAGAATTGGCTTTCATCAAGTTCTTCTTTTATGCTAGTAAATATACTAAGCTGCTTGCTTGCATTATTTTACTTTATTAACTCACTGGAATACCTATTTAATAGAGAAACTGAGGCTTGTAGAATATAATTTGTATATAATCACAAAGTCAGAGTCTCAGGATTTAAGCTCAAAATATATGACTGTGGTATAATCTTCTTCACCACATTACCAGATCCATGTGCATGTACTATTATCTCCTAGTTCTCTAAAGCTATGAGGTTCTCATATGCAAAGCACATATACGTTCCTTAGTTCCTAGGGTATTCTTTGACATAGGTCTTTTTATGCTAGGGATACTAATAATTCCTCTACTGATTAATATTGTAATATCAGGAATATAAAATGTACATAGAGGAAATGTATGTCTTAGAACTCAGTCAGAAGGTGTGCTGAAAATGACAAAAAAATTCAAGGCCTGTTTGACCAACAGTATCATAATTTTTCATTTTAAGAACATGTACATTCTGCTATAAAACAAGTTCAGTGAACTATACATCTGAAAATTAAGACTTGGTGGTGGTTTCCTTTTTACATTTGTTTCATGGCAGTATTATGAATATAAATCATTCCCTTAAATGTTTCTTTATAACCTAGAAATATGCAAATTGTTTAATAAAGTTCCCAACTTCTTATTACACAAGACTCTTGCAAAGTAAATTATAATTGCCTCCGGTCAGATGTGAGTTGAAAAAGATTAATCCTTGTATCATTTCTCTACATCAGCCTCAATATTTACACCCAGGTTTTATTATTCAGTTAACTATTTGGAACACATCAGAAATGTGTGAGAATAAGCACACAAATGGTTTTATTAGCTGGACTGTACGTGATTATAAGTACTTGGAAACCATGACAATAACAATAATAAGAGCTATGACTTACTGGGTTATATAACTAATGCTAAACACTACACTAAGCATCTTTCAGAGTGAGTTATTTCATTGATCAAATAATTTTTTGCTGAATGCCTACCATTTGTTAGACAATGTTCTAGGTTCTTGCAATAGAACAGTGAAGAAGACAGCAAAGTTCTTTCCTTCATGGAATGAATATTCTACTGAATCTCTTCCAATTCCAAGCACTTAAGCACAGAAACACTGAAAACAAGTTGGCTGAGTGGATTAACACACTGCATCAGTACTGCACTTCAGATGCTATCTAAAATGCCATCAACATATCTCAGAGGTTAATACTTTGTCTTTGAATTATGCTTTAAATTTGCCACCTCTTGTTACTCCCTTCTTTATCGGGTCTCATGTACCTGGGCCTATGAATGGCATGGGTGCTCTTTTGCCTCGGGTGATAAAATATGTTGAGCAATGAGAAATCACAAACTATACAGGAGGCTGGATTGCAGGTGGATGCATTGAAAAGAATTACCTTAAAAGTGTGAATTTCAGTTTTTAAATCAAACTTGTTCCAATAAGTGCATGCAAATTGTTATTAAAATGTAGTGAACATGCAAGAGTCTAAAATTCCATCTTAGATACTGATGTTAAGCAACGTTACTTTTTAGACAAAAAAGGACAGATATTACAATTACAGAGCTGAAGGAGGTGAAAGGAATATCTATCTAAGAAATCTGCTCCTTTACCCACAGAGGACAAGGAGTGAGTTAATTTTAGGAGTAAACAAAAGGCTCCATTCCTGTGTTCTTTGTGCTCCATTGACCCCACCCCCAAGAATGTGGCTAATGTCTGAAGTGCTTTTTTGGATGTCTTGCTTTTGTTGTGTGGCCTCCAGATAGTAATCAGCAGCATTCTTCAATAGAGAATTAGTCAATCAGGTGCACTGGTGAGAGGGAGGATAGCAATTTGAAATAGGAGTAAGAAGAGGAATAGGATGGGCTTCCCATGTTCATTTTCAATTTGAATTTTAGATGATTCAAAGAGAGATTTCTCCTGGTCTCTCTATAGAGTTAGTAGTGGCTTTACAGAGTAAACAAACAAAAAACCCAGACTATTATATGTAAAAATAATAATAATGATAATATCTGCTAGAGCATATGTGACTTTTTCTTCTTTAAAATTGTTTCTAACATCGTGACAGTTACCTGCCTCTGATCTGCTTACAGTGATAGAATTTATAAACTTCAAATATCCTCCTAGGCCTATGATGCCATTGAAATATTCTTGTACTTGGAAATAAACAGGTCTCATAAATTCTTTCTCAACAGATTAATGTGTACATACACATGCATTAATGAAATCAAATCAGGTATTTAGAGTGAATGAGTTGCCTGTGGGATAAGGAAGCAAATACTTAGTGAGTTTGCTTATAAATTATATTTTTAATGACATCTTCCTCTCTCAAATTGTTTATATTTTTGAGTGTATGATATTGCGATTTATGTAAGAAATATATATTTAGTCTTAGTATTTTTCCAGCTCCAGGTTCCTAAAACCCCTGGAATTCCCTAAGTCATTAGAGAATCTTTTGTTATTTCTAATAAGCCCCACTCAACCACCACTAGTTTATATGAATGAGGCGACTTTTGGAAAACCCTGAAAAGGGGACTGTCGCCAGGGGAAATGTTAGCCGCGAACCTGACTTCCTGGGAGGGGAAAGTGTAGAGATTGAGTTCAATCATCAATGGCCAATCATTTAATCAGTCATACCCCTTTAAAACTCAAAAGAACAAGGATTAATGAGCTTCCAGGTTAGAGAACCAGAGTGCATCCAATTGTTGGGAGGGTAGCATACCCCAAACTCCACAGGGTCAGAGCTCCTTTTTAAAATTAAATTTACTGGGGTAACTGGTGAATAAAAGTACATGGGTTTCACATATACAATTCCATAATACATCAGCTGCATGTTGCATTGGGTGTTTACTGCCCAAAGTCAAATCTCCTTCAGTCACCCTGCGTTTGACCCCCTCTACACTTCACTGCCTGCTCACTCTCCTTTCCCTTTGATAACCATGCTGTTGTCTGTTACTTTTTGTTTGTTTACTTGGTTTTATTCTTTGTTTTCAGTTTTATATCCCACAGGAGTGAAATCATGGAATTCTTGACCTTTTCCATGTGATTTATTTCACTTAGCATGATATTCTCAAGATCTATCCATGTTGTCAAAAATGGCAGTACTTCATCTTTTCATATGTCTGAGTAGTATTCCATTGTCTATATGCACGACATCTTTATCCAGTCATCAATGGAAAGACACCTGGGCTGTTTCCATGGCCATCATGAATAAGGCTGCAATGAATATTCTTCAGGACCCTTCCAGTCCCTGTGTTGTAGTTCTTACTGTAGCTATTTATTCATATCCTTTGTTTCAAACCAGTAATCTAGTTAATAAACTGTTTTCCAGATTTCCGTGTTAAAATTAATCACACTAGGAGGGGTTGTGAGAACGTTTATTTTTATAGTGACTTGATCAGAAGCACAGGTAACAACCTGGACTTGTGATTGGCATCTGACATGAGGTCAGTCATGGACCGAGCCCTTAACCTGTGGGTTCTGACATTATCTTCAGACTGATAGTGTCAGAATTGAGATGAATTTGTAGGCCAGGCACTTGGACCCCACTAAGAATTAAAAATTGTTTGGTGGTTATGGACAACATACAAGTAGAAAGTAGAAACACTGTATTAATTTTGAATATTTTAAGCATTTTTTCTTTCATGGCCCTGTATTTTTGTGTAAATGTCCTATTTTGACTCCTAATCCCATTCTTTCTCCCTCCACTATTTTTCCTCTCAATTCCCTGCCTTTATATAGCAACTGCTGCTTTATAAGATCACTTAATTTTCCAAAAAAAATTCTCCTTTTAGATTTTCCACATTATGTCTTCCATTGAATTTCCTCTTAAAACGCAATTATAAAATTAAATTCTCAAATATTATAATACAGATCATTTTAAGGGTATATTTCAAGTTAGTTGTTTTTACATATTCCTTTCAATTCAAAATTTTGATAAAGAATACAAATGTATGCCCTGGCTGGTGTAGCTCAGTGGACTGAGCGCGGGCTGGGAACCAGGGAGTCCCGGTTCGATTCCCAGTCAGGGCACATGCCTGGGTTGCAGGCCAGGTCCCCAGTGGGGGCCATGTGGGAGGCAACCATACATTGATGTTTCTCTCCCTCTCTTTCTCCTTCCCTTCCCACCTCTAAAAATAAAATAAATAAATCAAATCTTAAAAAAAAGAATACAAATGTATAGGATTCAATTTTGGTTGTCATTATAGTAGGCACATATTATATATTTTAAAATTAGAAAAGGAATAATAGAAAATAAGTCTAATAATTTGCTGTTTATGAGACATCTTATTGATATTTCTGTTTTTCTCATGTTTGGGTATTGTGGCAGAGAAAAGAGTAGTTTGAGGCAAATGAGGGTCATAGTCTCCACTTCCTGAAGGATTTTCTCTATCCTCCCCGCCACCCTTTGCAGTTTCCGTAACACGTACAATGTCTCACTCCCTCCCTTATGGTTCTCTGGAGTGTTGCCAGCGTCATAAACTAAAAGACAAGAAACAGTGCAGCGAGGCTTCTCTTAACAGTGGAGTCGATGATTCAGACCCAGCTTTCCTGCTGAGGATAATGAGAAAACTTAGACTGGAGAAATGGCATTGAAAGCAATGGAATTAACAGGGAAATATTCATGGCCGGAGCGTTTTCCCTTATGGGTTCCTAAAGGGTTGATTGGGATTGGGCAGTTCTTCTGACAGCTTCTTGGGGCTAAAAAGAGAGAAATAGGTGTCCAGGGAGGCATCATAGGGGTCAGGAAAAGCTAAAAGGAATACCCTCTAGGAATTGCTGCTCAGTTTTGTATTCTCTCAATACCTGGAATTACATTGAGGTAATCTCACGTTATGGATGCCCTTAAGCATCTGTAAGAAGCAATATTAATTCTTTTTAGAGTAAGATCTTATCATCTGAAAAAATCAAATCATTTATCCACATAGTATTTGTAAAAATCTGACACCCCATGAAAATAACTAAGGGACTCTAGTAAATCATATTTTAGGTGGGGAATACAGAATTTCTAGATTACACAGAATATCTTTACAATGGAGCAGGGCAACGTTTCTTAAGTAGGACACTCAAAGCACTAACCATAAAGGAAAATATCCGTAGTTGGAAAACTTTAAATTCAAGAACTTATTTTAGAAGGTGACAGAATGAAAAAGCAATTCAGAGTGGGAGTCTATGAACAATACAGAACTGGGTGAAGGACTGATGTCCAGAATATATAAAAGAACTACTAATTGTTAAGAAAAAAAGACAAAAGAACCCCTAGGAAAAATGGGCAAGGGGCTTGAGTAACATTCCCAAGTGTCAACTAAAAGTCTGGAAAAGTTCTCAGCCTTATTCGTACTTGGGGAAATGCAAATTAAAATGTGATGAGACACCATGCTATACCCATCAGAATGGTTGAAATTAAAAAGGCCGGCAAATCCATGTTGACAAAGGTGTAAAACACCGAATGCTCTCTTACATAGCAGAAACAAGAGTACCTTTGACAATCAGTTTGGTTCCCATTCCTATATGTAAGTGTATATGTACTCCACAGCCTTGCATCATATCCCTAGATACGGAGCAAAGAATATGAGCAAGAGACCTGCACAAGACTATGTGCAGCTTGTCATACATGCAAACAATGGAATGCGGTACATCGATGAAAATCAAAGACCTGCAGACACACTGAACAATGTAGCTGAATCTTATGAACATCACATTTGGTGAAGGACAGCAGACCTAAAAATACTATGTACTGTATGATAACATTTATACATACTTTTAAAAATAAATCTGGTTTTAAATTTCAGTCACCTTTTATAAGTTGGGTTTAGGTAGCCACTGGGAGAGAGTATAGGTGTGTGTGATACACAGCTGAACTGTATACATTTGTTTGTGAGATATTTTACTATAAAAAGGGCTAAAGAAAGCAATTAAGCTTCAGCATCTTCTTTCGGAAAGACCAGATAGATTGCTGGGCTGGGGATGAGCTGGAAAGAATGTTACCAAGAACCTAGGGGTCAAGGTTACTTCCATGAGTGGCAATACAGAGCACAGAGGCAGATTACTGAAATCAAGACCTGCCAATCAGATGTGCAATGCTGTGGAAACAGTAAAGCAGTGGTTCTCCTAGCATTGTGCTGGACAGAACTAAATAAAAGTAATCCCAAAAGAAACAAACAAACAAAAACAGGCAACACTAAAGTTGGGAAGGCAGATTTCAGCTTTACATTCTGTCAAATGTCTTTGCTTGGGCTGGCTTTAGCTCAGCGGGTACTTCGAGGTTCAAGCATTACTTCAAGTCAAATGTCTTTGCTTAATTGTGTTTGAATATCTCCACCCTTGTCTTTCCTAGTGGCCATTCTAATGCATGTCTAATGCATCTGCACATGGAGCTTTCAGAAGTGGGATTTAATGGACTTTCATGATCGATATCTTCTTGGTCACTAAGACTGTGCCATGAATGGGGTGGTGGTGATCAAATTACTTCCTAAACCATATGAGAGAGAAAGAGTTACCTTGCTGGTTAGCAACACTTAAATAACGGCACTGGAACCAAAAGAAATATATAGTGTTTAAGGTCAAATAATATATCTGTTGCCCTAATGGTTAAAAATATTAAAAATTTGCTTTTAGCTGAACATCTGGTTCTAATCTCAAGTATTAGGGAGTATTGTTATTTAAACTTTATATAAAAAGCGTATTTGAAATTTTTGACTAGTAAGTCCAATAAACACAATAGAAAGCCTATTGAACTTAATAGAAAAATATCTCTAATGTGGTCAGCTTCAGAGTATCACCCTCAAATTCAGGCATATTTTCTAACAAAGAGGCTTTCCTGCTGCTATGAAAATGATGTTCTGCATTTCATCTTTCATAATTATAAAATCCCAAAATGATCCCCTACATAAAACTAACAGTTTTTATGTGGTTTCTGCTCAATATTTTGTTCTCCCTTTTTTTTTCAAACTTCGGTTTAAGTTGTCTTTCATTTTAGAGACTTTCCTTTCTATTTTCTTTCACATTTTTTTTGTCATTCTTACATTAATGAAACCACAATTTCTATAATAACACCATTGCCTTTAATATAATTTTTATTGGATTCAATCACATTTCTGTTTTCATTATTTTTATATTTTGCTTACTGATGAACAACTAAATTTTGTTTTAGGTTTTCTGGCAACTGTCCTTCCTGCCCCTGAGTCTCTAGCATTCCATGCCTTTAAATGTCATATACTATTAACAGCTACCAGGTCAATATTTACACCCCAGATAGCTGTAGTAAGCACACACTTCATATTAACCTGGCCTCGTCTCTACCAAGACATCCCAGAACTGAGCGTTCAGTAAGGCAGCCTCTCTCAGGTATTCATTCCTACATTTGTTGAGCACATCTATTAATAGGGAAGAAATTTCTAAGTTGTTTTAGCAGTACAGTTAGGGTATGTCAAAGCAGTTTTTGGTGATAAGAAATAATTTCAACTAAGTAAAGGTTTGAGAAATTTAGAGATTACCAACTCATAAGTAACTGCCCAGCATCAAGGATCAGAATGCAGGGATAACATCTTTTCTTAAGAGTCAAATTTTATTTAATGTGTTGGCATTTTATTAAGTTTAATGTCAACTTTATTTCACCTGGGAAGTCTACTGCTCCCCCATATTGAGTTATTTTCCTATTTATGAAAACCCCCAATACAATAAATCTTAAAGGCTGAGCCTCTTTCACCAATCACTATTATGATGATTATAAAGGGATTACTTATATGCTCAGTGTTGAACACACACAAAAAGAAACAAACAAAAAGATATTCTTTTTGAATTGTGAAAATGATATGTATTTGTACTTCCCTGAAACCTTTTCAAGGTATATATTCTTTAGCTTAGAAAATTAAATACAAAATGAAAGAAGTTCTGCAAAAGGAGGTGGAAAGGATTAGAGTCCACTTTGGCACAAATGATTTAAACATAAATTGAATATAAAAAAGGGAAAATATATTTTTATACTCAAATGCAAATGGAAATGTTGGTATATTTTATTGTTCCCTAAAGTCTTAATCTTTAAGACATGCTAAACATTTAGGACCTACAAATAGCCTAGGGCCTTCCCCCTCCATATGGCACCCTCATAATAGAAGTAGGAGATCTCAAAGTTCAGCAACTTTGTTAAACTTAGATCCCTGGACCCAGCCCCAAAGTTTCTGAGACAATATTTGATCTGGGCTAAGGACTGAGAATTTGCATTTTTAGCAAGTTTCTGGTTGTCGCCTTTTAGAAGACCACTCATTGGTAAGCATGGACTTATAATGATACGTTGTTTCATACCTGTTTTAACACATTCTACAAATTGAATATGCTACCTTGATTTTGAAAAATTTACCAAGTACAATGGTTTAGTGCTTGCAGTCCCTTTTATACAATTCTTATTTAAACCTGGAGTTAAGTCATTTGCACATTTAAGATAAAATCATTTACACAAAACTCCAGGGAGCAATTTTATTGTATTAATTCCTAGATCAACATGTTTACTAAAATATCATAAACTTTCAAATCTCCTCACTGGAAACAACGCTGTGCAAAAGACAACTTATTTGGAGAACTATTTCAGCACGAACTCCAACATCATGAGTGATTATTATGCACAGCAGGTGTAAATGAATTATTTATCAAATATGTTTTCATTATTTCTCAGTGAAAACATTGAAGATCTACTTTCAAGCACTCATTTTCAACAATCATTTGTACACAGAGCAGGTCTTTACTTAGACAAATATTTATGGATATGCTTTCACATGAAAAATGAATGAGCTATTACAAACACAAACACTGTGCCATATTTTGAAAGCATAAAGTGAATAATTAGTAAATAATTATGCCATTTGATAAGCAATTTTCTTCATTGCTAACTTTACTTCATTTAAAATTTTAACATTTGGCATTTTTAAAGGTTTATTATATATCTTTCTCTTAGAAGAAAACGTGTTCTATCATCATAAGCTGTTTATGTTTATTTTAATATCATAGGTGTCAAAACATATAAAGATTTTACATACATGTATATTGATGATATGGAATCTATTAGGTCAGATCTGTTAGATCCTTGCTAGGATCAGCAAGGATGTGTGTGAATGTACACTCATATAACACAGACACAGACTGCTTACGGGGTGGTAATTTCTCCTTCAGATAAAACAAAATTTTCCTCATATACTGGATCTGAAATGCATAGAGCTCAGCTTTTCATCTGAAGCACCAAAGCATACCATAAGACTGTATACTCTGTGCCAAAATCGGTAGCTAACCAAATGCCTATATGAAATCAGAAAGTTGCAACACCAACGACAAAAGTTTTACCAGTTGTGAAGTTATTTAAGTAGTCTGATGGGTTAATTCAATTTATAGACTAACTTCAATGGCCTCATGTAGGGGACCTGAGGGGTGTGAGGTACAATTGGTGACATATGTCATTCTTCAAGTGGAAACAATGACCTATGTTTTGATTTTTGAAGTTCAAGCTTTATTACGTATTTTTTGGCACCATAGTGATCAAGTCATAGGCAAGGTCATGGGCTAGGAGGGTTCTCTCTCCCCACCCCAAATCCCAAACCCTACCCAGGATATTGACTGGAGAGGGAGGGAGCCGCGGCCTCTGCCCCCAATTATCGCTGAAAATGCGTTTGTAGAATCCCTGGTTTTCCACTCCGGCTGGATCCACGCCGTTTCCCTTCATGAAAACCACCAGTCACTTGGTGGAAAAATCACTGCAACTGTTTGTTTTATATCTTATAGGATACCTTTATTTTCAGGTGAATATTTACAGTTTCAATAGTTGATGGATATCACAATATCCTGACTTGTATGAAATATCCTGAACCTTCCAAGACCAACCAAAGACTGGCATGAAATGAAATTTGTTATTACAAAGATGAAGAAAATTGTTTTTATGCCATTCCAAACAAAGGTGTACACATTGTTTTAAAAAAATAATTAGTAATATGGAATAAAATGAGCAAAGTGTCAAATCTGAGTACTTCGTAATAAAACCAAATTTTTCATGAAATTCTGTCCTTATGGGAAGAGCACAGTTTGGGGCGATGTTCTTTCAGGTTTTTAGAAACATAATTATGAGGAAATTTGGTTTGCTATGTCCTGATCTTTATAATAGTAAATTAACATTGTATGCGGGGAGCTTCTATCGCAAGCTAACAGTTGGCGCGGGCCATTTTTGCTAATGTTTTGTGTAAATGGCAACATTCAGTAAAATTAGGATAACTTTAGTTTTACATATTTTTTTTCAATGAAACTTTTTGTGATTTACTATAAAATGTATACTGAATTATTTTTCTTAAATTTTAAACAGACAAATACTAGAAAAATCACTGGAAATTAAAATAAAAGTAATAAAATATGTAAAAATTCCGATCTATTGAAAATATTTTGAAAAAAGTAAGTAAAATGTGTAAAAAAAGAAAGAATGAAGTTTTCTTTCTTAAACTTCATTGTAAAAAAAGAAGAATA